>CP137675.1:164214-196405 GCA_037976565.1 Mesocentrotus franciscanus | reverse complement strand
TCATTCTATCACTCTCTTTCTGTCTTTCATATGTTATTCTTTGTTTCTTTCCTTCTATCACCTTCTTATGTTATTCTTTATTTTTATCATTCTATCACTTTCTCCTTCTGTCTTTCCTTATGTTATTCTTTGTTTCTTCCTTCTATCACCTTCTCTAATGTTATTCTATGTTTTATCATTCTATCACTTTCTCTTTCTGTCTTTCCTTATGTTTTTCTTTGTTTCTTCCTTCTATCACTTTCTCTTATGTTATTCTTTATTTTTATCATTCTATCACTTTCTCTTTCTGTCTTTCCTTTTGTTATTCTTTGTTTCTTCCTTCTATCACCTTCTCTAATGTTATTCTATGTTTATCATTCTATCACTTTCTCTTTCTGTCTTTCCTTATGTTTTTCTTTGTTTCTTCCTTCTATCACCTTCTCTTATGTTATTCTTTATTTTTATATTCTATCCCTTTCTCTCATCCTTATGTTATTCTTCGTATCAGATTTTTCGCGCACTGTGAATTTAGTACCTGATTTAGTCACCTGATCTCAAAAATTGGTCACGTGACCGACGAAAGCCCCGTCGTGAAAAATCGAAAGCTTCCGCGAAGGGAACGGACGTGACTGCGCAACGTCTCCACGCTCCAGTAACTCGTAGTAGCCCACGTCGGGTGCCTAAATCAGCTCGCTGTAGCCATCTATACGAATCAAAGGGCGTCATTGCAATCCGAGTTTGAGCATGGGGGAACAGTATGCTCTCTCTCTAATTTGCGCTTCTTTCACATGTACTTTCATTAGTGACCGGTTTCATTTATTGTCTTTTTCATCTTTGACGTTTCATACATTTTTAGAGAAGAAGACGATTGGTTATTTTAGGTTCTCGACTCTATAATCTTTGTCTGAATTCAGTTTCCACCTCCCGCGCGAAGCTAAGTTTGACGTTTCATAATTATTAGAGAAAGGACGATTCGTTGTACCGTTCTCGACTCTTAATCCCTGTTTCATTAAATTTTTAGAGAGAAGAAGACGTTTCATAGTACCGTTCTCGACTGTTTGAATAAAGTTCCCCGCGCGAAGTCAACAGAGAGAGAGAAAGAAAGAAAAAGGAAAGATTTTAACCCCAAATCGTGGGGAGGGGGGCAATTCACCACCTGAAAATTCGTGGGGGGGACGTGTCCCCGTGCCCCAGGATAATGGATTGACGCCCTGATAGGCCTACGAATATTGTTCTCCAACACTGCACTTCATTTGGTTTTTCACACATTGCTAAGTTAATTTAGTCCTACAATGAAAATAATATACAAATATACAATGACACTCGAAGGATAATGGATTGACGCCCCTGATAGGCCTACAAATATTGTTCTCAGCTTCACTCCCATTATCATTTTGGTTATTTTCACACATTACTAAGTTAATTTAGTCCTACAATGAAAATAATATACAAATATACAAATATACAATGACACTCGAAGTGACTCGAGGATCTAGCTACAACTATTCGCATCGAAGGAACATCAAATCGTATTATATATTATCCCGAGGGCCATCGATCGCGGCCCCAGAGAGAACAGTACTGTTCCCGAGTGCGAATAGTTTTAGCTTGTTCCGAGAATGAGTCATTGTATAATTGTTTTATATCCCTTCCACCTGTAGGCCTATCATTCCTTGGACACTTCTGTAATAGCATGTACCGTACTCACATTCACATCACATTCAATAAAGAAATAAAAGAAAACAACAATTCATTGCACGGCTCAAACACGAAACATTGAAGAATCTAAAGACACGCTATACAGCCAGTATTACAGGTACAGCAGTAGAGTGCTGCAGTTACCGCACAGGGTACAGTAAATTGCATGGCGTGAGCGCCGTGACTGGCACCGCGGAGTTGCCCGTGCGGAGGCATTTGATATTACGTGAGCTCGCTGAATTTACCTTCTCGTCAGTTATATGGTCTCGATAATTACAATCTATTTGCGTTATTGTTGTTGTGATTTTAATGTAGTTTTCATGAAAAGACCAATAAAGCAGAAGCTTGGACTATGATTATGTTGACGTGGTTCACAGAATATGTATAAATATTTTCAAAGTAAAGATTTTACGCGAAAAATCGGACGGTTTGTGCCATATATCGCAGCTGTCGCACGAATTAACTCAACTGTGTGTGTGTGTGGCCTGGGCGTAGAACCAACATAATACGTTCTCGATCGTCAGTTTGGCTGCTGCAGGCCTATATATAGCAAGATGCCTAACACCGGACAGGCCCAACCCGTTGCGCCTTGTACTTGCTACGCCACATGACTTGAGTGGATTGTCGTATGCTGTGTATTTCTCTGGCATGCCCGTAAAGTGCCTACAAAGCATATCATAAGCAAGATGCCTAACACGGGGTAGGCCCGCTCTGTTGCAGCGTGTATCTGCTACAACACATTATAGAGTGGATCGTCTCTTAAAGTGTATCTCCTTGATTAGACAGAGGGCGGGTGCACGCCTTGCTGCCTCACTCTCGCGGGTTCGTCGCCTTCTTGCACGGACAACGACGGCCGTGCTCTCGTCCGCCCGTCCTCCCCGGGACCCCGAAACCACCTTTAACGACATCGACGGCGACCGCGGGGTCGACGTGGCACGCGGAATACGGGAGACATGCCTCGTATAATTGTGTCGCCGTTCCCCGCCACGGCGAAGGGCGCGGTCGAGGAAAGACGTTTTCATGAACCGTTTTTACCCCCCGCGACGATTTTGCGTATTAATATATAGACTAGCAGGACCCGTGGAAAATCCACGGGATTCTAGGAGGGTGGGGTTGAAAATAGATATGTGCTAACGATTATTATTAATATTATTATTTATTTTTTTATTTAAAAAAAAAAATAATTTATCATAATTTTTCTTCTTCTTTTCATTAATATTGTACTCGTTAGAATATCAACCTTTTGTTTGCTGTCCCATGTATCATTTTGAATTTTTTTATAAATATGTATCTTGTAATAAAACTTGAAAATTGGAAGAAAACAGTGAAATCAATTTGTAATTAAAATTGATGCATATATTTTAGACTAATACTTTCTTTTTACTTTCGTTAATTTCGATTATTGTCGTCACTTAAATTCGTTCCTACTTTTTTCACTATCCCTTTCCGGATCCTCACTCTCGTTATCTATACGAATATTGTTCTCATGCATGCACTGAAAATAATATACAAATATACAAATATACAATGACACTCGAGATCTAGCTAAAACTATTCGCATCGAAGGACATCAAATCGTATTATATTCTCCCGAGGGCCATCGCGGCCCGAGGGAGAACAGTTCATTGATGTTCCTGAGTGCGATAGTTTTAACTGTTCGAATGAGTCATTGTATATTTGTTTTATACCTTCTTGAGGGGAGGGGAGGGGGACAAAATCCGCATCACCCCACTCTTACATGCAGGCCCCGCTCAACGTTTTCAAAGTGATTCGGGGGTCAGGGCGGAGCCCCAAAGCTCAGGGTTTTAGGCATTAAATTACCGTCAGATAAGCATCAGGGTCCGCCTTAGGGCCATTGAGTGGGTCAGGGGCAGAGCCAACGGAAGTTCAGGGTTTTTAGGCATTTAATTACGGTCAGATGAGTATACTTTGATACCTTATTTGTGACACTGGCAGGTCACTCATTGGCGTGGGGTCAGGGGCGAAGCCCCAGAACTCAGGGTTTTAGGCATTTAATCACGGTCAGATGAGCATATTTTGATACCTCATTATTTTGTGACACTGGCAGGTCACTATTCTTTCTTTCTTTCTCTCTTTCTTTCTATTTCTCTTTAATATACTTTTTCACAAAAAGTTGGGGGGTGAGCTCGAGGCCCTCGAGCCCTGCCGTCCGCGGACCTTGACATGTAGCCCTCTAAATAAGTATATTTCTTGCCTGACTGTAAATTTGGATTTTCATTTTCCAACAAACGCATACAAAAGTATAATGTACTAAAAATCTCGGAAAATTATGTCATTTCAGCAACATTTGTAAATCACAGGTATCGAATTAGAAATAAACTACGTTTTGAATTTTATTTGGGGGCAAGCGCCCCCGATCTACACCTTGTTGGCGGGAAAAATCGCGACTGATCTCCCTACCTTTCTTCTTTCTCTTTTTTCTTCTTTCCCTTCCCTTCTTTCTCTCTCTTTTAGGTGTGCTGGGGGAGGGAGGCAAGGGCCGATCCACACGTTTTTGGCGGGATTAATCACAACCATCTCCCCTTCTTTTCACCCTTTCTTTTCTTCTTACTCTTTTTGTTCCATTTTAGCTCTCTTTTGTTGGCGGGGGCGGGGAGAGGCAAGGGTTTTTGGCTCTCGATTCACAACTTTTCTTCTCTTCTTCCTCTTCTTTCTTTCCCTTTCCTCCTCTTTCCCTTTTTCTCTCTCTCTCTCTCTCTTTTTTTTTTTTTTTTGCTGAGGGGGGCCGCCCCCTGGATCCGCGCCTGCTTCCACCTGTAGGCCTATCATTCCTTGCACACTTCTGTAATAGCATGTACGTACCGTACTCACATTCACATCACATTCAAAAAGAAATAAAAAACAACAATTGCACGGCTCAAACATGAAACATTGAATGATCTAAATACACGCTATAATATACAGGTACTGCAGTAGCTAGAGTGCTGCAGTTACAGCACAGGTTAAATTGCATTGTGTGAGCGCCGTGACTGCCCTGACACCGCAGGAGTTGCCCGTGCGGAGGCATTTGAAATTACGTAAGCTCGCTGAATTTACCTTCTCGTTAGTTATATGATCTCGATAATTACAATCTATTTGCGTTATTATTGTTGTGATTTCAATGTAGTTTTCATGAAAAGACCAATAAAGCAGAAGCTTGGACTATGATTATGTTGGCATGGTTCATAGAATTTGTATAAATATTTTCAAAGTAAAGATTTTACGCGAAAATCGGACGGTTTGTGCCAATAAATTGTGGCAGTCGCAACTCGACTGTGTGTGTGTGTGTGTCAGCGTAGAACCAACAGTATATACATACGTTCTCGATCGTCAGTTTGGCTGCTGGCCATATAGCAAGATGCCTCACACGGGATAGGCCCAACCCATCGCATCATGTACTTGCTACGCTACATGACCTGAGTGGCGTGTCTCTTGATAGTGTATCTCTTTGATTAGACTGCATATAGCAAGATGCCTAACACGGGATAGGCCCGACCCTTTGCGACGTGCATATTTGCTACAACACATCATGGACTGGACTGTCTCTTGATAGTGTGATCTCTTTGATTACGTGCAGAGGGCGGGTGCACGCCTCGCCGACTCACTCTCGCGGGTTCGTCGCCTCCTTGCACGGACGACGCCGGCCGTGCTCTCGTCCGCCCGTCCTCCCCGGGACCCCGAAACCACCTTTAACGACATGGACGGCGACCACGGGGTCGACGTGGCACGCGGCATGCCCGATCCCATCCATTTGGAATTGTGTCGCCGTTCCGCGCCACGGCAGAGGCGGGCAGGGTCGAGGAAAGACGGGTTTGATGTCAAGAAATTCACATTGGCAGACCGTTACGCACCCCGCGGCGATTTTGCGTATTAATATATAGACTAGCAGGACCCGTGGAAAATCCACGGGATTCTAGGAGGGTGGGGGTGGAAAATAGATATGTGCTATCGATTATTATTATTATTAATATTATTTTTATTATTATTATTAATTTTTTTTTAATAATATTTTTTAAAGATAATTTCTTTTTATCATTTTAAAATTTTTCTTCTTCTTTTCATTAATATTGTACTCGTTAGAATATCAACCCTTTGTTTGCTGTCCCATGTATCATTTTGAATTGTTTTTTTTATAAATATGTATCCTGTAATAAAACTTGAAAATTGGAAGAAGACAGTGAAATCAATAATTTGTAATTAAAATTGATGCATATATTTTAGACTAATACTTTCTTTTACTTTCGTTAATTACGATTATTGTCGTCACTTAAATTCGTTCCTACTTTCTTCACTATTCCTTTCCGGATCCTCACTCTCGTTATCTATACGAATATTGTTCTCATGCATGCACTGAAAATAATATACAAATATACAAATATACAATGACACGTACTCGAGGATCTAGCTAAAACTATTCGCATCGAAGGAACATCAAATCGTATTATATTCTCCCGAGGGCCATCGCGGCCCGAGGGGAACAGTACTATTGATGTTCCTGAGTGCGAATAGTTTTAGCTTGTTCCGAGAATGAGTCATTGTATATTTGTTTTATATCCCTTCCACCCAGGCGCGGATCCAGGATTCCTTAGGGGCCCAAATTTGAAGTTATGCGAGCCAAATATTGGTACGTAATGTGGCGTAATGAGCAAAAACGTTTTTTTTTTTGGGGGGGGGGAGGCCGGGGCAGCCAAAAAATTTGCATCACCCCCCTCTTACATGCAAGCCTCGCTCAACGTTTTCAAAGTGATTCGGGGTGTCAAGGGCGGAGCCCCAGAAGCTCAGGGTTTTAGGCATTAAATTACCGTCAGATAAGCATCCAGGGGTGCGCCTTAGGGCCATTGAGTGGGTCCAGGGGCAGAGCCACCGGAAGTTCAGGTTTTTAGGCATTTAATTAC
This sequence comes from Mesocentrotus franciscanus, assembly GCA_037976565.1. Classification (NCBI taxonomy): domain Eukaryota; kingdom Metazoa; phylum Echinodermata; class Echinoidea; order Camarodonta; family Strongylocentrotidae; genus Mesocentrotus; species Mesocentrotus franciscanus. Next base: position 189,833 of record CP137675.1, on the reverse strand, counting down.
GGTCAGATGAGTATACTTTGATACCTTATTTGTGACACTGGCAGGTCACTCATTGGCGTGGGGTCCAGGGGGCGGAGCCCCCAGAAGCTCAGGGGTTTTAGGCATTTAATCACGGTCAGATGAGCATATTTTGATACCTCATTATTTTGTGACACTGGCAGGTCACTATTCTTTCTTTCTTTCTATTTCTCTCTAATATACTTTTTCACAAAAAGTGGGGAGGGGGTGGAGCTCGAGCCCACGAGCCCTGCCGTTCCGCGGACCCTGACATGTAGGCCTCTAAATAAGTATATTTCTTGCCTGACTGTAAATTTGGGAATTTGTCATTTTCCAACAAACGCGTACAAATGTATAATGTACTAAAAATCACGGAAAATTATGTCATTTCAGCAACATTTGTAAATCACCGGTATCGAATTAGAAATAAACCACGTTTGAATTTTATTTGGGGGCAGGCCCCCCACCCAAGCCCCCGCCAGTCTACACCTTGTTGGCGGGAAAATCGCAACTGATCTCCCCTACCTTTCTTCTTTCTCTTTTTTTTCCTTTACCTTCCCTTCTTTCTCTCTTTTATGTGTGCTGGGGGAAGGGAGGCAAGGGCCGATCCACACGTTTTTGGCGGGATTAATCGCAACTGATCTCCCCTTCTTTTCACCCTTTTCTTTTCTTCTTACTCTTTTTTTGTTCCATTTTAGCTCTCTTTTGTTGGCGGTGGCGGGGGGGAGGGAGGCAAGGTTTTTTGGCCCTCGATTCACAACTTGTTGGCGAGAAAATTGCAACTGATATCCCCCTTCTTTTCCTTTCTTCCTCTTTTTTTCTTTCTCTTTATCTCCTTTTTTCCTTTTTTCTTTCCCTTTCCTTCCTTCTCTCTTATTTTTTTGATGGGGGAGGCAACAGACCGGGAGGCAAGGCCCTTTCGCCCCCCATCTCCTTCTTTTTACCCCTTTTCTTTTCTTCTTCCTCTTCTTTCTTTCCCTTTCTCTCCTCTTTCCCTTCTTTTCCTTCTCTCTCTCTTTTTTTCTTTGCTGGGTGGGGGGGCAAGGCCCTGCCCCCTGGATCAGCGCCTGCTTCCACCTGTAGGCCTATCATTCCTTGCACACTTCTGTAATAGCATGTACGTACCGTACTCACATTCACATCACATTCAAAAAGAAATAAAAGAAAAAACAATTAATTGCACGGCTCAAACATGAAACATTGAATGATCTAAATACACGTTATACAGGTACTGCAGTAGCTAGAGTGCTGCAGTTGTAAATTGCATTGTGTGAGCGCCGTGACTGGCCTGACACCGCTGGAGTTGCCCGTGCGGAGGCATTTGAAATTAATACGTAAGCTCGCTGAATTTACCTTCTCGTTAGTTAGATCTCAATAATTACAATCTATTTGCGGTATTATTGTTGTGATTTCAATGTAGTTTTCATGAAAAGACCAATAAAGCAGAAGCGGCTTAACTTTAGAATACCCCACCATAACGTAGTATGTCCGTTGGTCCGCCAACGCGCCAACGTAACAATTAGTGTAGTCCCGTCCTTTAGTATTCGTGACCAGTTTCTGCAATTGCCAACGCATCGACTCGAGAATGCTAATGTGCTTATTTTTTATGCTTTCACTACTTGCTCTGGTCTCTTACACATCAAAGTATCTTATTTATAGTGTGTTGAATATGTGCACACGTTATTTCTAATGATTTACCCTTGATATCGCTTGAAAATCGTCAGAAATCAATGTAATTACCGTCGGAAAGTAAAGAAAGTCTAGACGGGAACTTATGGTGTCCTCTAGATGGCAAACAACGTTGGGTTGAGAACTTATGGTGTCCTTTATTGGCGTTGGCGCGTTGGCACGTTGGCGATTTACAATTGTCTTTCTTTTAAAGTACGAGGGGGGTTGTTTTAAATTACTACAATATGAAATGATTGGAATATCACGTTTACTTTATGATTTCATTGTTAGAACGTTGGCACGTTGGCACGATATCGATGGCGATTTACATTCAAGACTTCCTAACTTAGGCCTAAAAAAAAAAATGTGAATATCTACGTTCGGCTTTTTAAAATTTTCTTTTTTCACCGTTTTTAAATATTTTTTTATAATGAATAAAAAGTATGTATTTTATTTGTTTAAATGGGATATAAATGCATAAAATCATCAAATTATTCCCAAATTCTCACCTTTAGAATACCCCACCATAACGTAGTATGTCCGTTGGTCCGCCAACGCGCCAACGTAACAATTAGTGTAGTCCCGTCCTTTAGTATTCGTGACCAGTTTCTGCAATTGCCAACGCATCGACTCGAGAATGCTAATGTGCTTATTTTTTATGCTTTCACTACTTGCTCTGGTCTCTTACACATCAAAGTATCTTATTTATAGTGTGTTGAATATGTGCACACGTTATTTCTAATGATTTACCCTTGATATCGCTTGAAAATCGTCAGAAATCAATGTAATTACCGTCGGAAAGTAAAGAAAGTCTAGACGGGAACTTATGGTGTCCTCTAGATGGCAAACAACGTTGGGTTGAGAACTTATGGTGTCCTTTTATTGGCGTTGGCGCGTTGGCACGTTGGCGATTTACAATTGTCTTTCTTTTAAAGTACGAGGGGGGGGGGGGTTGTTTTAAATTACTACAATATGAAATGATTGGAATATCACGTTTACTTTATGATTTCATTGTTAGAACGTTGGCACGTTGGCACGATATCGATGGCGATTTACATTCAAGACTTCCTAACTTAGGCCTAAAAAAAAAAATGTGAATATCTACGTTCGGCTTTTTAAAATTTTCTTTTTTCACCGTTTTTTAAATATTTTTTTTATAATGAATAAAAAAGTATGTATTTTATTTGTTTAAATGGGATATAAATGCATAAAATCATCAAATTATTCCCAAATTCTCACCTTTAGAATACCCCACCATAACGTAGTATGTCCGTTGGTCCGCCAACGCGCCAACGTAACAATTAGTGTAGTCCCGTCCTTTAGTATTCGTGACCAGTTTCTGCAATTGCCAACGCATCGACTCGAGAATGCTAATGTGCTTATTTTTTATGCTTTCACTACTTGCTCTGGTCTCTTACACATCAAAGTATCTTATTTATAGTGTGTTGAATATGTGCACACGTTATTTCTAATGATTTACCCTTGATATCGCTTGAAAATCGTCAGAAATCAATGTAATTACCGTCGGAAAGTAAAGAAAGTCTAGACGGGAACTTATGGTGTCCTCTAGATGGCAAACAACGTTGGGTTGAGAACTTATGGTGTCCTTTATTGGCGTTGGCGCGTTGGCACGTTGGCGATTTACAATTGTCTTTCTTTAAAGTACGAGGGGTTGTTTTAAATTACTACAATATGAAATGATTGGAATATCACGTTTACTTTATGATTTCATTGTTAGAACGTTGGCACGTTGGCACGATATCGATGGCGATTTACATTCAAGACTTCCTAACTTAGGCCTAAAAAAAATGTGAATATCTACGTTCGGCTTTTTAAAATTTTCTTTTTCACCGTTTTTAAATATTTTTTTATAATGAATAAAAAGTATGTATTTTATTTGTTTAAATGGGATATAAATGCATAAAATCATCAAATTATTCCCAAATTCTCACCTTTAGAATACCCCACCATAACGTAGTATGTCCGTTGGTCCGCCAACGCGCCAACGTAACAATTAGTGTAGTCCCGTCCTTTAGTATTCGTGACCAGTTTCTGCAATTGCCAACGCATCGACTCGAGAATGCTAATGTGCTTATTTTTTATGCTTTCACTACTTGCTCTGGTCTCTTACACATCAAAGTATCTTATTTATAGTGTGTTGAATATGTGCACACGTTATTTCTAATGATTTACCCTTGATATCGCTTGAAAATCGTCAGAAATCAATGTAATTACCGTCGGAAAGTAAAGAAAGTCTAGACGGGAACTTATGGTGTCCTCTAGATGGCAAACAACGTTGGGTTGAGAACTTATGGTGTCCTTTTATTGGCGTTGGCGCGTTGGCACGTTGGCGATTTACAATTGTCTTTCTTTTAAAGTACGAGGGGGGGGGGGGTTGTTTTAAATTACTACAATATGAAATGATTGGAATATCACGTTTACTTTATGATTTCATTGTTAGAACGTTGGCACGTTGGCACGATATCGATGGCGATTTACATTCAAGACTTCCTAACTTAGGCCTAAAAAAAAATGTGAATATCTACGTTCGGCTTTTTAAAATTTTCTTTTTCACCGTTTTTAAATATTTTTTTATAATGAATAAAAAGTATGTATTTTATTTGTTTAAATGGGATATAAATGCATAAAATCATCAAATTATTCCCAAATTCTCACTCGTCGTCTGCCCTAGTTTCTAAATCCTGCTATAGCGTAAACATGCAAGTATAGACCCCAGCCTGATCGTGTACGTGTATATACCATTACCGCACTGCACCAGCTAGAAACCAGGGAGATTTTGGCGACGTTCCCGGTTTTGAATTTTTTGGAAGACGGTCGCTGTTTAGAGTTTTCTAAGGAAAGGCTCACAACACTTTATTCATGACACATTTTGAAGGCACTAAAAAAACAAGGAAAATTAAAAAGGATTTCCGACCGACCGACCCATGTTTTGGCACCTAAAGGGAATACAACATGTTTTTTTAGGCCTTATCTTGGAATGTTGTCACGATCGATGGCGATTTACAATTGTCTTCCTGTGGTGTCCTCTAATTGCCAAATAAAGATATATATGTCTTTGCATTATACAACATATGTATTTGATTTTCTTTTTGTTTTTGTTATTTTCATTATTTTAATCGGCTAATAAAGATATGTCTTAGGATTATCATGTTGTTGTTTTTCTTCTTGTTATTATATTTTCATTATTGTTATAAATAGTAATATTATAAATCGCTTTATATATCCAGGAAGATGAGACAAATTTATAGGAAATATATAATATATGGTACAGGGTGTACAAGCATTTCAATAGATCATGTAGACTCATAGCTGAGTTTCCTCCGCCGGTCGGCAGATTACCGCCAATTTCAATACAGGATATAAATTTTAAAAATGAAAAATCAAATATAGCAGCAATTTCCCTCTCATGAAAACAATGTGCTATTTTGGAGAAAATTGAAAAAGTGTGGAGGGGGTTGTGCCCCCCCCCCATTTTTCAAGCGCCACGTTCCTCTGTATGTTTGCAATATGATAGATTAACATCAAATTAATTAATTCAAAATATGCATAAAATTAAAAGATGCGAGACTAAAGTAGAAATAGATGTTACATTTGTTTTAGTATAGTTTAATTATCAATTACAGAAGATTAATATGACGAAATTGAAGTAGAATTAAATGTTGAAATTGTTTTTAGTTCATCAAAAAATAATAGATTAGTATAAAATTAGTGGAGGCTCCGGTTGTCGATCCTAGGGTGACGCGGGACCCAGTGTCGGGACCCGGTGTCCTAGGGTGACGCGCGACCCGGTGTCCTAGGGTTAGGGTTAGGGTTAGAGTTAGGGTAACGCAAACTCCGGTGTCCTAGGGTGACGGGACCCGGTGTCCTAGGGTGACGGGACCAGGTGTCCTAGGGTTAGGTTAGAGTTAGGGTAACACAAACGCTGTTGTCCTAAGGTGACGCGCGACCCGATGTCCTAGGGTTAGGGTTAGGGTTAGAGTTAGGGTAACGCAAACTCCGGTGTCCTAGGGTGACAAGGGACCCAGTGTCGTAGGGTGAACCGCGCGACCCGGTGTCCTAGGGTGACGCGGGACCCGGTGTCCTAGGGTGACGCGCGACCCGGTGTCCTAGGGTGACGCGGGACTCGGTGTCCTAGGGTTAGGGTTAGGGTTAGAGTTAGGGTAACGCAAACTCCGGTGTCCTAGGGTGACGCGGGACCCGGTGTCCTAGGGTGACGCGGGACTCGGTGTCCTAGGTTGACGGGACCCGGTGTCCTAGGGTTAGAGTTAGGGTAACGCAAACTCCGGTGTCCTAGGGTGACGCGCGACCCGGTGTCCTAGGGTGACGCGGGACCCGGTGTCCTAGGGTGACGCGGGACCCGGTGTCCTAGGGTGACGCGACCCGGTGTCCTAGGGTGACGCGGGACTCGGTGTCCTAGGGTGACGCGAGACCAGGTGTCCTAGGGTTAGGGTTGGGTTAGAGTTAGGGTAACGCAAACTCCGGTGTCGTAGGGTGACGCGGGAACCGGTGTCCTAGGGTGACGCGGGACCCGGTGTCCTAGGGTGACGCGGAACCTGGTGTCCTAGGGTAACATAGGACAGTTGTTCTCATGTTATACATTTTTCAACAAATATAATTTCTAATACTGTAATACAGAAATAAATGATGTCTTTTCATTTCTCAGCCACGACTTTTCATCATGCATAGACAACATTAATTAATGATTCCATCATCTAAATCTTGGCGCATGATTCATGTACCTTCACCTCTACAGTGATACATCACACTTCACAGGTAAAAACACCCTTTTTTGTAGTAAAAGAAGAAGATGGGCTCCCTCCTGGCGCTCAAGGGGTGGATGTTGATTTTTTTAAATAGCACTGCCCCCGTTGAGCAAAAATCGGCCGGCACGATTTTCAAATTTTCGGGGCAATATAAAAATTGTGCTCAATATCCCCTCCTACCACAGGCCCCCACTGAGCTAAAACTCGGCCGGCACGATTTTCAAATTTTTGGGAGCAACAAAAAAAATAAAATTGTGCTCACTACCCCACGCCCCCGCCCTCCACCCCCTCAATGAGCTCAAAATCGGCGCCGCGATTTTCAAATTTTCGCACGAAGTGAGCCCCTTTTGGCCCCTCTCTTGCCGCAGGCTGGATCCACCCTGAGTACTACTACTACAGATTCTGGAAATGCCTAGCTTGTTTCACTATCACTATAAGTATAACTTATCACTCAGTATAAGCAGTCAAGCTTGCAGTTGAAGCATAATCAACAGATTAATATTTTGTAAACCAAAATAAATAACCAAGAAAATGCAAACATATTATGTAAATAACCCACTTACCAAATGAGGAGAGCAGTTATGAGATAATTCGTTCATATGATTGTATATGAAATGAATATATGGATGAATATCGACCTTTAGGTGGTTAACAAAATTGTTTTACATTTGGTTGTGTACAAAACAGTTTCGATTAGTGCTTAGGATATTTTACTATTAGACGAATATTTAACTGGTACAAGCGAAACTTTCATTTAGAATTATAACGTTTATAAAAATTATGAACATAATTATGTGTGATGGTTGTTTGTATGTGGGCAATTTAGGGGGGCACGAAGTCCCGCACGCCTACTTTTTAAAGTTTTTTCCAAAATGACTAATTATACGTACGAAGAATAATTGTTTTACTGCAATTAATATATATATATATATTTAATTTGATAAATGCCCTTTTCCTTTGTAATGTGATGATACCCTAAAATAAAATGTGATAGTTGCAGTTTCAAATACCGGTAGAAAAATCTACCTTTTCCTTTATAATAAATAGCAATATATTCTACTTAATAATATCCTTTTTCATCGGCAATCAGGGGCGTATTTAAGAGCGAAGTTAGTCCCTTAAGACTTTCTACTCTTTTCATCGGCAATCAGGGGCGTATTTAAGAGCGAAATTACTCACTTCATACTCACACACACAGTTACCCCTTCTCATCGTTATTATGCCCTTTCACCTAGCGGTAATTACCCCTTTTATTTATAATACTACCAGGAGTACGTACAAACAATAACATAACTAATAATAATTAAAGACAGTGACAAATAACATAATAAGGCGTAATAATAATTAAAACGGGGCATAAAGTTAAATAACAAATGTAACATTGTTTGTCATTTTGCGGAGGAAATTACAAGGACATAACATAATAAAGAGAAGTAAGTCAGTATAACCGACAAAAATGCTATAAATGTATGTAATAAGCCTGGCGTGGCTCATCTTAAAACGGCGCATGTCGGAAGTATTCAGTATAGAGCGTTAGGTAAAATTCTATTTCGTGGTCTTTATAATTATAAGGGAGTAAAGGTTATTGATCAATAATATTGCTAGTGCACAAGGACACATGGATAAAGCATTCTAAGTTGATATTGATATCAAAAAGAGGTGCGAGATGTGTATTGAGAGAAAATACCAGGAAGTGTGCTTAACTTTTCAATACCTCATGGCTCAAAAATAGTGAAAGCTGATTATATAATTATTTCCAAACATAAAATAATAAAATGGATTAGTAATTGATAACAATCAGAAAATAAACTGTTCTTTTTATTATCAAGGATTTAAAGCAAATTGTGTACTTAGATATTCAGTATACATGTATATAGCACCTTACAATTGTAATTCTTTTTTTGTGTAATTGCTATAGATAATGACAACATAAGAGAGCTTATACAAAGATAGTGTTATCTTCAATAATAAAAAAAGGTTGGCACGTCCGCACGTTGGCGATTCAAATTCAAGTCTCTCAACTAATGTCTCGTTGGCACGTTGGCGATTTAAATTCAAGTCTCTCAACTTATGTCGGCTCGTTGGCACGTTGGCGCGTTGGCACGTTGGCGATTTAAATTCAAGTCTCTCAACTTATGTTGGCTCGTTGGCGCGTTGGCACGTTGGCGATTTAAATTCAAGTCTCTCAACTAATGTTGGCTCGTTGGCACGTTGGCGTTTTAAATTCAAGTCTCTCAACTTATGTCGGCTCGTTGGCACGTTGGCGCGTTGTCACGTTGGCGATTTAAATTCAAGTCTCTCAACTAATGTTGGCGCGTTGGCACTTTGGCACGTTGGCGATTTAAATTCAAATGTCTCAACTAATGTTGGCTCGTTGGCACGTTGGCGCGTTGACACGATGGCAACTTAAATCCAAGTCTCTAAACTTACGTTGGCGCGTTGGCGCGTTGACACGTTGGCGATTTAAAATCAAGTCTCTCAACTTATGTTGGTTCGTTGGAACGTTGGCACGTAGGAGAATTAAATTCAAGTCTCTCAACTTATGTTGGCTCGTTGGCACGTTGGCGATTTAAAATCAACTCTCTCAACTTATGTTGGTTCGTTGATACGTTGGCACGTTGGAGAATTTAATTCAAATGTCTCAACTATATTGGTTCGTTGGGACGTTGGCACGTTGGAGAATTAAATTCAAGTCTCTCAACTTATGTTGGCTCGTTGGCACGTTGGGGAATTAAATTCAAGTCTCTCAACTTATGTTGGCTCGTTGGAACGTTGGCACGTTGGAGAATTAAATTCAAGTCTCTCAACTTATGTTGGTTCGTTGGAACGTTGGCACGTTGGAGAATTCAATTCAAGTCTCTCAACTTATGTTGGCTCGATGGCACGTTGGCACGTTGGAGAATTAAATTCAAGTCTCTCAACTTATGTTGGCACGTTGGCGCGTTGCCGACTTAAATTCAAGTCCCGTCTCTCAACTTATGTTGGCTTGTAATTGTTGGCACGTTGGCACGTTGGAGAATTAAATTCAAGTCTCTCAACTTATGTTGGCACGTTGTCGCGTTGCCGACTTAAATTCAAGTCCCGTCTCTCAACTTATGTTGGCTTGTAATTGTTGGCACGTTGGCACGTTGGAGAATTAAATTCAAGTCCCGTCTCTCAACTTATGTCGGCACGTACGTTGGCACGCGCATGTTGGCACGTTGGTATACGATATTGGATTGCCATTCAAGACTATATCTCGGCACCTAGTACTTTGACAGGTTGAAGCGTTGGGTTGGTGGACAAAAAAAAACCTTAAATCCGCATGGTGGGGTATTCTAAAGTTGTTCCGCAGAAGCTTGGATTATGATTATGTTGGCATGGTTCATAGAATTTGTATAACTATTTTCAAAGTAAAGATTTTACGCGAAAAATCGGACGGTTTGTGCCAATAAATTGTGGCAGTCGCACGAAACTCGACTGTGTGTGTGTGTGTGTGAGCGTAGAACCAACATATTACGTTCACGTCAGTTTGGCTACTGCGTATATATAGCAAGATGCCTCACACGGGATAGGCCCGACCCTTTGCATCGTGCATATTTGCTACAACACATTATGGAGAGGACCGTCCCTTAATAGTGTGATCTCTTTGAATAATTAGACAGAGGGCGGGTGCACGCCTCGCCGCCTCACTCTCGCCTCCTTGCACGGACGACGCCGGCCGTGCTCTCGTCCGCCCGTCCTCCCCGGGACCCCGAAACCACCTTTATAACGACATGGACGGCGACCACGGGGTCGACGTGGCACGCGGCATGCGCGAGCGGGTCCGCTCGGAATTGTGTCGCCGTTCCCGCGCGACGGCCGAGGCGGGCAGGGTCGAGGAAAGACGGGTTTGATGTCTAAAAATTCACATTGGCAGACCGTTACGTACCCCCCGCGGCGATTTTGCGTATTAATATATAGACTAGCAGGACCCGTGGAAAATCCACGGGATTCTAGGGAGGGTGGGGGTTGAAAATAGATATGTGCTAACGATTATTATTATCAATATTATTATATTTTTTTTGATTTTTTTTTTTTAATAATATTTTTAAAGATAATTTCTTTTTATCATTTTATAATTTTTCTTCTTCTTTTCATTAATATTGTACTTGTTACAACATCAACCTTTTGTTTGCTGTCCCATGTATCATTTTGAATTTTTTTATAAATATGTATCATGTAATAAAACTTGAAAATTGGAAGAAAACAGTGAAATCAATAAGTTGTAATTAAAATTGATGCATATATTTTAGACTAATACTTTCTTTTTACTTTCGTTAATTACGATTATTGTCGTCACTTAAATTCGTTCCTACTTTTTTCACTATCCCTTTCCGGATCCTCACTCTCGTTATCTATACGAATATTGTTGTCATGCATGCACTGAAAATAATATACAAATATACAAATATAAAATGACACTCGAGGATCTAGCTAAAACTATTCGCATCGAAGGAACATCAAATCGTATTATATTCTCCCGAGGGCCATCGCGGCCCGGGAGAACAGTACTATTGATGTTCCTGAGTGCGAATAGTTTTAGCTTGTTCGAGAATGAGTCATTGTATATTTGTTTTATATCCCTTCCACCCAGGCGCGGATCCAGGATTCCTTAGGGGCCCAAATTTGAAGTTATGCGAGCCAAATATTGGTACGTAATGAGCAAAAACGGTTTTTTTGGGGGAGGCCGGGGCAGACAAAAAATTTGCATCACCCCACTCTTACATGCAAGCCTCGCTCAACGTTTTCAAAGTGATTCGGGGTGTCAAGGGGCGGAGCCCCCAGAAGCTCAGGGGTTTTAGGCATTAAATTACCGTCAGATAAGCATCCAGGGGTGCGCCTTAGGGCCATTGAGTGGGTCCAGGGGGCAGAGCCACCGGAAGTTCAGGTTTTTAGGCATTTAATTACGGTCAGATGAGTATACTTTGATACCTTATTTGTGACACTGGCAGGTCACTCATTGGCGTGGGGTCAGGGGCGGAGCCCCAAGCTCAGGGTTTTAGGCATTTAATCACGGTCAGATGAGCATATTTTGATACCTCATTATTTTGTGACACTGGCAGGTCACTATTCTTTCTTTCTTTCTCTCTTTCTTTCTATTTCTCTTTTCTCTAATATACTTTTTCACAAAAAGTGGGGAGGGGTGGAGCTCGAGCCCTCGAGCCCTGCCGTTCCGCGGACCCTGACATGTAGGCCTCTAAATAAGTATATTTCTTGCCTGACTGTAAATTTGGGAATTTGTCATTTTCCAACAAACGCGTACAAATGTATAATGTACTAAAAATCACGGAAAATTATGTCATTTCAGCAACATTTGTAAATCACCGGTATCGAATTAGAAATAAACCACGTTTGAATTTTATTTGGGGGCAGGCCCCCAAGCACCCAAGCCCCCGCCAGTCTACACCTTGTTGGCGGGAAAAATCGCAACTGATCTCCCCTACCTTTCTTCTTTCTCTTTTTTTTCCTTTACCTTCCCTTCTTTCTCTCTCTTTTATGTGTGCTGGGGGAAGGGAGGCAAGGGCCGATCCACGTTTTTGGCGGGATTAATCGCAACTGATCTCCCTTCTTTTCACCCTTTTCTTTTCTTCTTACTCTTTTTTGTTCCATTTTAGCTCTCTTTTGTTGGCGGTGGCGGGGAGGGAGGCAAGGGTTTTTGGCCCTCGATTCACAACTTGTTGGCGAGAAAATTGCAACTGATATCCCCTTCTTTTCCTTTCTTCCTCTTTTTTCTTTCTCTTTATCTCCTTTTTCCTTTTTCTTTCCCTTTCCTTCCTTCTCTCTTATTTTTTTGATGGGGGAGGCAACAGACCGGGAGGCAAGGCCCTTTCGCCCCCATCTCCTTTTTTACCCCTTTTCTTTTCTTCTTCCTCTTCTTTCTTTCCCTTTCTCTCCTCTTTCCCTTCTTTTCCTTCTCTCTCTCTTTTTTTTTTCTTTGCTGGGGGCAAGGCCCCTGCCCCTGGATCAGCGCCTGCTTCCACCTGTAGGCCTATCATTCCTTGCACACTTCTGTAATAGCATGTACGTACCGTACTCACATTCACATCACATTCAAAAAAGAAATAAAAGAAAAAACAATTAATTGCACGGCTCAAACATGAAACATTGAATGATCTAAATACACGTTATACAGGTACTGCAGTAGCTAGAGTGCTGCAGTTGTAAATTGCATTGTGTGAGCGCCGTGACTGGCCTGACACCGCTGGAGTTGCCCGTGCGGAGGCATTTGAAATTAATACGTAAGCTCGCTGAATTTACCTTCTCGTTAGTTAGATCTCGATAATTACAATCTATTTGCGGTATTATTGTTGTGATTTCAATGTAGTTTTCATGAAAAGACCAATAAAGCAGAAGCTTGGATTATGATTATGTTGGCATGGTTCATAGAATTTGTATAACTATTTTCAAAGTAAAGATTTTACGCGAAAAATCGGACGGTTTGTGCCAATAAATTGTGGCAGTCGCACGAAACTCGACTGTGTGTGTGTGTGTGAGCGTAGAACCAACATATTACGTTCACGTCAGTTTGGCTACTGCGTATATATAGCAAGATGCCTCACACGGGATAGGCCCGACCCTTTGCATCGTGCATATTTGCTACAACACATTATGGAGAGGACCGTCCCTTAATAGTGTGATCTCTTTGAATAATTAGACAGAGGGCGGGTGCACGCCTCGCCGCCTCACTCTCGCCTCCTTGCACGGACGACGCCGGCCGTGCTCTCGTCCGCCCGTCCTCCCCGGGACCCCGAAACCACCTTTATAACGACATGGACGGCGACCACGGGGTCGACGTGGCACGCGGCATGCGCGAGCGGGTCCGCTCGGAATTGTGTCGCCGTTCCGCGCGACGGCCGAGGCGGGCAGGGTCGAGGAAAGACGGGTTTGATGTCAAAAATTCACATTGGCAGACCGTTACGCACCCCCGCGGCGATTTTGCGTATTAATATATAGACTAGCAGGACCCGTGGAAAATCCACGGGATTCTAGGAGGGTGGGGGTTGAAAATAGATATGTGCTATCGATTATTATTATTAATATTATTATTTTATTTTTTTATTTTTTTTTTTTTAAATAATATTTTTAAAGATAATTTCTTTTTATCATTTTTAATTTTTCTTCTTCTTTTCATTAATATTGTACTCGTTAGAATATCAACCTTTTGTTTGCTGTCCCATGTATCATTTTGAATTGGTTTTTATAAATATGTATCATGTAATAAAACTTGAAAATTGGAAGAAAACAGTGAAATCAATAATTTGTAATTAAAATTGATGCATATATTTTAGACTAATACTTTCTTTTACTTTCGTTAATTACGATTATTGTCGTCACTTAAATTCGTTCCTACTTTTTTCACTATCCCTTTCCGGATCCTCACTCTCGTTATCTATACGAATATTGTTGTCATGCATGCACTGAAAATAATATACAAATATACAAATATACAATGACACTCGAGGATCTAGCTAAAACTATTCGCATCGAAGGAACATCAAATCGTATTATATTCTCCCGAGGGCCATCGCGGCCCGAGGGGAACAGTACTATTGATGTTCCTGAGTGCGAATAGTTTTAGCTTGTTCGAGAATGAGTCATTGTATATTTGTTTTATATCCCTTCCACCCAGGCGCGGATCAAGGATTCCTTAGGGGGCCCAAATTTGAAGTTATGCGAGCCAAATATTGGTACGTAATGAGCAAAAACGTTTTTTTTTTTTGGGGGGGGGAGGCCGGGGCAGACAAAACATCCGCATCACCCCACTCTTACATGCAAGCCCCGCTCAACGTTTTCATAGTGATTCGGGGTCAAGGGCGGAGCCCCAGAAGCTCAGGGTTTTAGGCATTAAATTACCGTCAGATAAGCATCCAGGGGTCCGCCTTAGGGCCATTGAGTGGGTCCAGGGGGCAGAGCCACCGGAAGTTCAGGGTTTTTAGGCATTTAATTACGGTCAGATGAGTATAATTTGATACCTTATTTGTGGCACTGGCAGGTCACTCATTGGCGTGGGGTCCAGGGGGCGGAGCCCCAGAAGCTCAGGGTTTTAGGCATTTAATCACGGTCAGATGAGCATATTTTGATACCTCATTATTTTGTGACACTGGCAGGTCACTATTTTTCTTTCTTTCTCTCTTTCTTTCTATTTCTCTTTAATATACTTTTCCACAAAAAGTGGGGAGGGGGGTGGAGCTCGAGCCCCCGAGCCCTGCCATTCCGCGGACCCTGACATGTAGGCCTCTAAATAAGTATATTTTTGCCCGACTGTAAATTTGGGAATTTGTCATTTTCCAACAAACGCAATCAAAAGTATAATGTACTAAAAATCTCGGAAAATTATGTCATTTCAGCAACATTTGTAAATCACCGGTATCGAATTAGAAATAAACCACGTTTAAATTTCATTTGGGGCAGGCCCCAAGCACCCAAGCCCCGTCAGTATGCAAGCGCCCCCGATCTACACCTTGTTGGCGGGAAAAATCGCAACTGATCTCCCTACCTTTCTTCTTTCTCTTTTTTTTCTTTCCCTTCCCTTCTTTCTCTCTCTTTTAGGAGTGCTGGGGGAAGGGACGCAAGGGCCGATTCACACGTTTTTGGCGGGATTAATCGCAACTGATCTCCCCTTCTTTTCACCCTTTTCTTTTCTTCTTACTCTTTTTTTGTTCCATTTTAGCTCTCTTTTGTTGGCGGGGCGGGGGCGGGGAGAGGCAAGGTTTTTGGCCCTCGATTCACAACTTGTTGGCGAGAAAATTTTTCTTTCTCTTTATCTCCTCTTTTCCTTTTTCTTTCCCTTTCCTTCCTTCTCTCTTATTTTGTTGATGAGGGGTGGGGAGGCAACAGCCCGGGAGGCAAGGCCCTTTCGCGCCCCATCTCCTTCTTATTTACACCTTTTCTTTTCTTCTTCCTCTTCTTTCTTTCCCTTTCTCTCCCTTTTCCCTTCTTTTCCTTCTCTCTCTCTTTTTTTTCTTTGCTGGGAGGGGGACAAGGCCCCTGCCCCCTGGATCCGCGCCTGCTTCCACCTGTAGGCCTATCATTCCTTGCACACTTCTGTAATAGCATGTACGTACCGTACTCACATTCACATCACATTCAAAAAAGAAATAAAAGAAAACAACAATTGCACGGCTCAAACATGAAACATTGAATGATCTAAATACACGCTATATACAGGTACTACATGCAGTATAGCTAGAGTGCTGCAGTTACTGCATAGGTTAAATTGCATTGTGTGAGCGCCGTGACTGGCCTGACACCGCGGGAGTTGCCCGTGCGGAGGCATGTGATATTACCTAAGCTCGCTGAATTTTTCTTCTCTTCAGTTATATGGTCTCGACATTTACAATCTATTTGCGTTATTATTGTTGTGATTTCAATGTAGTTTTCATAAAAGACCAATAAAGCAGAAGCTTGGACTATGATTATGTTGGCATGGTCCACAGAATTTGTACAAATATATTCAAAGTAAAGATTTTACGCGAAAAATCGGACTGTTTGTGCCAATATATTGTAACCGTCGCACGAATTATCTCGACTGTGTGTGTACGTGTGTGAGCGTAGAACCACGTATTACGTTGACGTCAGTTTGGCTGATGCGTATATATAGCAAGATGCCTCACACGGGATAGGCCCAACCCATCGCATCATGCATGTGCTACGCTACATGACGTGAGTGGAGTGTCTCTTGATAAAGTATCTCTTTGATTAGACTGCATATAGCAAGATGCCTAACACGGGATAGGCCCTACCCTTTGCGACGTGCATATTTGCTACAACACATCATGGACTGGACTGTCTCTTGATAGTGTGATCTCTTTGATTAGACGTGCAGAGGGCGGGTGCACGCCTCGCCGCCTCACTCTCGCGGGTTCGTCGCCTCCTTGCACGGACGACGCCGGCCGTGCTCTCCTCCGCCCGTCCTCCCCGGGACCCCGAAAGCCACCTTTAACGGCATGGACGGCGACCACGGGGTCGACGTGGCACGCGACATGCCCGATCCCATCCGTTCGGAATTGTGTCGCCGTTCCCGCGCCACGGCAGAGGCGGGCACGGTCGAGGAAAGACGGGTTTGATGTCAAAAAAATCACATTGGCAGACCGTTACGACCCCCCGCGGCGATTTTGCGTATTAATATATAGATGGTAATATTAGACAGCGTATAAGTTACCCTTTACCATGATATATGATTCAAGCCAGGTCACATAGGTTACAACTTTCTAACTATAAGTTACCAAAGTTGGGTACACTTGTTTTTGATACGCACTGTAGAGGTTGTTGCAATCCACAGCAGTCATTGATTTTGCACAGAGGGTGGGAAAACAAATTACCACCCCCTAACCCTCTTTAACTTTTTTAAAGACTAAAACCAATGAGCGGCTCTACATAATATACCAAACAGAATGGAAATCATACTAGAGTTAAAGAATAACTTTTTATATGGACTGGTGTGCATAAGCATAACTTTGACATAGACACACACAAACAAAAATCCAATAACTTTTAAAAGGAAGACCAACTATTAATGATTGTGTAGGAGAGTGCATATACATGTATGCATGTACTGTACATGTAGGCAGAAGGGAATATCTTTATCACATAGAGCAACAGAGTGGAAATGGGAACAAAATAGACAAATGATTTATTCAAAGGAAAAAATTATGCAAAGAATATCTTTGTACAGGGAATAAATAAAATATATCAACAAAAAAAAAAACAACAAACACAAAGAAAGGGAAATCAGATGAATATTGTTGGAGAAGAACATTATATTAAACAGTAAATTCAGAGAAAATATCTATATATTAATGTGAATGTTAAAGTGCTATATGTCTTTTCTCTCTATATACTCGTTTTATGTTGTATGTATCATGTCACATGTACATTTTATTTATTTTCTCTGTGAATAATGCATGTAAACGCAACAACTTTCCTTTTGGACCAATAAATTTGAATTGAATTGAATTGAATTATCTTTGATGCAAATTATGCTTCAGTTTCCTTTATTTGTATACAAATTCAGACAAATTGCAAAATATTTTGGTAATGGGAAGATAACTGACCATGGTTACTTAATCTTGGGTAATTAATACTAGTATTCAGTGGTTTGGATCCTCAGGGAGAAGTGTATTATAAATCAAATTATATTTATTATTTTAGCTTTACCAAATCTATAGAACATAATGGAAATTGAATGGAAAAACTGTATTTTCCAATCAATAATATGACTCATCTGTAAATATGTGAACATGTAGGGTCCTATTACATGTATATTAAAGATATGTAATAAATCGTTTTTAAAATGGCATAAGAATAAGGAGAGGGAGAAAGTGGATTTTATTTCAAGTGCAACAAGGATGCTTCACAATATACCATTGCTCATTCTGTCAATAGGCCTAATGGACTAAAACATTAACAAACATACTAGAAAATAATATTTTCTTTTCATGATTTGTCACAAGGTTTGGAAAACAAAAGTTGTTCAGTTTTCTATTAGAGGGATATCAGATGGATATAAAACAGGGTGACGATGTTAATGCAGAGTTGATAGTGAAGGGCAGATTAGGAAAGAGAAAAGGAAGACACTTTAATAGTAAAAACATGTAGTACGTAAAGGGACTTTTTGGTCCTCTTATACAGAACATGTAGCTTGAAAAAGTCGAAGAAACTGTGCGGCAAATGTGATTTCTAGACCATTCTAGATGCATTTGACTGAAATAAGTCAACTTCTGCAAAAATTACTATCATGATAGCAGAAGTGGATCAATAACTGCTTTTCAAACATCATAAATTTCTTATACTACTGTTACAAATTTTCCAAACAGTGTTCATTCACATGTTAAAGGTACTATGTCCCATTTGCAGGCAAAAAAATGAAAAGCTTAAATTCCAAGGGCATTTGTAAGACACTGTACTAATTTAGAACTTCCCTAAAAACGAAAGGGCTTGAAAATGGCTTTTAGTGGGAAAATAACAAACATTAGTTTTCAAATCGACTTAAGTGATTGCAATCACCAAAGTAATAATCTGATTTTCAGACCCTTTTACCTAATGGTTGTACATGTACGTCTGCACAAAGATTCAATCAGTTTAATTTTGGCCATTACAAGTAGTGGGTTATTGATATAGAAAATGCTCATGTACACCCTGTACCTGTTACAGCTCATTTTAGGTAAGTTATTACCAAAGAAAAAAAGATGCCAGTCAATCACTCAATAGTGTATGACAGTAAAGTCTAGAAGGTAAACAGGTTTCCTTGCATAATTTGAATATTAGGACACTGCTAATGTTTACATTTCACAGATAGGACATACATGACATATTCATGCAAATTTCTACAGAATTTGATGTTGGCCGCAAAGGGACAGACATGTAGTATTTTTAAAGCCTAAGTCCACTCCAAAATAACTTACTTTCAATAGAAGCAGAACAATCAAACAAACCAATCAAAAAAGTTTGAGCAAAATCAGATAACTAATAAGAAAGTTATGAATTTTGAAAAAGTATGTAAAACTGGAACAATGGAAATCACTACACAAATTGCCAATTTGGTTATCAGTTTGTGACGTCATCACTGGTCATGTCCTCACTATTTATCAATTGCTTTATATAGTTTAATCCCATTCATTTCCCTTTAAAAAAAAAACTCTTTATTAGTGCATCCACACAAAAACATATTACAATCAATCTAACTTGGATGCTGGTGTGAAGAAATAAGATTCTTAGGGAGAAAATAGGAAATTTATATTATCAATATAAAGAAAATAATTAGTGGATAGTGAGGACCTGACGTCACAGACTCATGAGTGAGTTGCCAATTTGTCTAGTGATTTTCAAAGTTTTTGATGTCATTACAAATTCATAACTTTCTTATTAGTTATCCGATAGCGCTCAAACTTTTTTTGATTGGTTTGTCTGATTTTTCTGCTTCTATTGAAAGTAAGTTATTTTTGGAGTGGACTTGGGCTTTAAGGGTGGTCCACAAACAAATATTCAAACTTTTTAATTTGAAATGTGGAAGAAGTATGAACTTATACTTGCAAAGCACAAAGTCCCTTGCAGCTGGGCTCCAGGGCTTGCTTAAGGGCTTTAATGTTCCTAGATATTCTAGTGCAATATGTGCCATCTATTGAAGCACTTTCTAACAAGTTTTATGACTATTATGTCATAAATAATTCTTAGTTGAGAAGGACTATTAATCTAATGCTGATTTTCATACTGATACAATCAAAATTCAAACCTATTGTTATTACATGGTATACACCCCTTGTGGATCACGCTTAGGTTTATATGTACATGTACATACATGTACATGTACTTACAGTGTGTATCATGCTCTTTCTCAATCAAACTGATGACAAGATGGACTTTGACTACCATTCTGGCTTTGAAGGCAACACTTCAATTTGTTGGATCAAGAAACTCATTGGTTGGATGAATATCTTTGACAGTTCTATTCAATCATTCTGAAAATTGCAATTTTCCTTCTACAGCAGATTTATTTCCAAAGTCATTTACCGGTACATTTCATATATTTGCTGACAGATAATTGCAGTCACTTTTGCAATCAATTAGTTACTCTATCCAGTTATATCATATGATCTCCCTTTCTCACTCTTTATCTCTCTCTCTTTGCAGCTGCAAGTTCCAGGTTCTGTTTAAGTTCATGCAACTTACAGGAATACATGGGTGTCATTGACAATAGGGTAAAGGAGGGTACTTTTGACAGACTTTGTTTCAAATCGGCATCCCAAATATATAGCTACAGATACTGGGTAATAAAGTGTACATGTACATGTACATGTAAATGTAGCTGCACAAATCTAGAGTCTGTTTATCATGCATTTTATAGATTTGGAGCAAATAATTTAGAACATAAATCGGTTCTACAAAAATTAAAACTTGGGATGAAAAATAGGAAATCTGAAAATGATTTACTTTTCATTTATAATTTCAAAGCGTAGCCAGTCGAATGGGAGGAAATAAATGCCAATATACCTCTTACATGTAGTGAGAAATAATTTGTTGTGATAGCTGATATTAATAATAACAATAATAATAAGATATTTCTATACCACAAATTGCAAAATGCCTCTAAGCGGTTTAGAAAGAAAATAGTTGAGAAGTTAAGGAAACAGAATTTGCATTACAAATTACATCAAATCAATTAACATTAAAACTTTGCAAATGAAAATAATACATGTCCATAATTACAAATCGCTTACAACCAAAATACAAATAGTTCAAAAATTAATAGTATCCTATGTTAATCTACACAAAATATAAAAGGCAAAAGATTAGAGGGCTATTCAAGAACAAGATTTAAAGAGATGTGTTTTTAGCATTGTTTTAAATGTATTTAAAGAACTGGCATTGCGAAATTGAAGGGAGATTGTTCCAAAGAAATGTAGCTGCAAAAGAAAGAATGACCATATTGTTTATAAGAAATAGTGTGAGACCGAGAGAGGAGAGATTGAGAAGCAGATCGCAAAGTCCGGACAGGAGTGTATCGAGGAAGGAGTTCAGAAAGATATGAAGGAGCGAAACCATGATAAGTCTTGAAAGTAGCATTGTTTTAATTGGTTGCTTTAAAAGCAGATATAACGCATCTACTTTAATATTAGCTAAAAGACATGTACATTAAAATGCAAATTTTCACCACACTTAAATTGACTTGCCTTGTCCCAGACTTCAAAATCCCTGTCTACAGTATCTCTCTCAGTCTGTTTACTTCTCTCCCTTTATTTCTATCTTGGCTAGGATGTAGAACTTTGCTTGAGTCTTTCCCATTCCACCATATTACTATTCTTGTAACCCCTCCAGATGATTTCCAGGTAAATTTGCAAGGGTTTCACTATCCCCACCTCCAACTTCACTTTATAAAGAAAGTTTGATAGTAAAAATTTGAAAGAAATAGTATTCATATTATTTGAATAGTTCGCAACTGGTCGCAAAATAGAGATTACTAGGTCAGTAGCACGATCAGAGACTTGATGCGGTGCTCATCATACATTTGAAAAAATCTTGGACTTGCATTTAAACCATAACATTTTGTAAACCGTTGTATCAAAATGAAGAGCAAGTCCATATATATGCAAATTATCAAATTTTTGGTTAAATTTTGGAATTATTTTAAAGTGATTTGTACGAGAAGAAAAAAAGAGGCTATACTATAGTACTAGTACTAGTTACTAGCTAACGCCAGTAGGTAAGGTTCGTTGGGTGTGGGTACTAGTTGTGATTATGAACAAATTTGAATTTTTGTTTTATATCTCTTGATAGGGTATATACTGTATGGATGTCAATTAAGGCTACGTGATAACAATGTCATACTATCAGTAGGGTGCTGGTCCGAGAATAAGGATCGTCCGCACAAACGAGGATCGTCTTCGTAAACGCAGACAGACGCGTTGGGAAAAAAAAGGATCGTCCACATTTTCGCTGATGTTTCTGATTTCCGATCCGCGCTTGGTGATGCGAAAAAACAGGTTCTGCAATGATTTTCTTGATGCATTTTACATTGACTTTGTACAGAGACTTTCACGTTATGACCGATAAATCCTCGGGAAGACGGACATAAAAGTAGACGGTGAACGCCAGGGCGCGAATCGGAAACCTGAAACCCGAAACCCGCAGTGCGCCGAAGAAAAAACAACGATCCTTTATTTTTAGGACGCATTTTGTCCGTGTATACAAGGATACCCTCGTTTATGTGGACGATCCTCATTCTCTGACCAGCGCCCGTACTGATTGTATTTATAACCTAGATCTACATCTACATCGATCCTAGCCATGCAGCTACCATTGCATTGACTCGAGGATGACAGCTATATTGTACATTAAGAAATTTGATTTCGACGTCATATGTAACCTTCAAGGACGTCAATCCGATACAGGGGGGACATCATATCAAATGTCCCCACCCCCCATGTTTTGTCAGAAAAGGGAGACCACCAGGAACAACTAAAAAACACATTTTAAACATTAGTGCTCCTCCCCCCCCCTTCCCCGGCCCCCTCACCCTTATTCACCTGCTGGCTGATTCGATTTTGATTTGAGGCTAAATATTTTCTCACAAATTGGGCTCCCCCAATGCTCAAGCTCGGATCGATGCCCTTGGCAAGCTTACATAAACTTAGGTCCACGCCTAAAACGCAATCATTAGCGTCACGGTTTATCGATATTTTTATCGTATTCCATTCCACCCTGCAGGGCAAAACCTAGACCGAAGATTTCTGTCTCTTTCGTTCGTTAGCCTCTGATTTGGGTAGGGCCGGCTCCTCTCTTTAGAGACAGAAGCCGACCATAGGCGCTCCTGTG
Organism: Mesocentrotus franciscanus; assembly: GCA_037976565.1. NCBI lineage: Eukaryota > Metazoa > Echinodermata > Echinoidea > Camarodonta > Strongylocentrotidae > Mesocentrotus > Mesocentrotus franciscanus. Next base: position 167,052 of record CP137675.1, on the reverse strand, counting down.
AAAACATTTTGGCCATTTATGGCCAAAACTCTTTGCCCAAAATACTACATTTTACCCGATGCATATCCGATGCATTTATTATTGTAAATTAGGCCTAGGCTAAACTACATCGGTTCCACTTACCAGATTGACTGTATGATGCATTTAAGGGGCTTTTTTCTGGATTTTCATCGCCGAAAATGAGCTCCGTGTTGAAATTCTTGCAGCCGTATTTTAAACTGTTACTGTCAATGGATGACGTCATCTTCCTTCATGCGCAGTAACATAAATGGCCAAAATGTTTTCACAGGAGCGCCTATGGTCGGCTTCTGTCTCTAAAGAGAGGAGCCGACCCTACCCAAATCAGAGGCTAACGAACGAAAGAGACAGAAATCTTCGGTCTAGGCAAAACCAGGCCTGGCCATGGCCAGGGACATGGTCATGGTTGATGGTTCGTGATCCACCTCAGACCATAGGCATCGGCGCATCCCTGCCGGTATGCCGCGAGCTCCGGCAGTGCTATCATTTTCATTTGAATGCGAAGCAAGTTAGATTTAAAAAAAAAGGATGATTCTAAGACGCTGATACTGTAGTAGAACCTACCTTAATCAGATGGCTGAGCACATAATAGAGAGTTATGTTGATGTCTCCGCATACTACTGCAATGTTAAGGGAAACCTAGCTTCGTGTGGTCTAGTTGTTTCAGTCTGGCAACCGTGTTCGTGAACGAGAAGAAAGATGCACACAGCTAGCTAGCTGGATGGAGACTAACTCCGGGAAGCTCCAACACCGGCGCCGCAGGCGTCGGAGCTTCGGTAACACTGTAGTGGGGGCTTCTAAAACAGCCGATGGGGCAACATTACTGTTAAATCTGCAATAGTAGTACTTACAATTTTACATCATAGGGTGCACGAATCCTCAGGGCATAACAATGATCACTTGAATTCATAATTTGAAGAAATCTTCGATGGGAAAAAAGGGTTATTCAAAGCCCTACACAAACGATTCTTCCATGTCGCAACGTCGATTCAAAATGGCGAAGAGACAGTACGCATGCGCGGCAGAGCCGCAGAAAGTATGAATATTCATGCTATCGAGCGCCGATCGCTCGAAATCGCTGAATATGCACGACTCGAACAAACAGAGCGGTGAATGTAAACCCAGGTCCCTCGGCCCTTCTCAACCTCGTGCATATTCAGCGATTTCGAGCGATCGGCGCTCGATAGCATGAATATTCATACTTTCTGCGGCTCTGCCGCGCATGCGTACTGTCTCTTCGCCATTTTGAATCGACGTTGCGACATGGAAGAATCGTTTGTGTAGGGCTTTGAATAACCCTTTTTCCCATCGAAGATTTCTTCAAATTATGAATTCAAGTGATCATTGTTATGCCCTGAGGATTCGTGCACCCTATGATGTAAAAATTGTAAGTACTACTATTGCAGATTTAACAGTAATGTTGCCCCATCGGCTGTTTTAGAAGCCCCCACTACAGTGTTACCGAAGCTCCGACGCCTGCGGCGCCGGTGTTGGAGCTTCCCGGAGTTAGATGGAGACCTGGATGGAGCTCGATTGTCGGCCGGCCGGCCGGCGGTCAGATGCGAGCTTCCAGCGTACGTGGATGCGCCCGATTCAGAGCGAGTGCCAGTTTCTCGAAACTGTCATAAGTCTAAGTTCGTGGACATTATATAGAAATGCGTGTTAGTTCTATAACACACGTTTCAATAGGATATCTACAAAGTTAGACTTAATGACGGTTTCGAGAAACCACCCCAGATGTTCGGTGTCAGGTTCGGAACCGTCGGATCCAGTGGATTCCTGGGAGGCGCACGCCCCTTTTTCCGAAAAAAGGATTGAAATATTCACATAATGTTTACGCATTCGGATATGCCTCAGAATCTACAAAAGGCATCATATTTTCCGGGGCCCGCCTCCACGTAAAGGCTTCCTGCTTGCAATTTCGTACATTTCAAGCTCCCTCCCCCTCCCCTCCCCTAGTAAAATCTTGGATCTGCCCCTGGTTGTATCACGGTATGGCAAATTAAGGTAACCTGGCGCTACAGTCGTTCGTAGCAAACAAATATTACTGGGCGGTGTTGTCTGGTTAACGAGTCTAACCGCAAAACGTAGGCATAACTACGCCTCAATAGTATATAGAACGCTTCATACCCCATGGTACATGTGTTGTAACCGCGTCGTATGCACATGGTATCATTTTTACCACATTTGACGATGAGCATTGATGTCGCAGTTTGTATCGGGTGCAGGCCAATACGAATCCTGTACGTTTTCCACCCATGCATTACACGCATTGTCTATGGGGCAAAAATGGGTTCACGCTTTTGACCCCCAGAACGATCTTTATTTTTCTTGAAATTTTACAGGCACATTCTAAGTGGCCAAATGCAGAGCATCTTGAAGCCGGATTTTTAAAATCGGTCAAGCATGACATTTTAGTCGCCATTTTGTCCTATAAATTTATTTTACATCACGCGTTTCGATAGGATTATCAAAGAGAGTGGTTTACAAAATTCTTGAAATCTTGCAAGCGTAGTCTGAGTGGCCATACGCAGAGCATCTCGAAGCAGGATTTTAAAAATCTGTCAAGAGGGCCATTTTAAAGGCCATTTCATACTCTGCATAACAATAGTCCGAAAGATGCTCTTTCGTTTGACACGTAGAAACATGGCGTCATTGCACCCATATCGTTCTGACACGATTGCATTTCTAGTCTTTTCTCTAGTGACGTTTTAATCACTCAGTGAGAGGTGCAGAAAATGTTTCGTAATTATATTGTTGTTATTTCAGTGTATGTGTTATCATTGTGTATATGTTGTTTTCATGTACATACATATTTTT
>CP137675.1:137510-163714 GCA_037976565.1 Mesocentrotus franciscanus | reverse complement strand
CTCTCTCTCTCTCACCCCCTCTCTCTCTCTCTATCACTCTCTCGTTCCTCTTTCTGTCTTTCTCCCTCATCTCACCAGCTTACAAAAGCACTTCTAGGCCATTGTATAATTGTATAAACATTGTATAAACAATAATTTATTAGCTATGCATTTATGTCTGAACAGATAATGTTCATATACACAAAGGGATTGATTCACAGCTTTCGTTTGATGGATTTTCACATTTCATCAACTCACTTATATAATTATCAATTACTTCCGTGTTTATTGTTGGGAAGTTAATAAAAGGCAACATGATACCAAGAGAATACAACTGAAATTAAGTTTCCTGTGATACTTGGTGATGCTCTTGAAATATGTATATTAAGGAACCATACACATTATTCGCGTGATTGCTTTGAATATGATACCTGTTTTACAATATTTCTTTTTAAAATATGTGCATTGCATATTTCAGAAACCATAATAATACTTGATTGAGATGTACATGTATTCATCTTTTTGTGATGTAAAAGTAAATTCAGCTCATTTCTGTTTCAGTTTGTTATGAAATTCCATACAGATTGAAAATAGGTATTGAAATAAGGACAAAGATGAATGCGTTATTTGAGGAATCGATCCAGAAAATTAAGAAATTATATCGTTTAAACATCAGATAAACAGTTGTATAATGATTGCACTAACGTATTATATTATAAAAAGCAAAACATGCTAGTAAATCCTTGATAAGTTATCACAAGACACTCATTTATATTTCTTGGAAACTATATGTGAATGACAAAAAAATTATTATTAATTATATAATTATATATATTATATAAATTATTATTTTAAAACACGTCGGTTCATCACACCATCTTTCAAAGAAGGAAATATGAAACTGATCTTTCGAAAGAGCTAATAATTCATCTTTTTTCATAACGTAGTTTGCCTGGGGATGGGGCCTGTCAAGAATACCCCCACGTATCCTCTGCGTGTCGTAAGAGGCGACTAAAAGGGGGACCATTCAGCATCAGGGGGCTGGAGGTGTTACTGGGTGGCACCAGTAGGACCAATAAAAACTGGCATATCTCCTAAGACGTTGAATTGGGAAGGCGAGTGTAGGCCGCCTTTACATAAGCCTAGCTTGCTCTGCATTGGGCAGCAGCGATGCAGTAGGAGTGTTTCGGCGAAAGATCCTGCAATCTTTTAGGACAACGGTGAACCTCTGACAATGTCTGGCGTGCTGGATAATCCCAGATACGGCTACATACTGCGGTGAAGAAGGCCACGAAAAACCACTTCACTATTATTCCAAGAACAATCATGATGAACCACAACTCTAAAGCAAAAGCCAAAGGCGTGAAAGGGGCTCGTCTACCTCAAGGGACAAGCACCTCGCCCGGTAGGGTGTCCCATGGGCGACAGGTGGGCCCCGACCGTCAGCCAGCTACTGTTCGCAATAGGAATATCATCAGAGTTGGAACATGGAATGTGAGAACACCGTATCAGAACGGCAAGCTGGAAACAAGAGATGATGAGGCTAAATGTCAACGTATTGGGAATAAGTAAAACAAGATGGCTGAATAACGGCGATCGATCGAGTTTGCGATAGATGGCTACAGAATGATTTATGCAGGATGTGAAAAGCTTGAAAGAGGTGGGGGCTACTGCTGGATCCAGATATCTCAAAAGGTGTGTTGGGATACTGGTGTGTAAGTGAAAGGGTGCTCCTAGTGAAATTTCAGGGACACCCTTTTAACATCTCAATCATAGTGATTTATGCACCAACAGCAGATAGTGCTGACGAAGTTGTTGACACCTTTTATGATTCCTTAGATAAAGCTAAATCTCAGTGCAAATCGAATGACATTATCATTGTCCTGGGAGACCTGAATGCTAAAGTCGGTCATGGTACAGAGGGCAAAGCAGTAGGTCCGCATGGAATTGGAGAAAGGAATGCACGAGGGGACAGATGGGTTCAGTGGTGTGAGGGGGAGAACATGGTCATCACTAATACTTGGTTCAAAGAACACCCTAGACGAGTGTATACTTAGAAGAGTCCTGGCGACATCGTCAGAAACCAGATAGACTATATTGCAATAAATAGTAGATTTAAAAGAGCAGTGACACAACCAAAAACATATCCAGGGGCTGACTGCGGGAGTGATCACGTGCCGGTGATATGTACACTTCAGTGCAAATTAAAGAAACTGACGAGACCAAAAGTTGTGAAAATATTACATTTTAAACAGTTGAGTAAACCGGACATACGTCAAGAATATACTGTACAAGTAAAGAATAGGTTTGAGTTGCTTGTAGATGAAGGTGAAGAAAACACGTGGGAGACGATGAGAAATATTCTGGTAGAAACAGCGGAAAAGTATGTCCCGATAACAGAGAGAAGAAGAAGGAACAAATGGATGACAGAGGAGATTCTTTTAATGATGAAAGATAGGCAGAAAATTGGAAATAGACAAAGCAAGAAGTATAGGGTCCTAGACAAACAAATCAGGCAAAAGTGTACTGATGCAAAAGAGAGCTGGCTAAACGAACAATGTGCAGAAATTGAAACTCAATTTGATAAGAATATTAATGTTTACCAAAGAATAAATGAAATTTCAGGCAAAGAGTCTGGTTACCCAAACCCTGGCTATATCAAAGGAAAATATGGGTCAATGCTGTTTGAAAAGAAGGACAAAATGAGCAGATGGATGCAATATATTGGCGAACTTTTTGAGGATAGTAGGGAAGCAATGCCAAGTTTTATAGATGTAGTTAAAGGGGAAAAAATTCTCAAATCTGAAGTTCGTTGGGCAATTTCAAAGATGAAGAAGAACAAAGCAGCTGGACCGGATGGTGTGGTCAATGAAATGATAGAAGCGTTAGAGGAATATGGTATTGATAGATTAACATAAATTATCAATAAAATATATGATGAAGGAACATTTCCAGATTTGTATTACTCTCCCAAAGAAACCGGGAGCTGTTGATTGTGAGCAATATAGGACAATCAGCCTTATTTGCCATATTACTAAGATCATTTTGAGGATATTGCTTTAGAGAGCAAGAAGTAGAATAACTCCCATGGTCGGAAGGGAACAATTTGGTTTTGTAGAGGGTGCGGGCACAAGAAATGCACTATTTGTGGTTAGAAATATAACGGAGAGAGCAGTCGAAATGCAGAAAGATGTGTACATGTGTTTTATTGATTATTCAAAGGCTTTTGATAAAGTAAAACATTCAGAGCTTTTTGAAGAGCTGAAAAAGCTCGATATATATAGGAAAGATCTAAGACTGCTACAAAGTCTATATTGGAATCAGTTTGCATACATCAGGGTAGACGGAGAGTGCAGTGAATATATTAACATCAGACGGGGAGTCAGACAGGGTTGTGTTATGTCGCCGAACCTGTTCAATATGTATAGTGAAATCATTCTAATAGAATTGGAGAATGAAAATGGGATACGAGTGGGTGGCCATTCAATCACAAATTTTAGATATGCTGATGACACTGTTTTATTATCTGAATCAGAGAAAGATCTCCAGAGATTCCTGGATGTAGTTGTAAAGGAAAGTGAGAGAATTGGGACTAGATATCAACTATAAAAAGACAAAGTGCCTAGTAGTCTCCAAGAAGGGCAGTCCAAAATGTAACTTGAAACTGAAAGAACAGGTTATTAAACAAGTCTCCTCTTTTAACTATCTCGGCAGCATGATCTCCGATGATACCAGATGTGAGACAGAAATCAAGAGAAGGATAGCTCTCGCTAAATCTGCATTTTCAAAGTTAGGCAAAATTCTGACAAATCGCAAATTGGGTATGAGGACCAGAATAAGAGTACTGAATTGTTACATCTACCCAGTACTTATGCATGGTAGTGAATCATGGACTTTAACCTCTGATACTAAAAAGCTGTTGGAAAGTTGCGAAATGTGGTTTTTAAGAAGAATGATGAAAATCCCTTGGACTGATAAAGTTAGTAATGAGGAAGTTCTTAGAAGAGCTGGAGTGCAAAGGAAAATGATACATGAGATGTTGATTAGGCAGTTGAAGTTCATGGGTCACATTACACGTAAAGAAGGCCTAGAGAATCTTGCCTTGACAGGGAAAATTGTGGGAAGGAGGAGTAGGGGAAGAAGAATGATACTTTGGATGGACAGTCTGCAGAAATTGTTAGAAGAGAGAGGAGTAAAAGAACTGGGAGTGGTGCTAATAGAGAAGGCTAGGAGCCGAGGGTTGTGGAACAGCATGATCGCCAAAGTCAATCGATATGGCACTTAGAGAGAGAGTTTGCCTTCTCGTTAAATTGAAACACTGCTGTGGGTGGTGTCTGATTTCTTCAAGAAAGAAAGTGGAAAAAGAAAAGAAGGAAATATGAAATCTATCTTTCGAAATAGCTCGATTATCTTTCGAGACGTAGTTTGCCTTTTCTCACGCATTAATGTAGGACAAACGAGATATTGCTGTTCATGTATAACGTGATAGCGACTTCTTTCGAAAAATTAACCTTAAAGCCCCTTTCATACCGTGCCATACGTAGAGTTGCGTAGTGTTGCGTACCGACTACGCCCAGCGTACGCTGCCCTACGCTGGCCTACGTAAATATACGCAGATCCGGTGTGAAAGGAAGGCAATTTCAATAACCTTGTGCGTCACCTATTGGAAAGTACGAACATGACAATGACGTGTTACGTAATCCAAACATTATTTTTATGGGACATACAATAGGGTATTGAAATTGCCCTCGCGTTGATTTTTCGAAAATAGTTGCGATCGAGTTGTACTGTGTCTGATTTCCTCTAAAGGCCAGCTCACATAGTAGCGGCAAAGACCCCGCGAAAGGCGAAGGACGTGAAAATTACACAATTTTGGCGGCAAAGCAACGGCAAAAGGGAAAACCAAGATTCGCTGATGGGTGGGAACGACCTTCAACGACAACACGACGAGAAGGGACGAATGGCTGCGGCAGAGAACAGAGTCTGGGCGGCGAGTGACGATGTCTAAGGAGCCCGGCAACAAGGAACGAGGTCACACGCGGCTGGCAGCGGATTGGCTGGCGGCAAGGAACGGCGGCTGACGGCGACGATGACGTGACTCAGCGGCCGACATCAAAGACTGTGTGTGTGCGGGTCACTGACGTCACAAAACGTGAAAAATCGCACTAAAAGTTTAAAACCATGGACCATCGTTGCAAAATCGTAACCCATCGCAGACAACCGTTGGTACTCGCAAACGACACGTCATCGACAGTCATCAACCGTTACCCTCCGGCCAAAATTCGCAATCCATCGTGGCACCAAGGTCGTTACAATTTTGTTACTTGCCGCGCAATGTGTCGTCAGGGTTCGGGATGTGACGTCACTTGCCGTTGTTTTGCCGTCAAACGACAACGACTACCAATGAAATTGTGACGACCCAAAACGACTAGAGACTTCCCCACACGGCATGGAAACGTCAAGGAAATGAGGGTTGCGGTCTCCAACGAAATCTGAACGGAATCACAACGAATTTTTTTGCCGCCACAAAATTTTCAATATGCTGACGGACGCGACTGATAATTTCGGCAGTCTGCGGTCGCTAGCGGATTCTTCAGCGACAATTGAAGGCAACACACGATGATTGGCGGGAAATTCAATATTGCAATTCGCAGCTTTCGGTACCCCCTATTTGACATAGTGTGAGCCGGCCTTAAAAGAGAAACGAGACGACGAAGTCTCATAAAGATTAAGGGTGGTATTCAGACTAAACAAGAATTTTAGTTGACACTTCTATGGAATGCTAGGTTTCATCTTCCTCTTTCAATATTCATGACAAAGATAATCTACCAAAGACTTTATTGAAAATTGGTTCATACTCATATTATCTTTTTCTCCCCATTTCATTGTAAAATTAATATTTTGGACACTTTTCATTGCAGGATTAAAATAATCTGTACAGGGTAAATGAGTTGGCAACAGGCACTCCATAAAAGTGTGAACTAGTTAAGCCAGACTTAACTTAGTACGCGCTATCGGAATACCACCCTAAGTCTTTGATTACAGCTGTACTGTGATCTACATAAAATTTGATGGAATTGTAAGGCCAGAAGACGATCATGAAGTCATGTCAGTACACAATATTATCAATATCCGTCTCAATCCCAATAATTTCAACAGAGACAACGGGATCGATATCCCCGAATTTTGGATGCGTACGATACGCCGCCATGACACTCCCCGTCCAGCCGGCCGGCCAGCACCGGTCGATTCCTTTCAGCAGAGGGGCCGAGCCAGCGGCCCGTTGATTGGTTGAGCTCGCTATTGCTTCCGCCCAGCAGGCGAGCCGAACCATCGGCCTGCTGATTGGTCGAGCACCGTGTGTGTCGACCATTAGGCTATTTGCATAATTAGCCGAACCAGCGGCCTACTGATTGGTTGAGCACCGTGTGCGTCGACCATTAGGCTATTTGCATAATCAGCCGATAGGCCAATAGGCCTTGTGCATTATTGTTTCCGATTATCGATCGAATTATAGACCGTCGCGCCGGTCCTCCCGTAGAGTATAAAGCACCCTTGCTTACATTAGTTTTTATCACCTGACGAAGTGTTGCAGCGGCGCACGAAACGTCGAGATCTTTTAGATTCCTTTTTGACCACATTGCGAGACAAACGAATATCACTAGCGATATTATTTTCGATGAAACATTGTTCTTCGGAAAGCGTCATTTCAGTAACACCGTCGAAGAATATTTTAAAAACAGACGTACTGAATGTCTCTTTCGTCTGGCACACATCAGCAGGAAACCGAAATCAATATCTAGCTGAACTAAAAAATAAAGGGGTATAAAGCGTGCAATTAATTTTACTTGAAACTTGTTTATTCCAGCCACATAGTCTTACTTATAGTCTTGCTACATAGTAGTGCTTTCTATGTTAGCACTACTTTGCCAATACAAAGTGAAGTCGTGATATGTGATGACACTAGCCCCCTTAAGCTAAATCAAATAAAGTCATCATGAAAGTTAAACCAATTATATTTATATAACTTTCACAATTACAATATTTTAAAATCGGGTGAATGAAAGTCCATGTGCATATAGTAGTCATAGTATTATGCGTTGACAGAAAGATATGAATTGTATGGATTCCCTCTTTAAGTACATGTACGTGGATGAAAATAAAATGGTTTTAACTGCCTCTTAATTTGGCCTGTATGAAGCAAAAATATGACGTAATATTTTACAAACGAATATATGATCTTATTTATTCAAAGTGGCGTAGGGTCCAGCCATTGAAAGGGCACCAGCACAGGGGAGGGGCCGGGGTGGTGGTCTTACTCAGTCACTTATTAGTTTTGGATTAGCAAGACCACCGATTGGGGGCGGTGCGGGAGGTTTTTTTTAATCATCTTCCTTTCTCGTCATTTACACCTCTCCTTTTCGTTTTCACTATTTCTCCCCCCCCCCTTTACAAATTTAAATTCATTGGTGAGGGGTCCGCGTGCCCTCCCCCTCCACCTCTCGGAGGTTTGTACGTCACTGGTAATTGCAATAACTATAAACCTACATCTAGAATACTATACGGTGGATCATGTCTAGTTTGAGAGCTCATACTCTTATTTGACACTTTACCTCAACTCCTAAAGCCTTGAGCAGAGCCTAGATCTGCCACCGCTTGTTTTTAGGGCATCGCTCGGTCGCCGCTGAAGTTTTAGCGCGGAGTTAAAATTCAGGCAGCGCCTGCTCACTTTTCACTCGCCGGCCAAAATACGCTCGGTGCCAGGCGGTCGCTGCCCGGGCACCGACCTAATCGACTCCGTTCGGCGATTAAAAATCGAAGCCGCTAGGTCAAAGGCTGACAATCGGTCGCCGCCCGGTCGCCCCTGGGAGATCAGTCGGTCACTGCCGGGATGCCGCGCGTAGAAGCTCCCCGATTTCGCCCAGTTTTGACATAAAATCGACTGACTACCGACGGTAAATCGACAGGACACCGCCCAGGCATCGCTGGGGCTCTACAGCCTGCTCGACTTCTCCAATTTCTTTAAAATCAGCCGGTGGCCGGTTGGAGAACGCCCGGAAATCGGTGGGTCATCAATCGGTCACTGCCGGGACGCGGCGCGGAGAAGCTCCCCAATTACGCCCAGTTTTCACCTAAAATCGACCGGCGACCGACAGAAAATCGACAGGTCACCGCCCAGGTATCGCTGGGGCTCTACAGTCTGCTCGACTTTTCCAAAAATCGGTCGGTCGCCGCTCTGAGTTGTGACCATAGAAGTACAGAGATTATGCAGTGTGCCGTCAGCCTAGTCTCAAATTTCAGACACTGTTACGCACAACGTGTGACAAGGGTTGTGTCCTACTTTCTGAGGGGTCCCATTTTCATCGAATCTTTACCAAATACTGTCCTCTTTCCTAGTTTGGTCAATTTTGAGCAGCCGAGTTTGAGGATATCGTAGAGGAGTTCGACGAACTCGAAGACGGTCAAGACGGAAACCCCGATCCGTAAACCTATCTGACCTCCGAGGGCACTAATTAAGTGATAAACCTGGAAAATTAAAAACAAAATAGATAAAACTTCCTATAATCATCAAATCTGAAATCGATAGCTGGATTTACACAGGTGAAGAAAATGAATACCTGGGGAGTGTTTCATAAAACTGTTCGTAAAGTTACGCATGACTTTACGAATGACTTAAATATGAAAAACCACATGGGATGCTCAATCATTTTTAACTGCATCAACATAAGTTGAACTGTGCAGATGTAGATTAACATTCTTATTATAACTAACATTTTTAATGCAAAGCATATATTTTGCCATAAATTAATTGAGGTTATTGCAAATATAGTCACACTTTGTTAAAATATCAGGAAAAACTTTGGGCATCCTATCTGGCATTTAATATTCAAGTCATTCGTAAAGTCATGCGTAACTTTACGAACAGCTTTATGAAACACCCCCCTGGTAGGAAGAAATTCTTTGAATGCAGTTCCGTAGATTGCATCATTATAGAGACCTGGCTGAAGCCGGTATGATAATAGTTCATCTATTTTATTCGCATGAAATGTGCATGCATGACAATGACGACTTACGTAATCCCGAACGGGGGCGGGGGGAGGCGAGCCCCAGTGCCCCCAGGAAGCTACAATCATGCATCCCAGGGTTAATTTATTCCGTCACTTATCCATACTCACATTGTAATCTGCTGTCTGGTAGAATTCTTCATATTTCAGACTTGAAAAATAGACGATCACTTTCACCACATTGGTACTGTAAATCAAACAAAAATGAAATGAACATAATTATGACTCATTATTACTCTTTCCCATATGCAGTTCTTGTATCAACCCCTAAACCCATCACATTCTTGAGTGGGATCAATACACAAGTACGTACAATTAAAAGAAATATCGGGCCTTACAGATTGGCTTCATGTCATCGTTGATGATTGTAACTCCCATCGCATCTTTCCACAGTCATGACTATGAATTAAAAACAAATGGCTTTTAGACGACTGTACTCAGTAAACAATCGGATTATGTTATCCCAGTATTGATTCACATCGTTGCTATGCATCACATCAGATATAAAAGGGGAAGATTGTTTCATGCCTGCAGAAGATATAATTGGAGATGAGGGTGAGGTTGACGTAAAATTGAAGGGGAATCCATGGTTACAGGAAATTTTCTTTGATTAAAATAACATAATATGACGTACTTATTTCATTGAGTTAAAGTAACATAACGTAATGTACAGGTACTTATTTCATGAATCTATGTATCTTTAGTTCCTTTGTAAGCGCTGTACTCTAAAGTATCTTTTTATAGTGCCTCTGAATCATTATTATAAAGAAAAATTAGACATGCAGTAAGAAGGTTATGACATTTTGAAACAACAGACAAATCCTCTAGTAATTTGGAATTTCAAATCAGCAAAGGTTGACGGACAACTCTTTCCATTAGCTCCGCCACATAGTACTTAGTGATTATGTTTATAAATTACATAGCAGAGTAGAATCCTTATTCAATTTACAGGAAAGCACATAACTTGTCAACCCCAATATATATTGAGTACAACCCTGGGAAAAGTTACTTAAAAGAGATTTAAAGAGGGAAAATTGAAATTGACATTTCTCGACGACATACCGCAATTTTTTTAGCTGTCCAGAAAAATCAGATATGTAGACTAGGATAGAAAAAGGAGTAGTACTTGTACTTAATGCATATGTGTAGGCGAGAAAGCAGTACTGACAGCCTTGATGAAAAGAAAAGGACCCGATCTGACAAACAAAGCGGGTTTAAGATAGACAGATTCATAAGTGGGGGGGGGGGGTGAAGAGAGGGCGAGAGAGAGAGAGAGAGAGAGATAGATAGATAGAGAGAGAAAGAAATAGAGTTATGTCAGTGATACAATTTTCAATAACATAATCAGCAAAACCAAAAGCAATGCGCACATGTGCAATCGTGCAACATACCATCTTTCCATTCTTTTTTTTTGTTGTTGCTGTTATGAAAATCCAAACACATAATATAACTTTTTTTAATACATGAACATTTATAACGTCAACAATAACTCTGTTGTTATCTTTGTACAACTTTTAAACAACCAAAGAAAATGAAAATGACTTTTCTTCTTTTATTTTGATCATTTCTATGACTTAGACCTTCTTGTTCATTTCTGTCGCTTCTATACATGTTAATCAATCAAGTTTTGTATCAGTTCAGTTCCTTTTACAAGGTTAAAGAAAAGGTTGAGTTCTGGGAAGAGGTGAAAAATAATTTGTGAACGTTATCATTGTTATTATGCAAATGTGGAAGAACATCAGATTAAAAATGTTCCCTGAAAAGCATGGCTCTTCAAATGCCTTAATATTCTAAATATGGCATGTAACAGCATAGAAATCGGGACGGATTTTTATGCCACATGTTCGTGTAGTCCCATATACATCTTTCTGTGTACAGTGCTTGTAACTTTACCAAGACTGGGCCAAATTTCTTATCATTTTGATGATTCCAGAACCTTGCAGTACACACCAATACTTACATGCTAGATTGTCAACCTTTTCTGATCGATTCCACACTGTTTCTTTCACATTGCAATCGCATGACCAGAACTCAACCTCCTCTTTAACCTATCAGGACATTGTCATGGTATGCGTTGGGGACACGCTAGAGTTCATCGGTTGTTCATTGGGGGATTGGTGAACTTCAGCTTCAAACGTGACACGCTTCTTTGGTGACCTTTGCGGCTCTATATCGCGAATGTGGCATCGATTTCGTCGAATTTCGCGACCATTTGAATATTGAATCCTTATGAATAGCGAGCGGATTCCAGTTAATTACTATGGTTAAAAGGAGAGATTTATCTTTTACTGAGGTCTCTGACCCTTCTTTTCAGGGATGGTGTGACCCCAATATATGTATGTGTGTGTTTATGAAAGAAAAATACTTCTATTACATTGGATACATAAAATACCATTTTGTCCTCAATTTAACTTGAGCAAAGGCACAAAGAAATTGAGTTGGTGATGAAAAAATTATATGTTTTAATATTGAAATCGTACACCACATTTAGTGATGACTGTTTACCTTCAAAGAAGCGACATGAATGATATGATGCTTTATTTTATCTGTTTTTTATTCTCATGAATCTAATACTCTGCCATCTTTATTTATTTCTTATTTTGCCTTTAAACAGAGAAATAATAACAGAGTGGTATAGGGCGTAATGTTGTGTCCAAGTTGAGAATGATTAAAATCTTGAAAATTCCTTGTTTTAATACAAATCTTGTTTTTTTCATGCGATAGTAACAGTCTTCTTACTGTTTCAGTTGTATTTTATATAGCATTTCCTTAATTTGTGTTAAATACATAAATTGTGTTTTATAATAATGATGTCGAGTTTGGGAGGTATGGTGAGAGCAAAATACATAAATACTAGTGAGTAGTACATTATCACAGATTATGGTTTAGTTTATGCATTGTCAATTAACCTGTAAGGAAAAATATGTTATTGGCAGATCCAGGATTCTGTGAAGGGGGAGGGGTTGGTTTCAAATGAAATAAATCAATCAATAAATAAAAAATGAAAGAGGGAACACACTTGTACAAAAAAGGAAAAGAAGAGGAAAATATTAAAATATTTTCAGGGGAGGGGCTCGAGAATCTAAAAATTTCTGACCAGCCAAAAAGAAAGAATGAAAGAGATTTTTAAAACAAGTTTTATAAAAAGCTCTAAATATTGCCTTGGGGTACACCTTTGGGCACATTTTCCAATTATGAAATGATCAAAGGGCCTGTACCCCACAGGTTCCTCTCTGTATCTGTAACTGTATGTGAAATTTACTCTAAGGGTAGTTAACTTGATCTTCAAATTTCTTCTAAATATTCACATACATTTTCCAACATGTACACCTTGTATTTTTGTAACTGATCCTTGACCCATACAAATCTTGGAACTAAAATGGAAATGGTGTATCCATATCAAAACATTTGGAGCTTAATATACCCTATTGGAATCGAAGAAAATGCATCAGTCATGCTCTGTGCACACAAGAGATTACATATCCCGTATCTCTGTGTAGCCGGTATCGTTCCACCACTGTGCATTGTATTAAAGCCCCACTGCACTACTCGTAGCTACTTGCTCCCTCTATATAGAAAACAATGACTAAGCGGTGCCCGTTGGTCCCCATGATCCTCTTTTTCTTATGTTAATTGAGAGCTGAGTTGATGAGATAACCACCTGTTAGTGACCACGCTGGGAGGTCTAGTCTTTGTCGTATTATACTAGTCAATCTAGGCAAAATATGTGGCTCTTTTAGCAGAATGGAGATGGATGTAAAAAAAGGCGTGTTTTTCACGTCATTCTCCATGGAACAATTTTTGCTAATAAAACAATTAAAGGGCAAGTCCACTCCAAAAATAACTTACTTTCAATAAAAGCAGAAAAATCAGACAAACCAATCAAAAAAAGTTTGAGCAAAATCGGATAACTAATAAGAAAGTTATGAATTTTTGAAAAAGTATGTAAAACTATGGAACAATGAGAATCACAACACAAATTGCCAAGATGGTTATCAGTTTGTGACGTCATGTCCTCACAACTTATCAATTGCTTTATATAGTTTAATCCCATTAATTTCCTTTTATCCCCAAAACTTGATTTCCCCATGCCTTTGCCCAGGTTATATGATTTGTATCATATTGCATGCATGACATTTCCCTGAACTTTTATGAATTTTGAAGAATTGATACTATTTTCTGAATATTGTATATTCATAATTATTGATTTTTATAGAAATAGTTTATCAAAATTCAAATTTTCATGATTTAACTGGACAAAATTACTCTTTATTTGTGCATCCACACAAAAACATATTACTAACAATCTAACTTGGATGCTGGTGTGAAGAAATAAGATTCTTAGGGTGAAAATAGGAAATTTATATTATCAATATAAAGAAAATAATTAGTGGATAGTGAGGACCATACGTCACAGACTCATGAGTGAGTTGCCAATTTGTGTAGTGATTTTCAAAGTTTTTCATGTCATTAAAAATTCATAACTTTCTTATTAGTTATCCGATTTTGCTCAAACTTTTTTTGATTGGTTTGTCTGATTTTTCTGGTTCTATTGAAAGTAAGTTATTTTTGGAGTGGACTTGGGCTTTAAGCACTGTTCAGCAGGCCCGTAGCCAGGGGTTGGCACGCCCCAAAATTTCCAAGACCACACACCCATCCTCATAGACCCTCCCCAAGACGTCGATCAATTACATGTATGTGCCCCCCAAACATCAAACTCTGGCTACGGCCCTGCTGTTCAGTGACCCAAACGTCTTGATATGCAGTCTAAAACTTGGCCCCCGCCCCCTGCTTCTTATGTTTATCGAGAGATCATTGATGATCTTATAAGTTTCAAATTCCTGTTTAGTTTTGACTTCAAACCACTAAAAGCTAATAAAATCATTTCCTGGTTTATTAATATATATTTATGTGTCATATTGACATTGTAAGTTTTATAATGTTTATTCTTCTACAGAGTAGTTTTGCTATGTCATTACAAGTGAAACTGATAGTCTCAAGGGCCACATTTCCTTCTACAGAATCAGTTTTATACCAGAGAAAACAAAAGACGCGATAGATTATTGTTATGCCTTTGATTTAGTTTGACTACAAATAGATGTGGCGATGGCGTGGGATATACTTGAAATGTTAATTTATCAATAGCATCTCGAGGCATTGTATAGGCATAATTCATTGAGGCTACGAAACCAAGACGTGATCTGGCCGTAAGTGCTGGTATGCAGTATTTTCTTGTCGATATGAGATAAGTCTGAACTTGTATTTTACAATTCACAAATACTTTTGAATTGGTTTGGATCTGCTTCATAATATTCTTGCAAAGAAGATTCGCGTATGGTGGCTCCTAAGGGACACGCAAACGCAAAAATTTGACGTATACGTATGCAACAAATTTCTTGTCTTTTACGTCCAAGACGTGAAAATCAAAAAAATTGACGTATACCTATGCAACAAATTTCTTGTCTTTACGTCCAAGACGTGAAAATCAAAAAATTGACGTATACCTATGCAACCAATTTCTTGTCTTTACGTCCAAGACGTGAAAATCAAAAAAATTGACGTATACCTATGCAACAAATTTCTTGTCTTTTACGTCCAAGACGTGAAAATCAAAAAATTGACGTATACCTTTGTTTGGTAATTTTTTCATTTTTCTGTACTCAATGGCCCTGAAGGGACACGCAGACGTGAAAATCGGCTGGAAAATCTGCGTCAAATATTCACGTCTGCGCCTCCCGAAAGGGACACGCAGACGTGAATATTGGACGCAGATTTTTTTTTGGCTGAAAAATCTGCGTCCAATATTCACGTCTGCGTCTCACACGCAGACGTGAATATTTGACGTGAATTTTTTTTCAGTAAGCTGAGCACCTACTAGCTACATGCATATAGTGCCTAACATTTCTGTACCAACATTTCTGGCCTGCCGCCGCAGATGTTGCGAACGTAGACTTTCTAAATGTCAACAAAATGCCTTCTTGTGCAGCCATCAAATGCACAAATCGACTCGTGAATGGCTCCTTGAAAACATTTCACAAGTAAGTGATCATTTCATTTAGATATTACAAAAATTAGCGTTTAAAGACTGGTTTCATATGATAATCTAATCGTCGCGACATTGTACTATTTGTAGTCTAGTTTTCGCTTGTAGTCCCATCTGCTTGTTTTTATGACTATGTGTGAATATTTGTAACTTGGCTGGGCCTGGCCTGGCCTGGGGAAGGGGAAAGCCACAAAACATAAGTCATAAAGTCATAAACTGAATCCAATCAAGTGGGGATATGTGTTGGTACTTGGTTAGGTGTGAAAAGAAGAAAAGATAGGCAAACACATAAATATTTAGTCATTTTAGTGCTACTTCTAGCTCGAGAGCCTAGCCCTACTAGTATTACTATTAGTAAAAACAATGTTAGACTAGTTTGTTGACACTGACAGCTTGCTCTCTATGTCAGTCAGTATGTTGGTGAAGCCTGAAACTGAAAGTGAACAAGTACTGAGTTAGGGTCTAATAATTCAGTCATAACAAATCTAAATAACAAGAAGTCATTGGTTATATGTCTGCGCATAGCCATAGCATAGGCATAGCGACGTTGTGTGTGCTATACTTGTAGTTGTAATTGTATAGACCCCTACTTTTAATTTTTTAAGAGAGATATTTTGATATAGATTCTAGAGGTCTAGACTCTAGATCTTATTACACGCAATTTCAATTTGTTTTGACAATTAATATAGATCTACCTTTCACTAATAAGCGGAGGGCCAAAGTCAAATATCATGCTCAGTTTTTGAGTTGCCTGCCACTACCGCATAAACTAAGCACACCTTGTTTATTTGAAAGATTTTATCATAATACACAATATTTCAGAGGTGTTTTTTAAAATTTGTTGCGAACAATCCTAAATCGGAGGCGTCCAAAAAGCGGCCCTTTGACAAAAATAGTATTTTGTGAATTATATTTTAAGGGAACCTTAAACCACCATGAGTTTGGTGTCATATGAAAGAGAATTAAATTATCTAAATTTTGATACCAATTTCAATGAAATTGGGATTAATTAACATTGCAAATTTAAGTAAAAACATGATTTTTGTGATTTTTTCCAAATATTGAATTTTATCAATAATCGTTATTTTACATATATCAAAATTGGAGAAATGCATTTTTTGTAACTTTCCAGGAATTTACCCATATACAAGGATAATATTCTGTGAAAAGGAAAAGTGTATATGTCTCTTCAATAAAAAGTTATAGCAACCCAAAATTATTGATTTGATTTCCACAAAAACAACATTTTTGCCCACATGTGTATTAACTGTATGCATGTACGTGTATTAGTGTATTGAGGACCTGTTTGGCGTGTTTACATTGAGTTTTAAAGATAACTTTTGAGTAAAACCTCTAATCACCATGGATTTGGTGTCAAAAGATGGATAATTGAAATATCTTCAAGTTGATAACAATTTCATTGAATTATGTAGTGTGTGAAATGTAAATTTTGAGCCAAAAAATTTTTTTTGTAGATATTTTCCCCTCTAATTTTGGCCAGTATTTCGGTATATTAACTGGACAACAGTGATTGAACATTTAGTGGTGCAGAAAGTTCAAGGGATTTGGAGTGCTGACTGCAATTGATAAGTACTTCTTGTTTACTCTGGGATGTTTCAGGAAATGTGGGCATTAGCAGTCCCCCCTCCCACCCGCCCCTTCCAGCCGCTTGACATAATCTTGCCCATGACCTAGACAAGTTAGTGCATCTATCAACATGAATATAATATAGTATCGCCATGTTTGGTTTGATGGTTTATTTTGCCTGACTACTAAGAAAACATGTGTATGCTTGTAAGAAACTAGGGTACCCACATTCGTAAGTCCTCTCTGAGGAATTTTGGAATAATGCCTTGCCAAAGGGCACTAGCGAGTAGTGAATCCACTTCACATGGTGTCGCCTCCTCACTCTTGAACAAACCTCCTGGCATTGTGATTGATCCTATGTTCTATGTCCTGACAAGATATTGGCATTATCCTGGCTGTCCAGAACGCCAGCCAAAAAGGGAGTCGAGGCTGGTACATGGATAGATTCTGTTTAATTATCTACCTTATCTAGACTTGCTATGATGCACACCATGTTATAACGTTAAGAGTAATTAGAAGGATACTCAGAGAATGAAGGGGATGCTGAGAACATTGTTTTTAAATTTTTATTCAGAAAATCCAATTCTCATTTAAATCAGCCAATGACCTAAATAAAATTTTGAAGAAAATGGAAAGAAGGCCCAGCTTACAGGCCTATCGTGACAATGGGAACGGTGTGGGATTTTTTTATCCAGGCAAATAATGATGCATTTTCCTTTTGAAAAAAATGTTGGATATATCAAAAATACATGTAGGTTAGGAAAGAGTCCTTTCCACATCATAAAAAGTCTGAGATTTTAATCACCAAGACATGATTATAATGCAAAGAAGTTCTTAATTTTGAAGAAAATGATGGATAAATGCAGCATTATGCATGTATTATGGGGTGAGTGTGGAAGAAATCTTGGAATTATTAATTCCTTAGTTTTGGTAACGTGTACATCCTGGAACATCCTGGAGATGGGTTTAAGAACGTTTCACCAACCCCGCCACCCCAATTTGAAATAGTAATGAGATTTAAAACTACCAAGATGTGTTTAGAATGCAAACTAGTTCTGAATTTTGAAATAAATTAAGGCATAAGACATGAAGACAATGTTTATAATGGAAATGGGTGTGGGATGAATGTTTGAGAATTGAATCACCATGTATGGTAAATAATAAAAAATGCATTTATGTAAATAAGAAAATGACATAGTTATTCATACAAACAAATCCCTAAATTAGAATTTCCTGACCAGATTGAAGAATATTCAAGAAAAATGGCTCATTAGATTTTAAAGATTTTCATTATATGCTAGGATACAATGTTTATCAAACTATTGAGTTGACGTGGTGTCAACCCTCACCCCCTCTTTCTCTCTCTCTCTCAATCGACGCATGTGCTTTACTTTTTACAAGGGGCTTCGCTGACAACTGCCAGTGACAAATTTGTCATTTGGGTAGATAAAAGATACACGTATCCTATAAGGAAAGATCCAGAGACAGATTGGCCGTGGGGAGTTTGGGAATTTTCCCCACGAGCAGCTCTTTATTTTTGGTTGGATCAAGGTCCAGTCGATTTGTGGTCTGAGGGCCACTTGATATATATGCATCTTACATATTCAGTGGGCAGGTCGCATAACACTTTAAAACCAATGTTCAGTCCCAGTCTGCCCCTGGAAACATCAAATAAGTTTTGTGTCAAAGACATGATGTAGAAAAATAAAAAGGCCTGTCTAAATGTTGTAGTCCTGTTGTTATCTGGTTATTCGATCTTTCGACAAAGCTGTAAAAGTTTTAGTTGCTTAAGGACATATAGTGGATAGGAATTTTAAAACAAATAATTAATTTTACCACATTGAAACGGCATCCAAAGATATATTAAATTCATGTTGATAGTGAAGTTGTGCTAGTGTGATCGGAAGACGTCCAAATTTAGAAAGAAAGGCGAGTTAAGGCAATTTCATAATGTCGCTCCTTTCTGCTTAGGCGAATCCAAGGTGAATAATGAAATATATATTAAAACAATTTAGGGTAAAACACTGATGTGCGAACCCTTCCTTTTCAGAACCACAAGAAGGCCTGAGTGACTCCCGTGCGGGAAATATTCAGAAATGAAAATAGGAAATTCATTCCCACGCCCACCCTTCGAGCAATACCTAAGCCTTAGTTATGAGTCTTCATTAAATTTTTCATTAAAATGTATAAGAGGTTTGGGCGTTCATAAACATTTACCCTCCGAAAAATGGACCTTTTTTAAATAAGAGTACCCCAGGCCAGAAAATCTATATACACATTGCTTTTTGTACATACATGTATATTTATGAAGCAAATAAATATCAATGCAATAAACTGTATTCTAATGCTTGTAAATTAAGTAATGTTTTCTATATTAACGCAAATAAAAGTATTTATATGTGTTTTCTTCAATAATAAAAAATAAAAAATGTTTGGCTCAGACTTGATATCCACATGTATTGAAAAGAATTTACAGCACATTAACGCTTCTTTATGCATGGTCTTCTGAAAATTACTTGAGGATTCACAAGACCGCCATGTCAGTTTTATGGGCATCCCAACAATTTTCTGAGGGTTCAAGAGACCTACATTGTTGGTCTCGTGGCTGTTTATATAATCCCAGCTAAATCACAAGCATGATTTTTTTAAATGATCTGTCTTTGATTATGTTCAAATATTTGTCTTTACCATGACAAGATTGTACTAAGCGGTCAGATGACAGATGGAAGGGTGGTGTCAAATAATAGTTAATTGTGTGTGGGGAGGGGATGAGGCACCTGCCCATGCCCCATTTTCTAAAACATCACAGAGTATAGAAATACTTATCAATTGCACTAAGCACTCTCCTGGCCTAATCCTTTTAACTGTCTGGACTGTCTGCATTACTTTGTTCGTGTTCATGGACTAACTTGTCTTGGTCATGGGCAAGATTATGAAAAGAGGCTGGAAGGGCGGGGGGGGGGAGCAACTGTCAATGCCCACATTTCCTGAAACATCTCAGAGTACAGAAGAAATACTTATCATTTGCAGTCAGCACTCCAAATCACTTGAACTTTCTGCAATACTAAATTTAGTCACATTTGTCCAGTTACTATACCAAGATACTGGCCAAAATTAGAGGAAAAAAATATCTACAAAAAGCACCTTTTTGGCTCAAAATTTACATTTCACACCCTACATAATTCAATGAAATTGATATCAACTTGAAGGTATTTCAATTATTCATCTTTTGACACCAAATCCATGGTGATTAAAGGTTTACTCAAAGTTATCTTTAAAACTCGATGTAAACACACCAAACAGGTTCTCAATACACTAATACACGTATATGCATACAGTTAATACACATGTGGGCAAAAATGTTGTTTTTGTGGAAATCGAATCAATAATTTTGGGTTGCTATAACTTTTTATTGAAAAGAGATATAAAGCTTTCCTTTTCACAGTATATTTTCATTGTATAAGGGCAAATTCCTGGAAAGTTACAAAAAATGCATTTCTCAATTTTGATATATGTAAAATAACGATTATTGATAAAATTCAATATTTGGAAAAAATCACAAAAATCATGTTTTTACTTAAATTTGCAATGTTAATTAATCCCAATTTCATTGAAATTGGTATCAAAATTAGATGATTTAATTCTCTTTCATATGACACCAAACTCATGGTGGTTTAAGGTTCCCTTAAAATATAATTCACAAAATACTATTTTTCGTCAAAAGGACTGCTTTTTTGGACGCCCCCTCCGATTTAGGATTGTTCGCAACAAATTAAAAAAACACCTCTGAAATATTGTGTATTATGATAAAATCTTTCAAATAAACAAGGTGTGCTTATTTTATGCGGTAGTGGCAGGCAAACCCCTCTTTTCTGACTTTGGCCCTCCGCGCCCCAGATCTTTGCCATATTTTTGGACATCTGCATCGACTAGCCTATCTGCATGCTGCAAATAACCTTGCATTAGTTGCATACAATACATGTTATGATGTGAGTGACATGCATACGCATCCATTAGCATTGACTACTATGCTTTGCTGGAGTGAATGACATGTAGCTTTGGCTTTTGCTTTTGAAATGCTTTGCTTTGTAAAATTGATCTGGACAGGTTCATGCAAACTGTCACTATGCTGTGATGTTAACAAGATTATGTATTGCAAATGTTAAAAGAATGCTTGATGGGGTACGTGTTTATTTTTGAAATAAATCAAACAGCAAAAATTGACCAGTTAATTTTTGTTATCATTGTCTGGACACACATCCCCCATGCTATCATGCATACAAATAGGACAAAGGCAAATGCAATATAAAAGGCAAATGCAATATAAAAGGCAAATGAAATGAAGATGTTCTCAGCATCCCACTTATCCTCCATTATCTTGTTTTCTATTAATTTCCAGGTTTCCAAAGCTGGTCCAGCCCTTTTGAAAGAATGGCTTGTCAAGATGAGGAGGGACAAGTGGACACCAAGCCAGTAGTCCACCGTGTGCTCGGACCACTTTGAAGCAGAGTGTTTTGACCGCATTGGCCAGACAACCAGACTTCGCCAAGGTGCTATTCCAACCATTTTCCTCTTCCCTGATCATCTGCAGAAGGTAAACACCAAATGAATGCTAAATTCTCTTGTGGTAATGATTAAAGATGAAACTTGTGAAATTTGATAGATTATTTGAATGTTTCCTTTATTTAAGAAAATATTGTATGGTGAGAGCTAGAAGGGTGTTAACTCATATATTTTAACACAGAGTTAATTCCCTTCTGGCTCTCAACAGATGGTTATAATTGTTCAGTAGTTAATTAATTTCAGTTCAATTCAACTTTCAATTCATTTCCAGATGAGTGGTTTGAATCATAGAAAAGTTCTTCTAAAAGAGTTTGCATTTCAAATCTTAAATGCATATTTTACTCATATATTGTGGGAATGTAAACTGATCTGGTCCAAAGTATGTATCCCTTTCCAAAAGAAACCAGTAACACCAATTTAAAAATGCAATTTCAATTTCATAAATATAAGACAACATTTGAAGGCATGATGTTTCTGCTGTATATTGGCATATCCATGAGAAGGAACAGAACATTAAAAAAGAAATATGTCTTTATGAATATCATTTGCTTTACTTCTGTCAAGTAGTATGCAGGTTTATGTTGTCCATTTGCACATAAATGAACATCTTTGTTTATATTTAAAAATCTATCTGAAATGAAAATATAACCTGAGTTACTATAGAAATGCCAATATAATGGCTGTTATATTTTAAGGACAATGATTAGTGAAATCTGTGAATTTTCGGAGAATTAACCATTTCTTTTTCCAAACTATTTTCATCTTTGTCCCTTATAGACTGTTAAGAAACGCAAGCCTCCAACAAAGCCTAGAAGCAGTGAAGACATGACTAGTCTTCCTAGCACATCAACAACTCCACCACTCCTCATGGCTCACAGGGGCGGATCTAGATTTTTGCTAAGGGGGTTTGACCCAATGACGATGCGGAGATGTTTTCCGGCATCTACTAACACAATGGAGACCATCAAAAGCAGTGCATGATAACGTCTTTTAAATCAAGTAACAGTTTAATACACAGTTATATCCAGAGTTATCATGTGTTTGGTTAAGTTACCGGGGTTGACCCAATGACGATGCGGATACTGTGTGGGTCTGGACACATGATGGCGTTTTCTATGCACGTGATGGCGTTTTCTATGCACATCACATTTTCACTTGGCAGCCCAAGGGTTTAAACCGTCCACGAGTCCGAGCAACGTAGCGGCTGATGTTTTCCTGGCATCTACTAACACAATGGAGACCATAAAAAGCATTGCATGATAACGTCTTTTAAATCAAGTAACAGTTTAATACACAGTTATATCCAGAGTTATATGGTTAAGTTACCAGGGGGGTTGACCCAATGACGATGCGGATACTGTGTGGGTCTGGACACATGGCATTCTTCTATGCACATCACATTTTCACTTGGGAGCCCAAGGGTTTAAACCGCCTAAACCCCCTCCCACGTAGATCCGCCACTGGGCTGGTACATTACATTTTACAATACATTTTACATATTTATTGGTTTGCATGAAATCTAAATGCAAGATATTGTCTACTCAATGTGAGAGAAACAAAATTATATTTTATTCCATTTCATTTGGACACTAAGAAAAGTTAAGAAAGTAATTAATTTGTGTTGTGATGTTCCTTTTACACCTGTATGAAACCCTGAAAGTAGAACTATACTATATGTTAATTCAACTGTTTTGTTTAGTTTTCCAATTCTTCAAATTATGCTGACAATTTACCTGTATACATGTACTGGAATTATGATGTATAGTGATATTACTGTTTAGATCTCGACTAGTGTTTGAAAAAGGACAACATTTTGTTAATTATTTCATGTGATATTCAACATTTGTTTATAGTAACACAACTGTAAAGTGGTCTTCAATGAGCTGAACTAAATGCATTTTTTGTTGTTGTTTTGTTATGGATTTTGAATCCCAAAGTGATGTATGAAATTGTGTTAAACAATCAGAGAATCAATATCATTTTTCTTTTCACTGTATAGTATTAATTAAAAATTAAAAATGTATAACATAATCTTTATGAAAAACGGTTTATAAATATTTAACTACATGTATGTAATTTCATAAGTCAACTTGGGATGTATTTCAGTAGCAATTGAAGAAAGTAAACATTAATAAATTATAAAACAATTCTTTACATTTCGTGAAAACAAATGGTAATAATAATTTTTCCATTGTGTCATGACTTGCATGCTTGGAAATGGATTTATTGTGGTAAATGCCGAGAAATTTCGAATACACATAGTACAGAGAGAAGGGGAAGGGAGGGAGGATAGGAGAGAGAGAAAAAAGAAGAGAGGGGAGAGACAGATTGGGAGAGAGAAAGGAGAAAGAGGAGAGAGAAAGAGAGAGAAGGGAGGGGGAGGCAGATTGGGAGAAAGGAGAAGAGAAAGGGAGAGGGGAGGCAGATTAGGAGAAAGAGGAGAGAGAAATAGGGACATGGGGAGACAGAATTGGGATAGAAAGAGGAGAGAGAGGGGAGAAAGGAGCTAGAAAAGATCGAAAGAAAGGGAGAGAGAGAGTGGTGAGACAATAAGAGAAAGGGGAGAGAGAGAGAAAGAAAGAAATAGGAAAAGGGTGTGATAGGAGGGGGCAAATGGCAAAAGATGCACAAAAAGAAGTAATTGCTTGGTACAGGCAAAATATGTTTACAAATATCAAAGCGTAATGTATCTAGGCCTATGTATCTATGTCAATTTTAGACCATAAAATATAATGAAGTGGTGTACAATCAAGAAGCTGTATTACTGGTACAATTAATGTCGAGATAAAGCTGTTTAAAAACATAGCAAAACAAACCAAGATACACTTATCTTCCTGCATAGTGCTCAGCTTACTGAAAAAAAATTCACGTCAAATATTCACGTCTGCGTGTGAGACGCAGACGTGAATATGGACGCAGATTTTCCAGCCCCAAAAAATCTGCGTCCAATATTCACGTCTGCGTGTCCCTTTCGGGAGGCGCAGACGTGAATATTTGACGCAGATTTTCCAGCCGATTTTCACGTCTGCGTGTCCCTTCAGGGCCATTGAGTACAGAAAAATGAAAAAATTACCAAACAAAGGTATACGTCAATTTTTTGATTTTCACGTCTTGGACGTAAAAGACAAGAAATTTGTTGCATAGGTATACGTCAATTTTTTGATTTTCACGTCTTGGACGTAAAAGACAAGAAATTGGTTGCATAGGTATACGTCAATTTTTTTGATTTTCACGTCTTGGACGTAAAAGACAAGAAATTTGTTGCATAGGTATACGTCAATTTTTTTGATTTTCACGTCTTGGACGTAAAAGACAAGAAATTTGTTGCATACGTATACGTCAAATTTTTGCGTTTGCGTGTCCCTTAGGAGCCACCATATTCGCGCCATTTCTTTAAGCTGATATTTTGAGAAGTATTCTTGATGTTTTGATAGAAGAGTTCTTACATTTGAAACATAGATTGTTCAGGACTACGTACCAAAATGACGATGTCACCTTTGACAAGCGGTTTGAAATCTCAATGGAGAGTACTCTTATTCGTCATCTTGACGTTAGCCATTGCAGAACACTCGGTTGGATATACCAGGAGATAGAACCCAACAGATGTCGTCTGGTGAACAAGACTGATGGAATCAAAGCTTTCTGCTCTAACCTGACATTGAGATCGATTCCACGGGATCTACCAACAAACACAACCACATTGGTTGCGTCTAACAACATCATACAACTCCTACAAAATGATTCCTTTGATAACCTTACGTGGCTTGTGACACTGAACGTTGGATCAAACCTAATTTCTCATCTAGATATTAGAACATTTTTGCCTCTCTCCAATCTGCGAATCTTGGATATAGCAAGGAACAGGCTTACCAACCTGCCAGATGATATATTTGATTCAAACCCTCTTCTATCACGCTTGATACTCTCTTCAAATTCTTTCTCATCCATGCCATCTGGTGCACTGGCAACACTTCATCAACTACAAACGGTATCTCTTGATCGAAATAATATTCAGAAAGTTGACTTCACAGCTTTTCGTCATCTAAATAACGTATCGGTCATTAATTTGTGTGGGAATGAAATTTCTGCTCTTCAGGCTTCTGATTTTGAACCACTTCAGAATTCCTCTCTGAATTCCATCAAATTGGCAAACAATATGTTGCGGAGTCTTCCAAATGGGACATTCTCATTCCTCCACAGAGTGAGTACCCTTGATCTGCAGCAGAACACGTTCCGTGAATTTAGCGTGAGCCTTTCTTGGTAGTGTTAATGTCAGTGAGTTGTCAATGTTACATTGTAAAATTGGTCGTATCGTTCCTCTCAATGCCTCTAGTCTCCGCAACAAGACAACCCCTACCATAGATTCTGTTGAAATGAGTTGGAATAAAATTTACTTTATTCCGCAGAATGCCTTTAGAGGTTTCAGTCAAACCAGAATTCTTAGTATTGCACATAACCGGATTTTTACCATGACTATCGGTTCTTTCTGTGGAATTGATTCCTTGATGTACTTGGACATATCTGCAAACCTAATAAAATCCTTACCCTCTGGCATGTTTGGGTGTAACCCCCGTCTGCAAGAACTGAACGTTGCGAACAATGACCTCATGATTGTGAATCCTGTGGCTTTCTGAGGACTGTCGGTCCTTCGCAAGCTTGACCTATCTCATAATCTCCTTCGTTATATAGATGAACGCCATTATTGGAATAACACTGCACTTCAAGTTCTTGACATTTCCAATAATCTGTATACCCATATCAACCGATATCTCTTCCGTGGGAATTTAGCGAACCTCATAGTTTTGAACATATCCTACAATAAAATAACCACATTCTCTGCAAACACGTTCGACAGTGTCTCATCCCTTCAAGAGCTTTATCTCACGGACATGTCAGGGAATGTCCAACTTCTAAACGGAGTGTTTAGCCGTATGAAGAATCTCATCAAATTGGATATATCATCCACA
>CP137675.1:91845-137010 GCA_037976565.1 Mesocentrotus franciscanus | reverse complement strand
CGAGCGTGTATCCCATGCCACGCCAGAGCTGGCAGCGCCGAAAATTACCCTGCATGCATGCAGTGATCGTGTGCGCACTATCCGACTGCAGTGATTGAATACGTGCTGTGACACACTTTGAGTATGCTATACATGAAAAATCGCGATCTAAATCTGAAAATACTTGAAATACAGCTCAGGTTTTGGTACCCATCTTCCTTATAGACACGCGTAAGATATTTGATTTTCAGATTCAGGTAGCAGGACCACCGATTACATTGCTAAAATGTGATATTTAAGGATGCATTTTCCATTGCAAATGTCGATCTCCTGTGACAACCAAATGATTTTTTTTTTTGGCCTAAGTGTTGCTGTGTATTAAATACAATTTAATTAAGTTACATTTAATTTTGCTTGAATACAGCTTAGTATTTTGCGGCAGTACTTAATACTGAGCACTTCACTGTTGACAACTACTCGAGTACGATTTCTCGTACTCGAATACTCAGCCGCCATTTTTTTTCTTTTTGGTTTTCCCCCCGTTCACCTGGCACTGTCCAGGCCGACGGTCACCCATGCCAGAAGAGCACCGGCATGGTACCGTGGGTAAAAATGTTTCCCAGCTCAATCATACACAGGGTGTCACTGTCAACTCACCACTCAGAAACTGGGACCAAATCTCCGGATTTCTGTTTGGACTCGGAGGAATATTTGTCTGTCATCTTTAGTTTTAAAAATAACATTGTTTCAATTATTTGTCAAAAATTCAAATAGGCGCTTTCAACAGCAACTTGAATTAAAATCGCGTGGGTTTTCAGAGACGAACCTTCGTACTGTTCGTAGTATGGTGTTGGCAAAAAAAAAAAAAAAAAATTTTAAATAAAAAAAAAATCAAAAAAATTATTAAAAAAACATGGCGTCCGAGTATTTGAGTACTCGCCTGTAAGCCTAGGAGTGTACTCGAGTACCTCATTACACGGTTATGCACAGCCCTAATACAGCCTATAGGTAATAGCAAGTTTATACCATGGTTATTGTATTTCTTTTTCATAAAATTATACTTGAAAGCTTTATCTTTGACAGAATACATGTATCAATCTATTGAAATAGATTCTTTTTAAATTATGAAAATAAAAAAAATTCTTATACTGAGAACCACGTTACAGGATAATTTTTTAAACAAATGAAATTAAAATAGAGAGAGAGAGAGGGATAGAGGGGGATGGATGAATGGATTTGGAGATGAGAAAACAATGTGACAAAGAATGAAAAAGAGACAAACATGTAATTGTAAGTGTACGTTGAATAATGTGGCCTAATTTTGCTTGATACAGCACCATCAGCTATTGAAGACCTCCCTGTACGACGTGGGGTTAGTCTTTGAGAATCTAATGGGAGGGACATACCAATCAAGCTACACAGATAGAAGGTTTAAAGCACTACACCAGGCTACACTCAAGAAGGTGAGCTTCTTCATGGAAACAATATTAACAACTGTTTTTCATTGTGTTGTGGTCCAGTGGATAAGTCACTGGATTGTGAACTATAGGGTACAGGGTTCCAATCCCTGCTACAGCACTAACGTCCTTTTGCAAGACATTAATCTACATTTGCCAAACTTGACCGAGGTGAGGTAATGAGTACCTGTCCGGAATTCCTTGAATGCTAGAGTGCTATAATGGCAGCCAATCCTAAAGCCCAGGTAATAATTGTGGGGCACCAGGAGTGTCAAGTCTGACAGACATGAGCGCTATACAAGAACCCATTATTATTATTATTATTATTATCATGTAATGGTTTTCCAATTACTTGATCAAAGCTCTTTACTACCACAGTCATAGGATTCAAGTGTGATATATTTCCAATGATAAATATTGAGTGTTCCATTCTACTGCAATCATATCTATTTGGGAGTGACCTTTCTGAAAGTAGAAAGACTGAATTATAGTTGAGGTGTCATCTGTCCTCTTTGTTTAACTTTCAACTTGCTGATTGATAAAATCCAATCAATCACAACTATAACCCTGACCCTGCCTTGGATGCAATACAGCCAGGGAGCAAATGTCAACAGAGCCAATGTTGGATCATCCACATTTGATTTTTATGTTAAAATGATTTAGGGTTTATCTTTCACCTTGCTGATGGAGAGAGAGGCCTCGGATGCCACCATCCCTCCCATTGATCGTTACCTCAAGACCTTCCCCTTCCCCTTCAACGAGCTCTTCATCTGGGCAATCCTCACCAAGCGCCAGGACATGGCCTTGTTTCTATGGCAACAGGATGAGGAGGCTCTGGCCAAGGCACTGGTTGCGACGTCACTATACCGTGCTATGGCTAAGTCAGCGGAGGTTATGAACTTGGAGGCTGAAATCAGCGGAGAACTCAGGAGATATGCTCAGTAAGTGACATCATTTAGAATATCTAGAGGTATTTGACAAAGCATGCTATGATAAAATCCTTTGCTCAAACTTCAAACCAGAAATATTACATTGTTAGAGACAGACTTGTTTTTAATCAAAGTCGATTCTAATTAATTTCAACTGAAGATATTTATAATAGCCATTCACCTTTCATATTAATAGCTGGTTAAAGGCTTTAATCTGCTCATCAAGCAAAAGGAATGACTATCTTCTCTAAATGGCTTATGTGGGACAACACATCTTAATGTTGTCATATTCATTCCGAGTGTTATCATCCTTCTACATCATGCAGATAATCAGTTCCTGCAGATGAATGTATATTTATTTGTCATCGAAATAAGCTAGATCAAACTGGGTTCCAAATACTCGGAGCTCAATATGTAACCAAATATCACTGTCTTATTTTGTACAGCCTTAAGCAGTTCACACAAGTAATCGATAATACAATCAGTCTTGTGATCCGCCTTTTGATACATGTATAATGACACATTTATTTCCCCTTCCCAGGGAATTCAATGATCTTGCCATGGACTTATTAGATCAGTGCTACAAGGAGGACGAGGCACTGACCATGCAACTCTTGACCGTTCAGCTGGACAACTGGAGTAAGCATACATGTCTGAGTCTGGCCTCCATGGCCCAGCATACCAAGTTCATGGCTCATGCGTGTTGTCAGGTCTTACTCAATGATCTCTGGCACGGTGGTATGCAGGCACAGAAGTACATCAACATCAAGGTGAGAAGGACAAAGTGAAACTGTAGATGGATGATCAAGAAGGGAGGAGGTTTTGCCCTGGGGTCTATTGCTCACAAGATTGTATCATCTGTATGAATCTATATATCTATTTTCTTCAACAAATATTTCTTTTGCAGTCAACATAGGGCAATCTTCCAATTACTTCATTTCCTGACATATTTGTAGTTTAAGAGAACCTTTTTTTATGGGTTGGAATTTTACAACATCTGTGATATGGTTCTATCACCAGTACCATTTTGATCTGCAAGCCTTCCAAGCCCAAACTTTAAAAAGCTTAATTGTTTAATAGCAATGCATATACCTGGGCTATGCATAATAACAGTTCTGATTGATTCAAATTGATTTCAAATTGATACATGTATCAACCTCAAATCTGTACCTAAGAGATTGGAGTATGTAAGTGTGTGATTGATTGGAAGACTTGCAATCATTCTGGATCGGCCATAGTTCTTTATAATACAGGGCCCATATGTAACAAACGGATTGCCATTTAGTAAGAACTTGTACATGTACATGTAACCGTTTTGCAAAATCAGTAGCACAATACACTAGCTAATAATAATGTTTCTCTCTGATGCCATCCAGGTGATAACCAGCCTTCTATTCCCCGTCTGCATCTTCGCGATCGGATTCAAGAGCACGGAGGAGCTTCTCCTCATGCCTCAAACCCTGGAGGAACACATGCAGGATGTAGAGGATGCGGACAGGCCTTCCATTGAATCATCTACATCGTTCACTAGATTGCATAACATCAAGGAGGAAGAGGAGATACCCATGGTAAGATCATGATTTTTCTTATGATTCCTCTTCTTTTCTCCTCATTGTCAGCCAGGCTTTGTCTGCCATAGAATGTGAAACATTAGAGGCTCATGTAGTCAATTACATTTGGAAAATGAATTGCAAGGCAATGCCAAAGATGAAAAGTACATTTACAATGTAATACTCATGTCTGGACCAGCGACATATCTTGTCCAAACATATCTTTATTTCAACATACACGGTACAATATTCCAAACACTTCCTTAGCTTCGGAAGTACAGATATTTATGTCCAATTTACCAATGTTATAAACTGACTTTTGTTTGATCAGGAGGCCTTCTGAGTGCATAAGAATTGTATTTCTTAAAATAGAAAGTATATATATATATGTATTATTCAATGTTGTTAAAGTGTTAGGTAAAAACCTAACACGGATCCGTGACATTTGCTATCGAAGCCATATTTTCCATGTTATTCTGTTACCACCCTTGTTAAATTATCCAGCATTTTAGTTATTGAGTGAAGGATGACATGATACTTTGAAGGCAGTGATGAAGGGGTTCCAAGATAACGATGAGTCAAATCCATATGCAACCTTCTATTTGATATAAAAATGAACCTCTCGTATATGTCATAGGTTCCCCATTGGGCATTCATCAGCCTTGACCAGTGAGTCATATGAATTGATGATACATCAAAGTGAAAAGGAAGAATCCTATTATCCGACATTGATGCTGTAAACGAATAAAACAGCAAATGATTTTGAGTCACGTTTTGTGAGAATGTCAATGTCTGTTTCAAATGAACTTCCTCTAATATCCTGTAATAGTTACGATTATTCCTCATTGCAACTGGTATTTTCATTACATAACAGTATCAGCAAAAGGTTTTAAAATAATTTAAAAGCTGAAGAGGGGCAGAAGAGATAAGTAAAATTCAAAATAACAAGTAAAATGGTATTAAATTTCCGTATTCCTTAAATGGGTACCCGGTAGGAAGAAATTCCTTGAACGCTTGAGTGCCTTTTCATGGTAGCTCAGCTAAAGCCAGGGTAATAATATGATTGCAGGGCCCTCAGGGAGAGCAGTAGTTTTAATACTGATGAGGATACCCTGGGTAAACAAGAAGTAATATTATTATTGTTTTTATTTTTGAAAGCAGTCTTTGTACATTTCCAAGGAGAGGAAAGGTCTTCGTCAACGACTTACCGTCACATCCAAGGACATCGATCCCCTCGATGAACCCTTACATGCCCGAAAATCGTCAACGAAGGCTACTGAGAAACGGCAGCTGAGTGGAGGAAAGAAGCTCTACGAGTTCTTCAATGCTCCCATCACCAAGTTCTGGTCTTACACTGTGAGTTCAAACTGCTTTCCTGCTCTCTTTCTCTCATAAGTTATAACAATATCAGTGCTATCTAGAAATACAGATTTGTGCATCATCATTAATGGAACTGACACACTTTCTGTCTTTATAAATCAATCGTTCATCTGTCTCCTTGCATTTTGATCTTCTAAAAAAACATTCATGTTGATGTTTCAATATTTTCACTTGTGAAAGAAGCTGAACAATTATTGCACAGAGAATTGCATACTTAATCCTGACTGCTTGGACATTTCAGATCATATTATCCATTTTCCTTTATTCTTTTGTCATACATGTATTTGCACCTAGAGTTTGTACTTCACTTTAATCTTTCAGTATGATACATGTGTTTGATGAAGATCATGCTAATGTTGTACCCCAAAATTATTCACTCTTTATCGCTACTTATAATCTTGCACCCAGATTTTATACCTCATTTTCATGTTTTGGTATGCTAATTATGTTGGATGACTGCCCTATTAATGCTTTGAATATGTGTGTTTCTCCAATCTTGCATCCAGATTTTATACCTCATTTTCACATTTGAATATGGTAATTATGTTGGATGAACGCCTATTATAATGCTATGAATCTGTGTGTTTCTCTATCTTGCATCCAGATTTTCTACGTAGTGTTCATGTTCATGTATAACTATGTATGCCTGTTTCGGATGGAAGCAACGCCCTCGTTCTTTGAATGGATAGTCATCCTCTACATAATCACCACCGGCATGGAGCATGTCAGAGAGGTAAATCAGCCTATTGATATATGTGGTTGTTTTCTTCTGGGCCCTGTTTCATAAAGCTTGTTATCAATCATTCAAAGCCAATGTTAAAAGATGTTGTTATCAAAATATTCAAGATAACATTTCTGTGTCAACTCTTCAGTCTTTATCATAATGTCATCTCTTCTTTCATCATCATCATTATCATCATCGTCATCAGCATCATCATCATCTTCATCATCATCCTCATCATCATCCTCATCATCATCCTCATCATCATCCTCATCTGCATTGTCCATATCACCATCATCAAAGTTTTTATTTTAAATTACCTATCCGTTCTGCTTAATAAATGTGTTAATCTATTTCATGAGTTTTTTCTGGGGCTGTCATATTATCAAGCAAACTGCTTACAATGACAGTCTTTCTTCCGCAAATATTCTTATAATATTTTATAATGTTTGAGGAAATTTAGTATCTATGATAGTTTTTCATGTCGTTTTTGAAAATATCAATTTTTTATATACATATATTTGGTTATTTATGATTCATTGTCAGAAAAATACTAAATGTCTTATTGTACTTCATATTATTATTGTTATCGAAAAACTGTGTACTTACATGAATGCAGAAGAAAATCAAATCAAATCAAAAAATCAAATCAAATCAAATGCTAAATTTCTATGACAAAATTTGCTCTCAGCCTATCAAATGCAATGATTTCAGTAGCTTATAATAGTCATTGTAACTTGTTATTGATAACAAGTTTTGTGAAACCGAGCCCTGATTCAAAATGAGGTTCAATGCTTCTACTCTTTAGACTAGTGGTATCATTAAAAGATGCTTGTTTCTTGTCTCTGAGGAGTCCATCTAGTAGGAGAGGAGGCATGTTAGGGTCCTCAAAATTCTCTAGACTCCACAGAAGTTTACGTTACATTGTAACTATTTGAGTGCAGCAACAGTATACAAAGGTATTCCTTCTCAAGCCTGCTAATATCTTGAATATTAATTAATTTGTAATAGGCCATGGGGACATCTCACCTCTCACTTTGTTTGGAATAATGGATGATAAATGAAAATGTTGGATGATGATGATGATGATGATGACAAAGTTTGCTATTAAATAAGAATGGTAGACAATTTCATAGGATGTACCATTCTGTATTTTTGCCCTCATAATCTGTAGATTAAATGCAGGTTATGATTAAGCAATTAATTCAATCATAGCAGTAAATAACAAAGGAATAGTAACAAGTGCCTATGATAGTAACTGATAGCTACATTTATGTCTGTTACTTCAATTTTGTAGAGTGTTCTGTTATAACGTCTCTTTACAGGCCTGATAATTACCCAATTTAAATCGGTTTCCTGATTTTTTGTTATTTTCAGATTTTTTTCAGATTTTTTTCTTCCCGATTTTACCCGAAATTTCCCTTATTTTCCCAATTTTCCCCTATTTTCCCCAATTTTCCCCTATTTTCCCTGATTTTTTTACTCAAAAGGGGGGAATGTTCTTAGATGCCATTTTTTTCCCTGGATCCTTTTTTTTTTTTTTTCACAAGGGGACAGTTGTCTGGGGAAAAAAAACTATTTTTTTGTAGTGCTCACTATCACCCCTGCTCTTTAAAAGAGATTGAATTTACTAAAGAGCAAGGACTAATCTATTTAAACCTTAAATATTCCTCTCATTTATCTTCAGCTCATGTTAGCCGAGCCCACCAAACTCGTCCACAAGTTTCGTGTCTTCTACTCGGTGTTCTGGAACATCCACGACGTCATCGCCATCATCACGTTCATGACAGGGTTCATCCTTCGCATGACGCCTTCGACCCACCTGGAAGGCCGAGTGGTCTACTGTGTGGTCATTGTTCTATGGTATCTGAGGTTTCTGGAGATCATCAGCGTTAGCAACTTTCTGGGACCTCTCATTAACATGATTGGTAAAATGGTGAGTTGAATCTTGAGTATCACAAACAATTGCAGTGTACATTTATGGCTATTTTAAAACCACTTGGCTATAGAGTGGTGAAGTGTGATGTCATCAAAAGTCAATTTTGGAATTTCTCAATTTTTTCTTCATTTTCCGAAAGACCACCAAAAATAATGTCCAAATGTCGAAAACCAATTGAATAGGTTAAGTATTGGCTGAGATATGACCATCTGAATAAAAAGATTGCCTACGGGAACTCAGTGTTATATTGCTCTGGTTCATAACATTAGGAGCCAGAGCAATATAACACCGAGTTCCCATAGGCAATCTATTTATTCAGATGGTCATATCTCGGCCAATACTTTACATATTCAATTGGTTTTCGACATTCGGACATTATTTTTGATGCTCTTCGAAAATGAAGAAAAAATTGAGAAATTCCAAAAATAGATTTTTATGACGTCACAGCTTCGGTACTCTATTAGAATATGGGCTTTCGAGAGTTCCTGTGTGCTATTCATCACATTTTTCTCACATCAGACCTTGTGGAAATCGGACGCATGTACTTATTGATTACTTTCAGCCTATTACTAGGACACGCAGATTGCTCTGTTCATGGCCTGCCACTGATCATAGAGCATTCAGTTTCGTGTCGGAGAAGAATATATCGTGAGAATTTTCCCTTTGGGGAGGGGATGATTGTTTTGAGTCCTTGAATGGAATGCTCATTATGCAGCACCTGTTGGTCTGACCCATAAGTTAAGGATATATCTTCTCACAATTGGGGAAGTCTGAACCCATAATTTGAGGTTTTACCTTCTCACTCTTGGGGGAAGTTGGCCCATGATGCGATGATCCCATGGAAACTCATGTAGAAAAGAACACAAACATAAGTAGTCAAACATTTTACAGCCATCAAGCCGAGACCATATATCTTCCTTATCGTATATCTCTAGCTACGGGACATGTGCTACTTCTTAGTAGTTTTGATCATCATTCTGGTGAGCTTTGGCGTGATCCGTCAGTCTATCCTCAACCCAGACGTTGATCCTTCGTGGTGGCCCATCAGGGAGGTCCTTCACGAGCCATACTGGATGATCTATGGAGAAGTGTACGCTGGCAAGATCAATCGTAAGTTTGTGAATCCTAGAAGTAAGGATCAATCACAGGAAATAATACTGATTCTTACATGATCTGTAATAGTTGTGTTTAATACTACAAGATCAATTGTAACTATATTTTTGCTGAGAAATGAATGGTTGAAAATGAAATCAATGATTGTAATGACTAGTCATCATCATCAATCTCATCATTACAGCTTTCACATGTTCAATATGGACCAACAACTTACAACAATGAAAAACAAAAACAAAAATGAAATATAGATTGAGATCAACCATTGGAAATAATCATGATAATGATAATAATTATCATCATTACCATCACAGCTACTTAATGATTTGATTGACTGACTTACTGGCTTAGATGCATAGGACTGTGTGTCCCCTTGCTCCCCTACAACAAATCCTGCTCCATTCTGATCTGCCCTGGGCTTGTTGCTCTGCCTCTTGTGTGGGTAATCCCACATCGCATTGAACTTGGTCCTCCCATCTCGTAGGAGGGCGTCCCCGAGGTCTGCGTGCATCAAAGTCATTCTGGTATGCTTGGTATGGTAGGCGGTGATGCGGCATCCGTACCACATGGCCAAACCATTTCAAGCGACGTTTAGTTATTTCTTCGCATATGGTGCTTGGGATGTTCAGCCTCTGCCTGATCTCTTCGAATTGATTGGGAATGAAAAAATTATCAGTTGTGACTGAACAAGAATATATGATTATGTTTTATCTGTTGAATTAGTAGAGTACATGTTTGATTAATAGCAGGGATACAACCTACCAAGTCCAGATTCCTGCAATTGCAGTAGAAGTAAACTGGACATAAAACTCATTTGTACAACTATTCCTCAAGCAGAGAGCGTACATGTAAGTTCCATTTTGTTTTCCTTGTAGCTCCATGTGGAGTCGGACCAGACATGGAGCCATGTCTTACAGGTCATTGGGTGGTTCCCGTAGCAATGTCCATCTATTGTTTGGTAGCCAACATCCTCATCGTCAACATGCTCATCGCCCTCTTCAAGTAAGTCCCATGATTTATCCTTTATACTCCTATGTCTCATTGGTAAAAAAAGCATCATTGATTCTTTTTGCTACAAAATTGATTAGATGAAATCAATTTTCAAATTGCTTTTCTTTCGTGAAGACAAATTAAAGCATTCAAAATAAAAAAAAAAGAAAATCAAACCATCTTAGATCAAGATCAATGAATGGTCTTTGGAAATTTTTCACAGAAAGCTTGTTTACATGTGCATCCAGCTTTTGTTTGCAGACATGAAGCTATATGGATCATTATCATTCGGAATGAAAAAAGGCTAAGCTTAGCTAAAAAAGAAAAGAATAGGAAGACTTCCTCAGTTTACAGGCACAAAGCAAGAAACATAAAATTTGACAAAACTGTATTCGATAAAGTTTTCCCCTACTTTTATCTTTTAACCAGCACCACATTCCAGCGGGTGATGCCTATAGCCAATCAACTCTGGAAATTCCAGCGATACCACGTGACCATGAAATACGAGCAGAAGCCCATCCTTGTACCCCCCTTCACAATCATCTACTACCTCTACTCCCTCTTCAAGTTTGTCGCCTGCCAGTGTAGAAAGTGTGAGAAAAGACAGAAAGATATCCGACTCAGTAAGTGGTTCTTCTTGTTTTCCATAAGATATATTTCTTTTTTTTTTGCTTACATGTATGCGTATTAAGCCAGTAGCAGGGAACTGTATCAATAGCTCTGTTTGGAATGATTGTTTCATAGAAATGTAAAATTTATCTGGATTTTAAAATAAATTGTTCAAAGTAACTTTGACCCTGTTTGCAGTATGTTGTGAAGATAAGGTGAATGTACATATATATGTATGTAGCCTCATAGATTTTGAAATGACCTAACGATAGACTTCAAACTAAAGTAAAATGACTTCATACTTTTAAAACTCAAAGATTAAATTACGTTTGGATGTGTCGTAAATGTGAGACTCAAATATGATATTTTTATTTGATTGTTTTTTCACAGAACTTTTCCTTGACAGAGAGGCAATGGATTCTGTTCGTGACTTTGAAGAAGCATGTTTAGAACTCTATCTCAAGGACAAAGAATTACAAAGACAGGTCTCTAGTGAAGAGAGACTACGAGAAGTTGCTGAAAGGTACAGTTTTCTAACTTGCTCAACTCAAAGTTTTGACAAATAATTGTGTAAAAAATGTTGGTGAGGTAGCATATTGCACAGAAATTGATAGGAGTTTTATGGTTCTTGAATGTCTTTAATGGATCAAACTGTGATTTTGATAATGATGACTTGTATGATGATCATGACAATGATGGCGATAATGAGGGGAATGAGGACAATAGTGGTAGTGTTGATGATGATGATGATACTGATGATGATACAGATGATGATGGTGATGATGATGATACTGATGATGATACTGATGATGAAACAGATGATGATGATGATGATGATACTGATGATGATACAGATGATGATGATGATACAGATGATGATACAGATGATGATGGTGATGATGATGATGATGGTGATGATACTGATGATGATACAGATGATGATGATGATACAGATGATGATACAGATGATGATGGTGATGATGATGATGATGATGATGATGATACTGATGATGATACAGATGATGATGGTGATGATGATGATACAGATGATGATACTGATGATGATACAGATGATGATGGTGATGATGATGATGATGATGATGATACTGATGATGATACAGATGATGATACAGATGATGATGGTGATGATGATGATGATGATGATGATGATACTGATGATGATACAGATGATGATACAGATGATGATGGTGATGATGATGATGATGATGATGATACTGATGATGATACAGATGATGATACAGATGATGATGGTGATGATGATGATGATACTGATGATGATACTGATGATGAAACAGATGATGATGATGATGATGATACTGATGATGATACAGATGATGATGATGATACAGATGATGATACAGATGATGATGGTGATGATGATGATGATGGTGATGATACTGATGATGATACAGATGATGATGATGATACAGATGATGATACAGATGAT
Source organism: Mesocentrotus franciscanus (assembly GCA_037976565.1). Classification (NCBI taxonomy): domain Eukaryota; kingdom Metazoa; phylum Echinodermata; class Echinoidea; order Camarodonta; family Strongylocentrotidae; genus Mesocentrotus; species Mesocentrotus franciscanus. Next base: position 124,875 of record CP137675.1, on the reverse strand, counting down.
GATGGTGATGATGATGATGATGATGATGATGATACTGATGATGATACAGATGATGATGGTGATGATGATGATACAGATGATGATACTGATGATGATACAGATGATGATGGTGATGATGATGATGATGATGATGATACTGATGATGATACAGATGATGATACAGATGATGATGGTGATGATGATGATACAGATGATGATACTGATGATGATACAGATGATGATGGTGATGATGATGATGATGATGATACTGATGATGATACAGATGATGATACAGATGATGATGGTGATGATGATGATGATGATGATGATACTGATGATGATACAGATGATGATGGTGATGATGATGATACAGATGATGATACTGATGATGATACAGATGATGATGGTGATGATGATGATGATGATGATGATACTGATGATGATACTGATGATGAAACAGATGATGATGATGATGATGATACTGATGATGATACAGATGATGATGATGATACAGATGATGATACAGATGATGATGGTGATGATGATGATGATGATGGTGATGATACTGATGATGATACAGATGATGATGATGATACAGATGATGATACAGATGATGATGGTGATGATGATGATGATGATGATGATGATACTGATGATGATACAGATGATGATGGTGATGATGATGATACAGATGATGATACTGATGATGATACAGATGATGATGGTGATGATGATGATGATGATGATGATACTGATGATGATACAGATGATGATGATGATGATGATGATGATACTGATGATGATACTGATGATGATGATACTGATGATGATACTGATGATGATACTGATGATGATACTGATGATGATGGTGATGATGATGATGATACTGATGATGATACAGATGATGATGATGATGATGATGATACTGATGATGATACTGATGATGATAAAGATGATGATGATGATGATGATGATGATACTGATGATGATACAGATGATGATACAGATGATGATGATACAGATGATGATGATACTGATGATGATACTGATGATGATACTGATGATGATACAGATGATGATGGTGATGATGATGATACTGATGATGATACAGATGATGATGATGATGATGATACTGATGATGATACTGATGATGATACAGATGATGATACAGATGATGATGGTGATGATGATGATGATGATGATGATACTGATGATGATACAGATGATGATGATGATGATGATACTGATGATGATACTGATGATGATACAGATGATGATGATGATGATGATGATGATACTGATGATGATACTGATGATGATACTGATGATACAGATGATGATGGTGATGATGATGATGATGATGATGATACAGATGATGATGATGATGGTGATGATACTGATGATGATACAGATGATGATGATGATGATGATACTGATGATACTGATGATGTCGCTGATGCTGATACAGATGATGCTGATACTGATGATGATGATAATGGTGGAGATGATGATGATGATGATGGTGATGACTGTCATGATGATAATATCTCTATGTAGGACTACAAAATGGGCTTTTGATTGATTACACTCATGTAGTGGTGTCGATAATGATTATTTTGATTAAGTGAAACAGAAAGAAAAGAAACTACAATTTGAGTAATTTGATTCTGTACAGATTTTTACAGCAAAGAGTATTTTCTTGTTGCCATCAACCAGCCTATTCATGTATAAAAATAAAGTTCTTGTCCTTTGTAATCCAGGACTGAGGATCACTCGTATCAACTAGAGGAGATTGTAGAGAAGGAGAACCTCTCCAAACTTGGTATGAGATCATTTGAGCGTAGACTGATGAGGGTAGAAGAGGCTACCTTCCAAACATCCAGGAATATCATGGACATCCGTCAACTTCTCATGACCAGCTTGCAGCCAGCCGAAAGCAATGAGAACCTTCTTGGGGTCCCCGAGTCGAGACTGAAGAGTGCCAGTGATGGCGCTCTCAATCATGATGATTGGACTGTTGAGAAGGGTGCCAAGATTCGACGATGGAAAGCAAAGAGCAGTGGCTCGTACCCACCCATGCAAAAACCAAAGGTGCACGATATCGGAAATCCAGATATAGGTTTTTTGCACAAAGACAGCTTACTGTTGAGGCAGAATCCGAAGTCAGTATAGAGGGGGTAAGCCCTCGGACAGTACGCAGGAAACTGGTGACCAGTAAGAACTTTGATGACGGATCACTGGAACTGAAAGCAGGCGGGGGAGTGTCATCCAAGGACAGTAGTGCGGACTCAGAGAGAGCGATGCACATTGACTCGCACAGTGCCTCGCACAGTGCCGAGAGCAGCGGGGAGAGTGACCATCGACCTCTGACCCCTGACAAGGAAGATGGTCTCAAGATATTCGGGAGTCTGACACAAGGAGTCCTCCCTAAGGTGATCCTTGAGCCAGGCAGGGGTGAAATCAAGCGTAATCACAGCCACAAGGTCCTTAGACTAAGTACCTTTGAACGCTACCTGTCCATGGTGGCTCCTCATCAGGACATTGAGAATCCTCCTCCAGGACCAGTCAGGAGGCAAGTTGGTGCAGAGTGTGGTAGGACCAAAGACCCTGATAGACTACTCGGGACATCTGGAATGAAGCATATAGACTCTGAGAGCAACATGTCTGTGTACAGTACCGCCAGCGTTCAGGCTCCTAAAGTGGGAACCATGCAGCGCCCAATGCCCTACACCTCTGCCCCTGTCTACTCAACAATTACCGATCATATTGATCTCAGCTCAGTGAATGCTAACCGCCTCCATGAACTCGGAGCTTCCACATCCAGCACCGGATATATCTCCATGAATGACAACATATATAGTGATGATGTGCCGCAATCACCGTCTCCTTACGTTCGTCCAGGTATGGGCCTGGACTTCACGCCTTCACTAGTCTGAGTATACGGTCCGACACGCTAGGTTCGCCACGAGACCTGACCACCTTAGGGAAGTAGAGCGGGGGTGTTATGATATGATGGATGATAGCGAGTCTGACCAAGATCAGCATAGGCCTAGAACAGACATTGAGGATGAGGAGGAGAGTGGGATAGAGTTTGCTGTTCGGAAATCATCCGAGACGACGAGTCAGGAGAGCAGTGAAGAGAGATCCAGAGAAACCACTTTCTAAATGACGAGGCTGTTTGAAAGGAAGATTATCTCATTCCAAGTTAGCATAAAACATGCTCAACATTAATCAGGCAAATTAAAATGGACCATCCGGGAATGAATATGAGGACAACTTAATACTTCATAATAATCAGACCTCTGACTAAAAGTGTGCAATTTCCTTGGCCTACAGAGTTGCAGGGTTTTGCTACATGTATGTGGCAAGGTCATGTTACATGTAAGTTCCATAGTGTTGCTACATGTATGCTATGCTGCAGTCTGGTCCCTCACATACATGTGCACTGTAGGACTGGAATCCACATCAGTCGTATAGAACATTTACTGCCTCTCAGTATAATGACTTTGGAGTCTTACTTTGTGACTACATAAGCTGAAACAGTAAATGATTTGCTTACCAAAGTGTGTGATTAATGTACAGTATGTTGCTATTGGAGGAGCAATTATACACTACCCAACCCATGTACAAATTGTTGTTTATAAATAGTTTTTGAAATATATAATTTTTCACTTGTCCTGTAAAAAATGCATAATTTTTTTTCTTTCCCAAGAAATGTACATGTACCTACTTGCAAGTGAGAGAATGTTTATATTATTATAATTGTAATTTCAGATGGAATGTTTTAAGGAGTTTCAATCTCTTAATATTTTATGATAAAACAGCAATGAATATTTAGTAGGAGTTTAAAGCAATAGAAAAATTAGAGATTGGAAATGCACTTGATTATTTATGAAATTTGACTTATTTAAACAGAACACCACACATTTTTATGCATATCGCAATGCAATTGGGATGTGCAGGACTGTGATGTAATGTTTTGGAAAAGATGGGGACATTCTTGTGCAATGGATATGTATGAGGTTACAGCATTCTATGTCAAAACAAAACTTGCATACAACATATAGAAAGTTTGATGATTGAACAAAGATTGATTAAATAGGGAAATATATAAAGAGGGAGAGAGAGAGAGAGAGAGAGACGAAGGGAGAGAGAGAGGGTGAGAGAGAGAGAGAAAGAGAGGGAGAGAGAGAGAAAGAAGTGGTAGCAGAAGAAGGAGGAAGTGGAAGGGAACTGAGGGGGGTACTGTGACAGGAAAGGCAAAAAGGATTTAGTCTTCTTTTCTTTTTTGCTCATCTTAAAATACATATATATATATATATAAATATATATATACAGACACTGGTCAGCAAATTGTCTAAATATATCGGTTAAATCTTAAATGCAGAGAACAACATATTTAATAGGCCACTTCATCTTTTTTGTAAAAAGGGATTCTTGGTGTTACAGTTATACTGACCTGGATACAACACACGAATTGAAATCAGCAATCTTTTAGCTATTCCTCTTTCATCGTATGATGAAAGGGTATGTAGTTGTAATTACATACCCCTCCCTCAAGACCTCTGAAATGTAGGTGTAAGGCTGAAATTGAAATATGTGTCTTGCAGGAAATGTATAAATTAAGAAATATGACAGAGAGACATTATATTTTTTATTATACATGTATTTAGTTCTTGAAAATGTATTTGATATACATATGTTATTATAATACAAAGAATATACAGTTTCTGTCACATTTACTACCCCGCCTTCCCTAATTTGTCTTTAATATTTTGTTTTCATCCGTGAGGATTATGATGGTTACACAATGCCTGACTACAAGTAGTGAGGAAATATGTGACTAGTGGTGCTCTTGAGCTGTGCGTGCAACCTTGAAATCTATTAATGGGATGTTTTAGTCAAGCCAGGCTCGTCCTTATGTTAGTAGCCGGGAGTGACGGTAAAGAGTTTGTGCCTGCAAACATTGTTATCTGGTTTATTCAGGGAATGTGATTATAGAAGAAATCTATATGAAGATATGAGATTCAGAATTCCAAACATTAAACCGTGTTTACACATGACTTGGTAAACCCCCCACCATAAAGGAAAAAAAACAGTGGCAAAAGAAAATGGCACAAGCATACTGCACTGCACATGACTGTATCTTACAAAACACACCTCTGTTGCATGCAGCTACCTTTTTCACCTCCCCTTGCTATTCATTTACATGAAAACTCGTCATATATTGCTACAATATTTTTGAGGCGGTTTACTTTGTCATGTGTGAATGAGGCCATAGATTTCATGTTGAAAAGCTGGATTTCATATCAACAATATATTATGTTGTACGTGTGTGCACTCCGTTATAGTATTCTAGTCCATTTTGTATGTTCTATGCAAGAATGACAACACAGTATATAATAGAGCTTCCGCAATAACGACGACTAGTGCTTTTTTTGTGCATAGATTCTTTTCATCCGCCAAGATCCAGAAGGGCAATGGCCTGTATTACTGAACAGATAGTTAATGTCCTACTGGCTCTCAACAGATGAAATTTAATTAATTTGATATGAAATAATTTAACTTGAAGAATCTACATGAGGTGGATTTCAACACTGGCTTTTAGATACATGTACAACACATTGATGGATTATTGTTGCCTTCCATGAAAAAGCAGATGTTAATTGGACTGTATTACAGCTTAATTATATTAAAACAACCTGCTACTATCTTCAGTTTCAACATGTGATATGACTGTGATAGTTTTGTCTTGATCAGAGGAAGGAAGTTAGATTTGTATCGATGGTGAAATCAGAGAAAGATTACATTTATGTTTTATATGTTTAGTTATTTTTTATTTTTCACACATAATGTTGATTATGTTGTGAGTTACATATGTATCCTTGCCGATTTGATCTTAATGCCTTTAAAGATATTAACATGTTTAATACTGCACCAGAGTTAACCCATGATGCTTGGGTGTGTGGAAAATATGTATTATACTAAAGTCAGATGGTATTCATCGGGTTAAAAAGTAAGAAAGTTTGATATTGACTAAATGTTTTACATAAATTTTATGTATCATGTTAGCCCTTTTTTGATGTGGAATGTAGGTGGTTCATGTACATATTGAAGATTTTATATTACTTTAATACAGTAGCTCTTTAAAATCTTAGGTTAGCAGGAAGTGCGCAGCTAATGTGGAACTATGCCTAGTATTTTGAAGGTCACTTCTGCATTGTTGAGGCTCTCTTACCAAACTTTAAAATGCAAAGATTTTAGTCATGCTCCGACCTACATCTGTTTAATAGTTTAATAAATGTTAAATAGATAACTCGTGATTTTCTTCCCAGGAGGAAGGAAAGGGAAAGGAAATCAGTTACATACATACTGCTTCCTTTAACCTCTATATAGTGGTATTGTTTATACAGTCGACCTATATCTGGTATGCTGTGCAGTTAACAGATTACATAAGCCCCCAGTAGCTTGCATATTGCATATTGACAGTTTGAATTGTTGTTCTGTTGTCTGTATTGACTATGGTATTTAAAAAAAACCTGAAAGAACAAATATTACTTGCTATTTGATTTGAAAGATGGTTCAGTAAAGTGAACCATCTTTGTAAATATAAGCTGAAATTCAAGAGATCAAAATCAAATGTGGATCTTTGTTGTAAAATTACATGATGGACGAGTCTGCAATGTATCCCAATACAACATTTCACATTCCTCCATCCATTCATCCATGATCGAATGAAAATTTGCTTGATATAACTCTGACTATTAGTTGTGATCAAAGAAAGCACCGTCCATCATTTGGTGATCAGATCAAGAGGATCTTCACTTTTGGATGAAATATATGGGAAAATAAGACATACCGGTATGTTGTACAGGCCAGATTGCACAGAATCGCCCAGATAGCTCCTTGTTAATTCATGTTAATACACTTCTGCTGATAATGGCAAACTAAATTGAATGGAAATGCACTGGATTGAGATGAACTGAATTGAATATGTTCACCACTTTCAGCATAGGGATCATAATACCAGAGACCGTATTTTTCAAAAGATTAAAGAAATAAAACATATATGAGTTTTAAACAGAATTTAACAAGCAATTTGAAATGCCATTATTAAATAGATATGCTCAAAACACCTCCAGCTTATTTCCTAACAGAACCGGGGGCTTCATGATTACAGTTAAGATAATACGGCCCATACAGTAATAATATTAACAAATACCTGAAGCCAACATGTGAAAAACAACCTCCAGAACTTGATAATAAATAAGCAAGGGAATGTAGTCAAGATTCATCTATTTTATGAGAATAGAATTGTCTCCAATTTGAACAGTAAAGAATGTAGTGTTTCAGAAACCATTGTTGCTCTTCAATGCTATGGATATGGTAGAATTCAGAATTTATATACCCGGTATTATCAGTCAAAGTACAAATGGCACAGAGAAGTACTAGGCATGGGTTAATTCCATCTGTACCCTTGTACTTAGGTTTGAACAGAAATGATTCTAGCCACACAAATATTGAGCTGAAAATAAGGCTTCCCCACAAGCACTTGTTCATTAGTGTGTGTGTTTTTTTTCTCCTTTAGTTTAAAAGAAGTCATTCAAAGGTTATTCTTGAAGATATCTGGTGCTACATAATTACGTAAACTCCTGTGATGTGATTTTTGTTTCTGTACTGCACTGTTAACAAAAATAGAATTATGTTAAAACTGTAATATTTGTTACTGTAAGGAATGCATGCTTCTGTCGTATAATATCATCAGGGTGTATTTTAGTCAGGACACAGGATAGAAATATCTTATTTTTCATCAATTCATACACTTGTAAATATTCAAACATGTCCAGTTACTTTGTGTAAAGATGACACAAATACATGTAATTATAGACATGTGCTCAATTATATCTGCCAAGTAAGAATTCATGCAATAATGTAAGAATGTTAACGTGGTTTGTTGTTTGTCCTTTCACGCACCATCGGGCACATTCCAAATGAGGATGAGATTAGTATTTATTTTTAACGTCAATAAAGAATGAAGATATTCATGTATAAAAATATTCAAGTACAAACTATTTTCTTGGTTTCGAAGTTTATTTTTTGAGACTGTACGTATCAAAAGTAAAAGTGTACAAACAAGTTAAATACAGGAGAGGGAGAGAGAGAGAGTGAGAGAGAGTGAGAGAGAGAGAGAGAGATAGGTCAATAGATAAATAGGTCGATATATAGATAGAGTAAAGTAGGGAAAGAGAGAAAGATAGATAGAGAGAGGGAGGGAGGGAGTAACGAGGTCAATAGAAAGATAGATAGGAAAGAGAAAGAGACACAGATAGGTAATGAGGGTGGGGGGTTGTGATCAGTAGATAGATCATGGAAAGAGGTATATAGAGAGAGAGAGAGAGAGACAAAGAATTGGAGACTGTGACACAGCAACAGAGGGAGAGGGGGGTTATGGAATAAATCTTAAAGCAAAGGGTCACGAGACGTACCAAATTTAAAGATGGCTCTCTTCTATGTTGATGAAACGGAGAGGTTAGAATGAGGTTTTGAACATGTTTATGTTGCTGAGTGGGTGAGTAGATATGGAAACATTTGCATATATAGTCAAACATACCTTTCCTACCAGCACATTAATATATATAACAATAAAGTGAGCAGGCACTGACTGGAATTTGAGGAAGAAGAAAGAGTACGTGTAGGTCCATATAGCAAGACCTCAAGTAAGGAAAAGAAAATGCATCTATACATATACTACACACTTTCTGTAAAATAAATAAAGTTATATATATTTTAAGTTTTATTTATTTACAGAAAGTAGAATAAATCTTTAAAAAAACTCTTATTCATTAACGATTGTGAATATTGACTGATATAATAATGATGAGTTACCCAGAATATTGCATTTTCTTTGAAGGCGGGGGAGGTGGGTTGGAAAGACGTTTGAAATTTCACACTTGCGACGGTATGGCATGCGTAACTCCGGAAGGTAGTACACTTTTCTGTGGGCGTGAACTGGGCGCGGTGTTGATGTTATGATCACGTGGGTAAGCTTAGTCACATGACCACATTTTTCGTAACACAATCACGACTTGTGTTATGAAATACGGAGTTTTATACGATCATATCATGCATGCCGCGCCCACGCGTTGTGATGTGGCTGTGCGTATATATCATATGTCTTTGTGTACATATAGTTTTTATACGGCTGTCGACTGACTGATATGATGTGAACGAAAGCCGCGCCCACGCGTTGTGATGTACTTGTGGCCGGTGTCGTGGCGAGATGTGTCTTAGCGAAATCACGTCTGTACAGACGCATCTCGCCTGGCGAGCTGCGTCTTACAGACACATCTCGCCGCATTCCACCGGCGATACGTGTCTCCTAGATCGGCGAGATGAGTCTGCGATTGGCGAAAAGTGTCCAATGGCCGATCGGCGAGATGAATCTGCTAGCGATTGGCGAAAAGTGTCTACACTGGCCGATTTTTTTTTAAACTTTCGTGTCCCATCTAAAGGAACTAGATCATATGGAAAAGTTTCAGGCCAAAATTCCACTAAAGTGGATCTGTGCGTGTCTTTCTTTGCTCAGCGCGCACAGGTACGTCTCATGAATAATTCATGACCCTACGCGCCAACTGCACACACAGCCACGCAAAGGCGAGTATGCGGACCAGTCCATTAGCGAATATAGGTAGATTAAGCTCAATGTACAGAGGGATAACACATAGTTGTAATGTGTGGACTGAAGATGCATTGGGTAGAGTTGGGAATTTTCTCCATAAAACAGCGTTCAATAATCTCATCACTTCTTTTTTATTTAAATGTGAACATCATTGTTCAACAATACAGCCAATGTAATCATCGCTGACATAAACAAATGAAGCAATGGCAATGAAACCCCCTGTCAGACAATGGTGCAGGCTCAGTCCTAGTCATGGCGTGATATGACTCTCTATGCTAATGAGCTCGGAGTGTCACCAAATGTGATTGGATGGCATAGATTAATCTTCTTACTTTTTCAAGGAGTCCGACGAATTTTCTAGACCAATCAGCTTGATTTTTATATATGACAGAGAGGGGAAATTCCGGACTGGAAAGTGAAAACGCTGTATGCGTAGGGTAATCCGTTGCTGAGATACAGAGTCTCAAACACGGGGTTATCGATTAGTTTCCTGCTTCGAATTGTGCAAGTACGTGCATTGCTATGGAAGGGTTGGTGTCAAAATTCACTTGAAAATCTTTCTTTCGAGGCCTAGTCCGACGCAAATACTTAAAATTATTTTCTCATATTCTGGAAAATACAAGAAAAAATTATACACAATAGAAAACCGCTCGCGCCAGCCTTGTATTTTGCAGCATTGCAAAGTTACACCAATATCTTTGACAAAAGAACGTTTTTTTAAGCCTGTGCCCATTGGTTATAGTACATGCGCGCGAGCATGCGTTCGAGACTGGCCAAAAGACACCACTTTTCCATATGTTTGTTTTTTTACATGATGATGATATTGTCTAAAAATAAATTTAATAACGTTCCTGAAATTTAAGCCGTGAACTGCAAGTGCAATTATTGCATCATATTTCACCACTTACAAAATGCACGCGCTGCCGAGGCTCATATCATTACTTACTATTACTAGAAACTTTGAAGGTAAAAAAAAATGTAACAGGTGATGTGGGAAAATTATTTTTAAATTATAATATTTTGTATTCATTAAATATTGTCTGCCTATGACAGTGAGAATATGATCTAATTCATATAACTCAACTTTTGTTGTGTATATTAACAGTTTGAATGTTTAAACTGCAGAGCATTTGATGAAGCGTAATCATGTGATGTGCAAAAGAATGACTGCTGATTTGTGAAATGGTTCCTTTATAATATTTTGTAAAATAATTATTCTATACGAAGATATGAAAAATTTATATGACAGGAGGGAAGAGGGTCAAGATCGAGAGAAAGTGAGAGAGAGAGAGCCTGATCGAGAGAGAGACCGGGGAGAAGAGGAGGGTGAGAGAGAAAGAAGAGAGGGTGCAATGTTGATGTTATGATATTTGAAACACCCTTGATGACTGTACGAAAAAGGCAAGATTTATAGAACATAACATTAGAAACAAAAAAAACAAAATTGCCCCCACGTTTTCGAGTACCGGTCCAAAGTGCTCCCTTTTACTTCAGATCCGTGCCCCTGTTTAAAAAATAAATATGTTTCCGATCCCTCCAGGGGGGGAGGCCCCCAACAATTTGTCAAGTACCCAACAGTTCCCCTTTTTACAAAGGAAAGGTGCCCTCTTTTACTTCAGATAATATTGCCCCTTCCCCTTCAAATAAATACCCCTTTTATTTTTACACGTGCCCTTTTCCTTGTTAATATACTTGCCCTTTTTCCTTCTAAGTGGCCCTTTTCCCCCTTCTTATAAATGCCCCTTTTCAACTGTGTAGATGCCCCTATTAAAATCTGACATGTGCCCGTTTTCTTTTTTAATAAGTGCCTCTTTTAATCTCTGATTATTGACCCTTTTTACTATTCACAAGTGATCCCTTTTCCTTACCTACAAGTGCCTTTGTTCCTTTTTATTAAGAGCCCTTTCCCCTTTTAACCTCTGATAAAATAAAGCCCTTAAATCTGATAGGTGCATGCCTCTTTTTCTTTGTAGTAAGTGCCCCTTTTTTCCTTTCTCTGTAACATGTGCTCCTAATTTAAAGCGACTAATAGCAATTTTTCTCGAATGTTCACCCTTAAGCTCATTGCCATGTTCTCACATATTTTCAGTTGTTGTAAATTATGTAACTACATGTATTTAAAATTCTTTTCAGTCTTTCATGATGAGATTGTGGTTAAAACCCCATCAGGATTGGGTTTGTCCTCTTTAATGTGTCCTCATAAATCTTACAATTTTTGCTCGCTCATATTGCTCACTCGAAAATGAATATTCAGACCATCACACCCAGCTGCAAAATCATGCTTAAGCTGTATCTCGGACCATATTAAGAGTGAAACAAATATTGAAATCATCCCTGATAATGTATTAATCACAATAATTATAAGGGTACATATATATATACCAATGTCTGAAAATTATGTATTTTTGCTTTGAGGTTTTCTTTTAAGTGCCCCCTTCTTCAAGAAAGTGCCCTTTTAATGGTGCCCCCAACTTTTAAAGACGCTCCGCCACCCCTGTACCACATTATGTGTTTATTTGAATATCATGGGCTTTTTCAATACAATGTTCCTATATTATGTTTATTACTTACCATTTTCTGGTCCTCTGTGATATGAGTCTTTCTGGGCTACAGGTCTTACAACTTTTTTAAAATCCAACCTGAAGCTTAATAAATAGCACTACTTGCTACCTACAGGTAATGAATATCGAATTATAAAGATCATAACATGCTTGCAAAAAATTGATGAAATATGATACGTAACACACTATATATTTTAATTGAATTGTACTGCTCCAACTCACACCCCCCCCCCCATCATACCCTTTTCCAGCACACAAACACATTAGGCACTATTTGTGCGATTAGTGTATGGAAGTATCTTGGTAAAATGATGGCCAAACTTGACCTCCCTGGATGCCCCCATGTACTTGCTATAAAAGTAGTCCACTATAGGGATGTTGCCAAGGGGTCATAATATGATGCACCCAGGCTCATATAGGACTACTTTTTATATCTCGACATGCGAGTTCCTCCAAAATATGGGAGTTTGCCCCCTGGGTAATATTGAGGAATTTAAATGAATGTAATATACATGTACATGTTTATTCAGCTCTCGTATCCTACGGTGAACTTTCATTCACACTTTTTTATCCTAACTCATTCATTTTTAATTTATTAATGACATCTACTATTAATAAGTGCATTCAATCTACCGGTACTTCCTGTATTCCCTTCCTTTTTTCTCATCCTTTCACATATTCATATGTACCTTCCATTCTGCCTTTCACAATCATACGTTTCACCCGACAATTTTTCACAACTCACCCTACACTTTTCCTTTGGTCTATATTCTTCACCACACATTCTGGTTTACATGTACCTTTAACTACCAAGACATATTTATGTGAAATAATGATGGCAAATTATACCATATCAATCATGTATTCATCCCTAATTACATTTGATAGAAAAGTACAACAAGCAATTACTTCATTGTATTGATATTTAATTTAGAAAACAAGATTGAATTTTTGTTATAAAAATGGCTTCGTACGCACCAAAAATGCGCAATAAGAAACTGGAAGTGATAGATTAAAACACACATTATAATATAATGTACATCTTGGACTGCGTAATTCCTTGCAAATGTGCAGTGGTAAATTAACTTTTCATAGAAAATGGTGCATTTATATAATCAGTTCAGTTCAGTTCAGTTTATTTTATTTTTGCACGGCACCAACTTCAGCCAGAGGCTGTTCTTCTGCAGGTCCGTGCACAATAAAAAAATACATGTACAATTATAAGATAACACATATCATAACATATAATGACTAATGATTGGTAAAGAGAAGTCACAAGAAAATTACCTACATTGTAGTTATATTGGAACCTTGTTATATGAGGGCTCAAAACCAAAATACAAAGAAGTGGGACCATCAAAATTAATTTTGATAATTATAGTGTTCATTATAACGAGGTTCCACTGTATTTAGATCAACGGTACATGCCCATATTTTTAAATGACGGGGGCACAGGTGCAAACTGCTAGCGTCTGACGATGGATGTCTCCTTCTTCTACAGCCGTCAAAGCCTGGGCCTAGTTATCAATGAAGAAGAGCTGGATTGGAAGTCCATTTGAATGCTGCATGAAAAGAAAAAAGTTTCATTAGTTTTATGATATCTGAAAATGCATAGGTTAATTTGCATAAATTATGAATTTAAAAATCCATACTTTTTGTTGTTGTTGAAAGTATGTTTAGCACTGTGAGCAAAGCCAAAAACAATCATTTCACCCACTTTCACTGTAGAATAACATTTCTCCACTACCCATCTGCATATCACTGCTCATATCTGAAGAAAAAGTACAAAACTAATCTTTTTTTTCTAATGTATTCTTTTGTTCTGGAATACATACAAGTTACTTTGAGAAACGTATCAAAGCAATTTGATATCAATTCAAAGCTCCCACTTATGAAGAAATACATCTAAACCTGTATATGTGGATATGTCACCGACTGCGGATCACAAGGTCCGCGGTCCGAGTCCCGCTGCAGCACTAATGTTCTTTAGCAAGACATTTATCTACATTTGCCACACTCGACCCAGGTGAGGTAAATGGCTGGAATTAATTCCTTGAAATGCTAGAGCGCCGTAATGGCAGCGAAGCTAAAGCCGGGTAATAATTTCCAAATTTGGAAGCGCATAGAGACGTTTAAAATGTGATATGCGCTATACAAGAACCAAATATTCTGCTTGTACATAAATATATGCAATTATTGCACTTTTTGATGACATGCGCATACTAATTGTTATGTAACACCGTACAGGTATATCTGATTTCGACAAAAATGGTATCAAAATGTGCGTAAGACTTTCGGCGAAATCTCTGAAAATGTGAGGTTAACCAAACTTGACTGGAACCACCCTTCATAGAAAGTACATGTAACATTTAACTATGTATTTTTGAGAATTACCAAATCAATTTTTATTAAAGGCCGTGTAGCTTGGCAAATACTGGTTAACGACATCTACGTCTTCTTTTGGACAACTGCATGTAAACGAATAGACTTGATTAACGGTAGTCAGCGACTTAATCTCTATATGGTCAGCGTTAGCGAAACAGACCGAAGTTCACCTCACGCTTCGGTTTTGCGTATGTTGCATGTGCACACGTGATTGCTACGGTCGCGTAGTCCGTAGTCGTATTATATTTGATTCGCCCCCAAGTCAGACCACGGAAAGACACGTAGTCTTGTCAGTCTACACTCCCTTTAAGGTTGACACTAGGGTTTATTTGATAAATAAATGTTAGATTAGGTTAGATTTCTCTAATTCTGTCTGTATCCACATGGAGTCCCTGTAATCTAGACTCCAGTGGTCTCAACAAACAGAAAAGGGATGATTTTAAAAGAGATTGTTAGGGGAGAAGGAAACTTTCATAACCATGTACCTCTCCAAAACAGCCCATTATTTTGTTGTTCTGCCTTTGTCTTCTCAAGTTGTCATCTTGCTTCATCGGCGTTCATCTCCTGTGGCGAAGCATCATCCTAAAAATGTAAAATAATGCAAAAGCATTATACACAAAATATAATAGCACTCATGTTGATCATTAAGTCTTCTGAACAAGGAAACATGTTCACCTGGGGGCAGTGTTCGTCAACATGATCAAGATTTTACTATACGTGAAATGAAAACAACTTCTTTTTCTAGGGAGGGGGTCGGGTTTGGTGAAGGGCAATTCAACCATTATAACTACATGTAGCTACTTTCAGTGTGAGTTGAACAATTGCAACAAAGAGTTTCGCAGACATTACGCTTACATGATGCTTACATGAGAGGGGTAGTATGTCCATCCACATCCAGTACCATCCCCCTCTCTTCCTCTCTCTAGAAAAATACATATTTGAAAGTTATATGCAGTTTCTTTAAAGGAAGACATTGACATTTGATAAGCGTAGTCCCTGGGGCACTTTTGGGGAGAGGCTGCCCACATGTCAGAGAGACTCATTCTCACAAAGTTAGATCCCTTTCACCCAAGGATAATTCCTATCAAGTTTGCTTAAATTCCAGCAATCCTTTTTTAGGAGAAGTAAGAGTATGTCAAAATATGACCCTGGGGCACCTTGGGGGCTGCCCCCATGCCAGATGGTTACCTCATTTCAACAACTTTAGATACTTCCTTGCCCAAGGACGATTCCTGTCAAGTTGAGCATTTTGCTCAGTTGAGCATTTTGCTCAGGTGAGCTAAAAAATAATTTCTTAGATTTTCATCTACATGTATTTATTAAATGAACCCAACTGTCAAACTTAATAGACTACCGAAGGGCCATAAACGCCATTTTTTATTGTCTTCTTGGTTACTGGTTCTAAACAACAGAGCCTGCGCATCAGGTTCACCGCAAAATCATTCAAGCAACGGGATGGAGCTGGGCAAATTCAGTGTGTGGCACTGGTGTGATCACGCCATTGTTTAGCACAAAATTGTTTGGAACCAGCACCCTTGACAACTTGGCCAATACGACGTCACACTTTGGTATTCTATAACCTTCATTTGTTTTTTATGATATTTCTACTATAATTCAAATCAACTTTTTATCACGGTTATATTTCCCCATTTCTGTCTGTATACACATGGAGTCTCTGTAATCTGGACTCCAAAGGTCCAAAAAACAGAAAAGGGAAAATTTTAAAAGAGATTGTTGTCAGGGTAGAAGGAAACTTTCATAACCATGTACCTCTCCAAAACAGCCCATTATTTTGTTGTTCTGCCTTCGTCTCCTCAAGTTGTCATCTTGCTCCATCGGCGTTCATCTCCTGTGGCATGCTATGGTAAAGCATCATCCTAAAAAAAAATGAAATATGTAAAAGCATTATACACAAATTATAATTGCACTCATGTTGATCATTAAGTTTTCTGAACAAGGATACATGTTCACCTGGAGGCAGTGTTTGATGATCAAGATTTTACATCTTCTGCCCCCCTCCTCCCCATACAAATTTGTGACAGCTCATAATACAGTTGTTTCTGACAAATTTGTAAATTTACTGACTTTGGAAACATTGTTTCCAAACTCTGACACCCCCACAATATTAAAAATATTCCAATGATACCAATTTACTGTGGCCATCCTAGAAATGAATCAGTTCCATACATTCTATCTAAAAATGTTTAAAAATATTTTGAAAACAATCCAAAATTTACTTTTACATTTACTCCATAATTGTACTCATATATCTCTTTTATATATCTTTTCATGGTTTACATATATTAAGGAAAACCAATTTCAAGATCACTGAATATTATACCATCATGTTTATAAATAGACGTACACTGTACATGTATACCTGTCAATTTCTATGTGAAATCTTTAGGTGTCCATATTATCTTGCATCTTCAACATTTGCCGCAATGTCTATAATAAGTTCCATGAGTTGGGTTCTTCTGTTAAAGTTAATCTGAGGAAAAGATAACGAAATGAGAAATAAAATCTTTCACATATTTTTCCCTACATCCGCTTTTTGACATGTTTTCGCATTCGATAGAAAAATTGGTCCCTGCCTAGAGGATTTTAAACATCTTTTAATGATCGTCTTATTATTGTTTATCTTTCACAGACCGTGTTCAAATACAGTTCACCGACAACTAATGTAACGAAAAGACAGCGCTCTTGTTTAAAAACTGCCCCACAACATATACCTTTACGCTGTGCTCAGTTTTCTCATCCATTGAGCTTGTAAAGCTACATTAGCCCATCACAGTTCTACATATTCACAAATGAGAACTGACATAACAGACTGAATTTGTCAATAACCATCATATAGATAAACGACAGTCATCTTGTTTCATTCAGTACAACTCAATACCTCATCCACTTTGGCATGCCATGAACATGTACATACTTATAGAGTGGCATTAATGATTACATTTGGATCAGAGAGATAGAGCCACTGCAATTGAACAAATTAATTCATCAAGACAAATTATTTGAGATTATCTAAAAAGCCTCGATCTCGATCAAGCCCAAAATGGTTACCCCCACGCACCAGGGCCGTTAATGACGGGGGCATAATTTGTGGTGCTACATAGTACCTAGCCTGCGTGGTTACCGCTTCCCAGATCCAAGTAGCCTCATAGATCATAGACACAGCGGCTGTCTTCCATCGCCCAAGTTCCTCCAGTGGGCATATAATTGTTTTTAAAGTTCATATATTACCATGCAGTACTCTGAAGTGGTTAATTTATCAAAATGTTGTTAACTTGTTTTATGATTGCTTTTGTATTTTCTAATTGAAATTAACCTTGAACATGAAATGATGATTGAAGAATTTGTCAAACAAAATTTAGTGCATAATCGAAGAGGCAACCCCCTTTTCCTATTCTGATTAGCGATATGTTTGGGTGATTACTACTAGTAAAACTAAAAAAATAAACGACAAGTTGCACAAATTTTCAAAAGGTAAATTTTTATGATAACTGCGCCATGAGCGGAATTAGGACGGGTTCGACACTCGACAGAGTGGAAAAGGGCAGGAAAAATGCTCCACACAGACGGCGAACTAGGAACAGTTGTTTGGAACTTCAAGAGAAAGAATGGCATTGTATGATTTGTTAGAATTTTCGCGACAAAGTGATGTAGACTAGGTCTAGTAGAATAAATTAGCACCTATATAATTCATTGTCAGAGTCTCAGAGAAGTTATCTGTGAAAAACTGCTCATGTGAGCAAGGCATGTGAGCAAGGCATGTGAGCGGAAACTGGGCAGGCAACACGTCTTTGCACGGTCGATGACTTAAACATACACACAGATATGCATGCATGCGTACGGCATGCAGCAGGATAGCACTAGCACTATAGAGCTATAGATAGTATAATATATAGCAGTAGCATTAATGCCATTGCCATTTAATTGGTACTAGGAGTAGGACTCATTTCAGAATAGATCGCCTACAGGCATGGCAGCTGGCAGTAGGCGCCTACCACTGCACATGCACTGTAGTACCACCATTTTATTTAAGACCTAGATTGGAATATTATAGGTAATCTGTGGCAGTATAACTCGAATTGATTCTGATCATTGATGCAAGAAATTTACGAAATTGAACGGTTAACTTAAAAATGTAATTATGAGTTTGAACTTCTTATTCTTTTGAACGACAATTCCCCGAGATTGTCTCCCTAAAGTCTAGGAAGACTTTCCCGGGAGCTCCCGGGAGGAATAGGGGGTAAGGCTGAAAACTAGCTCATGACGACAAAAACTGAATTTAGTGAAAAGTTCGTGAGTAGATTGCATAATGTTTTTTCCAAAACATCTAGACTAGTATGAAATAATATGAAAGCACTAGAAATGTATCAAAAGTACATGGCAGTCATGAGATATTTAAATGATGTACAATATGTCATAATTGTAGCAAATAGTTTGATATGGATAATTAAAGCAAGACTCACCTTCGGGTTTCTTGGGTCTAAGCAAAGGGTAAGACTTCAACGCAGTGACCGCACAGAAAGATGACTTTGGCTACGCTTCTATATTTCAATCAAGCGACCAATAAGACTTCGGTCGTAGTTAGCGCAACAAAAGAATGATAGAATTCGGGCTATGGTGTCTTCAAAAAAAAAAAAAATGAAAGTGTAAAATGGATGATATTGATAAAGAGAAGAAAGATTGGACAAAAGCTTTTACAAGAGTCTCCAATGTCACAGCAAGATAATGATGTCATATCATAGCAAAACACGAGGGGGTGACCTCGCTATTCATAAGGACCGCTATTCATAATGACCATTATATTTCTGATGAATGGAATTCTGTTCAGTGATTGGTCAACATAGCATCATGTCACACATAAATTATGCAGAGCAGCTAGCAGCCACAGCACGCACGGTCACTGAAGAGTTCAGTGAGAGTTCAGCGCAGAAATAGTGCTATTCCTGCCACCTCGATCCATAATTTCAACTAGAGCCTCTCAGTGCATGGTATATTTGATTACTATTCATAAGGACCGCCATTCGTAAGGATCGCTAGTCATAATCAAAGAAGAGGGTCGCTATTCATAACATCAGAAGAGGGTCGCTATTCATAATACAAAATCGGGGCCGTTATTCATAACCCAGGTCGAAATTCCAGTTGATACCAGTTGAAACCAGTAAGGATTTCCAACTGGTATCTACTGGTTTGAACTGGTCTCAACTGGTCTCAACTGGTACCAGTTAATACCAGTTGATACAATTTGGAAACCAGTAGAAATACCAGTTGACATCTGAGACCAGTTGATATTACCAGTTGATTTACCAGTTGATTTACCAGTTGAAAACCAGTAGATGATTACCAGTTGATTTACCAGTTGAAAACCAGTTGATATTACCAGTTGATTTACCAGTTGATTTACCAGTTGCTTTACCAGTTGAAAACCAGTAGATGATTACCAGTTGAAAACCAGTAGAAATACCAGTTGACATCTGAGACCAGTTGATATTACCAGTTGATTTACCAGTTGAAAACCAGTGATGATTACCAGTTGATTTACCAGTTGAAAACCAGTAGAAATACCAGTTGACATCTGAGACCAGTTGATATTACCAGTTGATTTACCAGCTGAAAACCAGTAGATGATCACCAGTTGATTTACCAGTTGAAAACCAGTAGAAATACCAGTTGACATCCGAGACCAGTTGATATTACCAGTTGATTTACCAGTTGATTTACCAGTTGAAAACTGTTAGATGATTATACCAGTTGATTTACCAGTTGAAAACCAGTAGATGATTACCAGTTGATTTACCAGTTGACCAGTAGAATACCAGTTGCTTTACCAGTTCAAAAACCAGTTAATTGTATCTTGTGCATATTCATGATTAATCTGCATATTTTCACAAAAAATATAATTATCATGATCTGTCAAGCAAATGTGACAATGCACATCAATTTTGCGATTTATATTTTCTTAGTCAATCATTGACAAATATATTATATATGTTTGATCATGTTTTTCATCTAATTTAAGACGTGAACATAGATACATATTGATACATGTAATTACTAACCAGACAAAAAATGTATAATTTTGTATATATCTATGTACGAGCTCCAAATTTCTAAATGAGAATGATTCTTATCTGTAATCCACCTCAAATGATCTCTGTGATGGGGTAATTGCAAGAGTTTATATACTATGGTCCTGGTGGTGGCCAGATGCCAATATTGATTATTGATTATCACAATATCAGTTGATTACTGGTCTCAACTGGTAAATCAACTGGAAATATCAACTGGTATATCAACTGGTAAATCTACTGGTTTTCAACTGGTAAATTAACTGGAAATATCAACTGGTATATGAACTGGTAAATCTACTGGTTTTTCAACTGGTTTGTCAACTGGTCCCAGATAGCGTTGTCTCAATTTCCATATTAAAAACCAGTTGAATATACTGGTTTGAACTGGTACCAGTTGACTACTGGTTTGAACTGGTACCAGTTGACCAGTTGCCTACTGGTTTCAACTGGTTTTTCGACCTGGGAAGGGTTGCTATTCAATACGTGGAGAGGGTCGCTATTCATAATACGAGGAGAGGGTCGCTATTCATAATGCGAAATGAAGGTCGCTATTCATCAACAAATTAATATGAAATAAGCAATGAACAAAATGATAAGAAAGCGAAATAATGGATATGGGACACCCCCACGACTGTGGCGTAGCCGCGGGGGGAGGGGGCCGTGAGCGATTTTATTTTTTTATTTTTTATTTTTTAGGGGTGATATGTAGCCCAGGCGCGGATCCAGTGGGCGGGGCCGAGCGGGCCTTGCCCCCTCCCGCAAAAGAGAGAGAGAGAGAGAAGGAAAAGAAGGGAAAGGAAAGAGAAGAGAAAGGGAAAGAAAGAAGAGGAAGAAGAAATGAAAAGGGGAAAAGAAGGAAATCGGGGCCGAGAGGGCCTTGCCTCCCAGGCTGTTACCCCCTCCCCCATCACAAAATAAGAGAGAAGAAAGGAAAGGGAAAGAAAAAAGGAAAAGAGGAGGTAAAGGGAAGGAAAAAAAAAGAGGAAGAAGAAAAGAAAAGAAGGGGGATATCAGTTTAATCATATCATATTAAACTATGGGTGGGGGCAAAATGCCCTTGTCTCCCCGCAGGGAAAAAAGGGAAATAAGATAAGAAAAGGGTGAAAAGAAGGGAGGTCAGTAGCGATTAATCCCGCCAATAACGTGAGGATCGGGAGCCGAAAGGCCCTTGCCCCCACCAGCAAACCTAAAAGAGAGAGAAGGAAGGGAAAGGAAAGGGAAAGAAAAATAGAGAAAGAGGGAAGGTAGGGGAGATCAGTTGCGATTTTTCCTACCAACAAGGTGAAGATCGGGGGGGGCACTGGCGTACTGATTGGGGGGGGGGGAATTGCCAAATGTTGCTGAAATTACCTAATTAATTTTACGAGATTTTTCCCTCACTTTAGTAAATTATACTTTTTTATGCGTTTGTTGGAATATTTCAAATTCCTAAATTTACAGTCGGGCAAGAAATATGCTTATTTAGAGGCCTACGTACATGTCAACGCCCGCGGAACGAGAAATCGAAAGAGAGAAAGAAAGAAGGAATAGTGACCTGCCAGTGTCGCAAAATAATGAGGTATAAAAAATATGCTCATCTGACCGTAATTAAATACCTCAAGCCCCTGAGCTCCCGAGGGCTCCGCCCCCTCGACCCCACCAGGGGGCATAAGGCGGGCCCCTGAATGCTTATCTAACCGTGATAAAAAGCCTCAAATCCCTGAGTTTCAGGGGGCTCAGCCCCCTGGACCCCACGCTAATTAGTGACCTAGCAGTGTCATGAATAAGGTATCAAAATATGCTCATCCCCTTGACCCCCGCCGGGGCTTTGCCCCTATAGACCCCACGCCAATTTACGCTACGTTCTACCTGATCGTAAATACTTTGGCCTCCCCCACCCATTTTGAAAAACGTTCAGCGGGGCCTGCATGTAAGAGTGGGGTGATGCGAATTTTTGGTCTGCCCCCAAAAAACGTTTTTGCTCATTACGCCACTGCTGGTCACCATTACGTACCAATATTTGGCTAGCATAATTTCAAATTTGGGCCCCTCCCCCTAAGAAATCCTGGATCCGCGCCTGATGTAGCCCTCGTAGCAACAAGGGGCAGGATGTAATGATAAATACAGAACAAACCCAGGAAAAATACGGAATTTCAACATATATATGCAAGCAGGTTCAGAAAAAGTTAAACATTAATTAATTCGAGACATGATAAATCCAAAGCAAACACAGAAAACACATGAAATTTGTTTTTGTTTTTAGTGGGGGGGGGGTGGGATATCTAGCCCTCATAGCAATTCTTAATACGGAATGATTATAATTATTTCGTTATTTTAATTATTCAATCACAATGATCTATACGAGATTCCTAAAAATGTGAATTTGAGATGTCAGTCATACAGCAATAATACATGTATATCATTGCTCGATTCTACTGAATGATGGGTGATATAAAAGACCTGAAATGAAAGTAAAAATTGTTCGCTCAAATTATCCAAATTTTGATATGACTACAATCGTACTTGTTTCATGACAACTCACGTCAGCCTTACTCCTCGTTTATTTTGTTCCCTTTATTGTAATTTTCTATTTTGGTTTGGCTATAGATTTAAAGTAATTGATTCCTTATATTTCGTGTGTAAACCTGTATGCATGTATACATGGACTTGAATAATCATTACATCATTACATGTATATTTTCTCTGTTTGCTTTGAATTTATGTCTCGATTTAATTGATGTTTAACTTTTTCTGAGCCTGCATTTTTATATTTACATTCCGTATTTCCCTGTGTTAGTTATGTATTTATCATTATATCCTGCCCCCTTGTTGCTACGATGGCTATAGATATCCTACGCCAAATTGTTACGCTACATGACGCTAAAAAACCTTCAAGGTCCGAAAGTGTTCAAGTATCCCCCTAAAACAAAAACATTTTTGAAGGCCCCCCTCACCCCTCTCCGGGCAGTAACTAGGCTCATGGTCCGGTCCAAACCCGTTTGGTTTCGGTGTTAGGAACGTTTCAGGAAATCAAGATTATGGATAAAGGAAGTTAGATCAATCAATATGATTACTCGTATCCTGAGGTATGATAATTCCTGGAAAAACGAAAATCTTGAAACTCTTCATTGGCTAAAATTGAAGAGCTTCTGGATGCCTGGATATGGCTATGGCTATATGATTTGTAGGTCCATAAGTCCTACTAAAAGCTACTTGCTACAAATACAAATAATTAAAACATTATTGTCGTTCGTAAATAAACAATTACTAGTTTCAGAAATAGCAATCTCAGTCCTTAAATAACTATGATAGTGGGCCTGCTTGTTCTACTTAATGTATCAGTGGCGCAACCTGGATAAGAGCAGGGTAATGGGGCAAAATTTCCCACAAGGAATACAAATTATGATAGGATTATATGTACACCCTGTATTACTACTTTTTTCGTCACCGCAGGAGCAGGGAAATATATTAGCTAGATTATGAAGATGTCTCTATATAATTATCAAAGATAAAAGGTAAAATTTATTTTTACAAATGACAAATATTCGGGGCCATGAGTCGCCCCCCGCGGCTACGCCGCAGCCGTGGGGGCGTCCCCCATCCAATATTTCCCTTTGTTATTATCATTTTGTTTATTGCTTATTTAATTTGTATGAATAGTGACCCTCATTCCGTATTAGTAATAGCGACCCCCATTTCGTATTATGAATAGCAACTCTCTTTCCGTATTATGAATAGCGACCCTCTTGTCGTCCAATGAATAGCGGCCCTCTTCTCCTATTATGAATAGCGACCCTCTTCTCCTGTTATGAATAG
Source organism: Mesocentrotus franciscanus (assembly GCA_037976565.1). Lineage (NCBI taxonomy): Eukaryota > Metazoa > Echinodermata > Echinoidea > Camarodonta > Strongylocentrotidae > Mesocentrotus > Mesocentrotus franciscanus. The sequence continues at coordinate 100,390 of CP137675.1, read as the reverse complement.
CGACCCTGATTTCGTACTAGGAATAGCGACCCTCATTTCGTATTATGAAAAGCGATCATCTTCTCGTTTTATAAATAGCGACCCTCTTCTCGTCTTATGAATAGAGACCCGCGATCATTTCGTGGTCCTTATGAGTAGTGACCCCCAATGTAAATTATGAATATCGCCCCTTCTTCATTTTTATGAATAGCAACCCCGATTTAGTATTATGAAAAGTGGTCCTTATGAGTAGTGAATTATGAATAGCGGCCCTAATTAATAACAATCCTCATTTCTTTATGAATATATATAAAAATGGTCATTTTCTTCACGCCTACATTTTCTGGAACACCCGTTGTCATGTCAGAGTTGAGAATTCTCGCACTTATATATATATATATATATATATATATATATATAGTGACCCCCTTTCCGTTTTATGAATAGCGGTCCTTCAGATATAGGAAGTTACGCGTTATGAAAAGCGGTCCTTATGAATAGCGAGCAGACCCCGAACAAATATCTAATAAACTAGCTGGTATATCTCGAGCCCTGCAATTTCATTTTTCAACTTGAGATTATAATATGCCCTTTTAGTTTTAGGAACACGCATTTCTATTGATGAATTTTGACATTTCAATTTCAAGTTAAGATTAAATAATACGCCCTTTTTATAGGAACATGCAATTCTATTGAGTTTAGAAAATTAAACAAATAGATGTAGGTAATTTTAAGCATTTTCAGACTATTGCTAAATAAATAGATTGAACTAAACAGAATATGAAATACTTGAGTTTCAAGTTATTTTGGCCAGGTTTTCACAGTTTCAAAATTATATTAGAGCTTCAGATGGAAATCGACCATTATATTATTATTATTAACCATTGTATATTATTTCAATAAGATAAAGAGCTCATCAAATTAAATGTTTTTGATCATTACTCCTAATTAGGACTCCTATGTTTGTCATATGCAAATTTTTTTTTCTTTCTGGGTTTTCTTTTGCAGATTGAAGTTAGGGCTCAAACTAGCATATCAAGGGCTTATCCACACAATACATATAATAATGGCAACAATTCGACTTTAAGTTTGAAGTCTTTTAAAACTATCGTATGACATTTCAGTTACATATTGATCCACAATATGTAAAAGCGTAAAGTTGTTTTTTACTGTCATACATGTGTCACATGCCTACAGTTTTTGTCCGGGTTTTACCGTTTCAGATTGAAGTTAGGGCTCAAACCGACATTTTTTTTTCTTTTTCGATTAGACAATTTGGAGACACCACAACCCCGTTTGGTGGCTGGCTTCCTCATTAAACTCTAACATTGTGGGCTTCCAACGTATTGGTCGCAGACTTATTGGTCGCTAGTGTCAAGGGCTAGTCTCGTACGTACAGCCATTTGTTTGGTGAAGTAATGTTCCGTTTGGGGCTAGACTCGTACGTTTAGCCATTTTTATGGTGTTATTAATTTGATATAAATTGTAGCCAACAAACGATTTGGGAGTAAACAGTACATCTCTCTTCTCTTATGTTACAGAAAAATATAGTATTATTGGTAACATACAATCAAGTGGAGGAAAGTGGAGGTATATACATTCTAAGTCGATTTTTAAGTTGTAGGGTTCAGGACGCATTTCGCCAGTGGACACATCTCGCCGTGACTTACGCGGCGACATGCGTCCGACCTAAGACACATATCGCCGAAGTAAGACGCGTCTCGCCAGCCAATTTTCGGCAATCTGTGTCTGCGGACACAGATCGCCACCCGGACACTCTGGCCCGTGACACCGGCTGTGCGTATATCATAAGTCTTTGTACTTGTGTAGACGGTTCCATGTCAGGTCGCCCAATGTCAGCCCGCCCCCTTACAAAGTCGCCCCCAATTGGTCATGTCGCCCCCGATGTTGTTTTGGCGATTTTAACCCTAACCCTAACCCTAACCCTAACCCTAACCCTAACCCTAACCCTAACCCTAACTCTAACCCTAACCCTAAACCTTATTCTAACCCTAACCCTAATCCTAACCCTAACCCTAACCCTATTAACCCGACCACAAAATTTGGGGGCGACTGCGTATAGGAGGCGACTGTGTATAGGAGGCGACCGGCTGGGGGGCGACCTGACCAGACACCGTGTAGACTACATATAGTTTTTATACGGCCGTCGACTGACTGATATATGATGTGAAAGAAAGCAGTGTTGTTTTATTTTAAGTGGAGTCCAAGCCTTGACGTGACTGAACTTCTTGTGTCGCAAATTAATTAACCAACGTTTAGTCAAACACAAGTCGAATTTGAAATTGAAGGGCGAGCGAAAAGTGAGAAACTCGAGGAGAGTCCAACCTTCGTACTTCACTGCACTGGAACTCTACCACTACTACTAGGGGTACACTAGCTCGCTTACTCCCTAGCGCTCCAGTTCGGCGGAGTCGGTCGGCTGTAGGCCCTGGCTGGCAGTCGTGTGGAGAAAGTGTGGATCGCTACGCCTACGTCCTACTCTTCGATCTGCAGAAGTCAAATCTGTGAAGATGGGTCGGAAAAGCCAAGGAGGGTCACTCAACCAAGTGTGAACATCCAAATGTGTTTATCTGTTGCTGTGTTTATCTTTAGTTTGGTCTCGATTTCTAGTCAAAGCAAGAGTGATGGTCATGATGGTAAGCTGTAAATTGTATAAGTTTTTTCTTTCTTAAAAACCCCATATGACTAAAAAGTTAGAGGTTCTTCACTGATGATGATGATGATGATGAAATTATGAATTGTCTGCTGTACAGGTTAATGTTCAGTTCCCTTCTCTTACCTGTACTAGACTATACTACTACTATACTAGCTTTACCATTCTGTGTCTGGAATCACTGCACTGAATACTAATTAAAGAGAAGGTTGAGTTCTGGGAAGAGGTGAACAATAATTTGTGACAGTTATCATTGTATTATGCAAGAGTGGAAGAACATCAAATAAAAAATGTTCCTTGGAAAGCATGGCTCTCCAGATGCCTTAATATTCTAAATATGGCATTTAACATCATAAAAATCGGGACAGATTTTTATGCCACATGTTCGTGTAGTCCTATATACATATTTATGTGTACAGTGCTTGTAACTTTACCAAGACTGGGCCAAATTTCTTATCATTTTGATGATTCCAGAACCTTGCAGTACACACCAATACTTATATGCTAGATGATCGACCTTTTCTGATCGATTCCACACCGTTTCTTTCACGATGCAATCGCATGACCAGAACTCAACTTTATCTTTAATAGGCCTTCTTTTCAGTGTAGGGTCTATATTATTATTAAGTCGGGCGAACTCGGCCTTGCTGTAAAAAACGGTCAGTTTTTGCAGGTTCAGGGTTTTCTTCTTCTTCTTCTTCTTCTTCTTCTTCTTCTTCTTCTTCTTCTTCTTCTTCTCCTCCTCCTCCTCCTCCTCCTCCTCCTCCTCCTCCTCCTCCTCCTCCTCCTCCTCCTCCTCCTCCTCCTCCTCCTCCTCCTCCTCCTTCTTCTTCTTCTTCTTCTTCTTCTTCTTCTTCTTCAAGATAATCTGCCTCCTTCAATACTGAAGATTAATTCTTGCAGATGCCGTATATATATATACTCGGCCCAATTGGGGTGTGCAGGTGGACCACTACACCGGGGTTTCCCCCTACTCTTATACGAATAGTGCAGTGGGTTCTTAACGTGCAAGGGTGGTGACTCTCCATTTAACGTCTTATCCGAGGAATGGAGTGTTTTCCACTTCACATAGCTTGCGTCTATGAAACAATGGGAGGGGCACGTTAACACACAACGCAGGCTTCAGTCATCCGCCTTGGTGAGATTCGAACCCGAGATCTTTGGTTCGACAGGCAGACGCTTTACCGACTGAGCCAACTCGCCTCCCCTCGTTAGGTTAGGGTTAGGGTTAGGGTAAAATGACCAAAAAATGACAGTTTTTACAGCGAGGCCGAGTTAGCCCGGATTCTAATTAAGATACTAGACCTCTAGGTATGCAAGATAAAAATAATATTTTTATATTTCTTCTAACACGATTGGGCCGGCGTTTACTTATTAGTTTAGGGTAAATCAAATATTGAAATTAAAATTAGCCATAAGTCTAAGTGGCATAAAGCCTGTGATCTGCAGATAATAGAGTCTACAACAGCAGCATGTCAAATTAATGTGATAGACAGATAGATGCGCACAATTGCGTATGATGATTATGATAATTTGAACCTTGTCATTCTTTTAGGACACTTGTGGTATCACTATCAATACTCATACCAACTAGTCACAGAAGTCACTTACATTATGCTAATTTCCATTTCAACCATCTTTTATAAGTACACTTTTTTTAATACAAATATTCCAAGAGTTCCTTTCCAATCTCAAACTCAAAGAAAACTAATACATGTACATACTAAGGTTATACAAGGCCCTCTATCAGTTGGTAATGCAAGAATTATAGCATAAAATTTCAAGGGACATTGCACCATTCATGTTTGGATTGTGCATGTTTTACTGCCTTTTGTACAGCAGATATACATGTAATTTGTTAGTTGCTACATAATATGAGACTAAAGGTAAAATGCATAACATCATAGATTTAAAAAAACTTAAAAAAACAAAGAATTGTTGTCCTTCATTGGTGCACCATTAAACTTCAACTGATGAAGTGCAGATGCTACTCTTATGCAGTAGGGTTTCCTGACTGAATTAATTGGGCTCGATCTGTCTGCATGGCTATTTTTCCCCCTGTCCTTCAGACTCCCTCTTACTGCTAAAGTGTAAAATGGCATTGCAAAGTTCATTATTAATCCAGGAACCAGGGGGTCCTAGTGGTTCATCTGTCAATACTCAATATAGGTTAAGTGTGTGTAAAAACGTTGATGGAAAAGTCCATCTGGTTGGAGGAGATTTTAACATCTTTGGACTTTTGAGGTTCTCCTCGAACGCATATAGGAGAGGGATTCGTGAAGCCACAGACATAGTCTTGGGGGGAATATACTTATCACCGAACGAAATAGATTTTTTTTTTTTTCCTTTTAGTAAAAGAGACAAAATGTAAATATATCTTCTTGTTTTAAAATGGAAAGGCCTGCATAACAGTTATACTATATCTAGTTCAATCACAAACAATGAAACTGTTATGAAATAATGATATACCTGTATTTTATGATACATGTATTTTCAAATGACTTCAAGAATACATTTCTTTACCTTTCTCCACAGGCCAGGGGTATTTTCCATGCAACAAGACCAAGTTTGCTTCTGGAGATAGCTTTGTATGCCAGTGTAACAGCACATACTGTGACACCATAGAAGGATATCTACCTCTACTTCCAGATCATTTTACTTACTACACTTCCAGTAAAGCAAGTGATCGGTTTGCAAAGCAAATAGCACCTATACCACCCACATCTAATGCTTCAGGTAATTTACGGATTCCATATTTTATTAAAATGAAAAATATACATCACAGTTGCATGCACATGTAGTAACTGTGGTATATGTACATGTTACCCCTCCCCTCTATTCATCTATTCCTTCTCCCTCTTCCCATTCCCTCTCTCCATGTCTGTACTTTGATGATTGCATAAGTCATCTTTTTTTTCAAACTGTTTATGAAAAATGAATATTTCCAGTTTTTATAATTTGTAAAATTCTGAAAAGAATCATATCTTCATGGTGAAAAATATATGATACTCATTAAATTCAAATTTGTTTTTCTATCATTTCTCTTTGTCAGCTTCTACAGTCAATTTGACAGTTGATACATCAGAGTTGTTCCAGACGGTGTTGGGTTTTGGTGGTGCTGTAACCGACTCTATGGCTCTCTCTGTCAAGAATCTATCAGCTGCAACCCAGAACCACCTCATCAGGTCCTACTATTCTGCTGATGGTCAGTATCAACAAATTTAACTTGAGGCCAATGCAAACCTTACAGCGATCAGACTCAAACAAGTTTTAGGACAAAATTGCACCACTGTAGATAGGAAAAGACAATTTGAAATGTAAATTGTACATTTTTCCTATATAGGAGGTTCTGCCTCATCAAAGTTGAGTTAACAATGTAAAGATGACGGGTATAGGGAACCTTCCGGTCAGAGAAAAGGCATAGTTCCCTGCGAATTGGGCGCCGTTAGAATAACGTTAGACTAGCAGCACCCAATTCATGGCTATTCAGGCTGTCATTTTAATAGCTGATTGAGCTTTTCTCCACTGAAAAAGTATGCCCAGCGTGGACCTCATCAAAACAGTTTGTTTAGCTGATTGTAAAACATTTTATTTCATAATTCAGTCAGGATGTAAGGTTTGTACTTTGTAGTAGCCTTTATGGTTAAAATTTTATAAACATGTATTCACAAATTATTTGTAGGCTAAAGACACTGTGTTTGCCCTTTACATATTCCATTTTCCTGTGCATTGATTTTTCTGTGTTCTACCAAAGTGGACCGATACCTCAGTCACACCATCGAGACCAGCATAAGAGAACAAATAAAAGTAAATATGACAGCACCCCCAAATGGCCAATAGGTTGAACTGGGGTCAGTTTGTTGGTGTGACTCTGGTATACGACACATTGAAGTAGTATAATAATAATAATGGGTCCACTGTATAGCGCAGCTACTATATGAATATAGTCTACTGCGCTTAATACAAAGTTTTATGCATTCATGGAACTTCTTCCTACCGGGTACCCAATTACTTCACCTGGATGGAGAGTGGCAAATGTAGAATGTCTAGTTCACATCACTATATTACATAAATAGTCATAACCCTTTATAAGGTTATATACATCTAACTGTCATCATTTTGAGACTGAATGGAAGGACATCCCGATCCAATGAAGTCCTTTCTGCTTGCCAGTTCCTTTGGATTGAGTTTTCCCTGAAGAGCCTCTAGGAATCCGTCTGTCTTGAAGAACACCTCCAGCTTCTGAATCTGGAGCTCATTGTTCAGTAGCAACGGTGAAACCATAAATTTTGATGACTTCTACAGAGCCATTCTGCTCCTCATAGGTGCCGCTGAAGTTACCTCAGTGACGCCAGGTGAAGGCCACCTGAGGTGGACCTGACAACACCTCAAGAACCTCCCAGAGGAAACTCTCCTCAGGAGGACCTTGTGGGACGTCTCAAAGGTGTGCTCGGAAGTGTTATATAGGTCCTTGGAGACGTCCGCAAGCAGCCAATCGTACGTTCCTTTCACAGCCGCCTCAAAACCATTCCTCTCCTCTCCTCCGTTGATGCTGACTTTATATTCTCTTGGGTTAATCGTCATCCGATCTTTCTTCTCAGTGAGATGTGTCATTTCCATTACCTATTTCTTCACAAGATTCTGTACACTTGTGCCAAAGATCCAACCGGAAGGTTCTTGGTCTTGCCTTGGAAATAGGAAACCGGATCTGCTTCCTGATAATCAGGCTAAACCCTGTAGTATACCATGGTGGAGAGCACAGGGTGATAATGCTAAGTTCAGTAATTATCATCATACATACATGTATATACATGTACCTTTATATCGGAAATGACACTTGATGTCTTGACAAGTCCTACGAAAACATTTACCTTTCATCTTATCATTTCATCTTATCATTTCATATGCCCAATTCTACTGCTGAGGTGTTGTTATCTACATGTAGGAGAGATTAAAAAAAGTAGGTCATGTTCAGTTGCACATTAGACCTGTCTTCATCAGCTCGAGATTGCCAAATAGCCCCCTATTTCTGATCCAGGATATTAGCCCGATCATGAAATAGCAGGCTATTTGGCAGGTGAAGGCGCAAATAGTGAGCTATTTGCTCGGAAATCATCCCAAGATATCTTGGGCTAATTTGCAAAATATCCCGCTATTTGTCCGGTGCGTCTTCACCAGCCCGAAGAGTCGCACTATGCACGAACGCTGAGCAAAATATCTCAAGCTCGAGTTTCGAGCTGATGAGGACGCGATTTGTAACTTCGGGCTTATTTCCCAAATCAGAAATAGCGGGCTATCTGGCAATCTCGAGCTGATGAAGACATACCTATTGCTCCTCTAGGCAATCTTGGTACCGTCCATTTGGAGCAAGAAGGCCATTAATCCATATACTTTTAGATAACACAAGTTTTGCCCTTCTGGCAATACATGTGTCAGATTTGTTAGCATGAATAGCAATTAACCTGCATATCAGGGTAGCAGAAACATTTTTTTCTTCAGAAAAAGGCAGATTTATCTTATGATCTTTTATGGATTATATTAGAATTATGTACCAAATAAATTACTAAATACTGAATATATAAGACTAAAATTCAAATCATTTCTAAACAGATGTACTCATTAAAGTGTAATAAATAATGAGTATTTCTATTATCATTGGAAAAGGCCTTAAATATCCCTCACTTTTTATGTGTGTTATGCAATGCCCAGGTAGAGGGATGGAAGGGTTTGAAAAGTATGATACAGTTTTATTAATATCTTGGCATATTCAAATCCTCATCATGGCACAGTAAGATTTGACATATATTTATTACGCCCTGTACAAAACATGTAGTACTTTGAGCTTGATTGCCATTGTCTTCTTCTTAATAGCCAAACTTTTTGCTGTTACTT
>CP137675.1:22605-91345 GCA_037976565.1 Mesocentrotus franciscanus | reverse complement strand
ACCGCCGTCATTTTGGTGGGTAACTCCAACGAAGGAATGAAAATTGGTCTATCCGTGTTTACTTCGATTGAATTCGAAATGAACGGAACAAGTCAAGTTTAGAAACTTTAATCGAGTCAAGACGATGGGAACATGTTATTTTATCTCAAGACCTCAAGCTAAACGAACTTAAAGCGAGTTGCTGATGAAGATAAACGCCTTAGAAGCAAGCGGGAATAAATTGTTCAATAGTGAAATTCAAAGTCAATCCTAAACTTGGTAGTTGTTGTCGGCAGGACTAGCGAACCCTGAAATGAAACAAAACATTACCAGTAGCTCTTCTTGTGGGGTTGTAGGCCTACCATCTCATTCACTTCCTACTCTCACTATACCGTATGTTCAGGCCAAAAAGATACTTGAAAAAGAAAAGTTGTCAAACTTGCGGGCATGTGCCAATCAAACGGCGCAGCGCCGAATGTGGGGGACGGGCACCCATTCAGCAAATAGACTACTATTGTGCGTCCGACAATAGTAGATTAGTAGATCTGAATAGACCGTTATCAATAGTCCATACGCTGAGTGGCAGCTTGGTCCGATTTCACGACTTGTCTGAGGCTGATTTGGTCTTGTTTGGATGATAATAAGAGAGGTGGAAGCACTTTCGAGCTGGTTCGATGACTGGAAGAATAGAAGAGGAGGGGGAATAAAGTAAAGTGTTGGTTTATATAATAGGCTTTAGACTGAGTCAAGTTGATGGTGTCGCCAGAACAGTGTGGCAGGCCGACACCCCCCGTCAATAGCCCACTTAGCTACCATTGAAAAACGTAGCGAGCGCTAATGACGTATCATCATTATCTCTCTTTGTTCGATTGATTACCTTAATGAAAACATTGTGAGGGCGTTTTATGCATTAACAAGTCGATTGAAAATAAAAGTGGGATCATACAGAGAAGGAAAGAAGGGTGACTGGAAAATTAGGAGAGGGATGGAGACGAATGGGAGGGGACCGGATCCGAAGTTCATTAACCCCGCACAAACTCATCCATGGCAATGGAGGAGAGTTTAAAGTCTATTAGTGATTGGTGCTAGCAGTAGCATCCCAATTTAGGAGGCTTATAATTTGTGGTATTCTTTACTGCGTAGTGCAATCATAATTGACAGGGTTGATTAAGTGATGCCTCTGATCCTAATTTAAATCCGATTGCTGATGGTTGATGGGATAGGAAACAAGAGAGGCTTGATTATTGGAAAGGCCGGGGAATATGGTCCAAGAATCGTCTGAATTTTTGTCTTCCATTCTTTTCTTCCTTATTTTTCATTTCATTTTTCATTTTTTTGGCAATGATAAATATTAGGATTATTTAACGATGGTATACAAAATATTGCGTATTGCATTATGAAAATGTGCTATTGATTGCTTGAGTCATCGCCCTAGCTTTTGAAATATCTCGTCAATGTATCCATAATAAATGATTGGAATCGGATCAACAGCCTCCTCTTATACAATCCCCCACCCTCCGTATGTAAATTTTAAATCTCATTTTGCGATTACGTGATGGCATTCTTAAGCATTATTTTTCAGTTTCGCTGTCCTGTCATTATTTTGATACCAAAATCGACTGAATTTTTCTATATGCCTTTCCTTTATTACTTCTTTTTTTAATTATTAGTTGATTAAGATTTGTGTCCCATTTCATTAAATTTACATACTCTGGTCATATATTCTTGCTTTGGAACTGCAGACAAAGGTCTCCTCATTCACATCATTTCAATTTTTAGTTTTTAAGAAACATGTAAAAGAAATGACCGGCATGTTCAACTCGAAATTACCCTCATTGATATTTAGATCATTGTCATCATTGTCATGCTCTTCTAACAAAACATATCGAAAATGGTTGTGCGTTTTCATTTTACGTTATTTTGATATTTCTGTATCAAGCAAACAAACAAACAAACACATGCATATATACACGACCATTGAAGAGTTGAAAATACTTAATTTACAAAACAATCGGAAAAAGTACAATATTCAATCAGCATAAATATCATAGCCAATACAGAAATTAATCACAAATATCTGAATAATTTTCTAAGTGGATTTGAGTATAGCATTTTATTTCACTTTTTCCCTGATGAACTACATGGCCTAAACTTTATTACAAAATAAAGAGATTCACATTCACTTGACTCTCAATCCGAGAGTTGAGGGTTCAATGCCAGCCAGGCACTAATGCCCTGTGGCAAGACATTAATCCACAGGTTGTGGGCATAATCATGATAATGAACCACAATCTTATATTTTTATTTTTAAGACTGCTTTCATAGATGGTTTCTCAAGGATCGAATCCGCAGTTTGTAACCCCGCTTGTTCGTTATTCTCAGCCTCCAAATGAAGAAGATACACTTGACCATTATTTTCTATCGTTACAAAATAACAAAGATTATTTATTTTAAGACTTGAAGAATCACGACCCACAACGTCTGCTCTTCTCTTGAAAACTGTACGGCTTCTATAAAGTTTTCTTTTATGTAAGGTTTTATAAATCACGTGTAGTGCTTCTTAATTATAGTGGACGATTGAGAGAGAAAGATGGGGCAGATGAGAGTTAATCTGAGAACCATTTAGGGAGGGACTCATCGCGCGGCGGATGCAGAGGAGAAACAAAGCCTTACAGACAAATCTAAATCTGGAATCATCGCATTACTCCTAATCAAAAGGCCTTAATTTGTATGAGTGGATCGGGTATAGACTTGGGAGGTTAGGCTGTTCTCCCGTTTTTTGTTGGAACGAAGTGCCCTTTTCTGTCTAAGTCCATCTTAAGTCAGCCCCCTCCCGTGCTGACGACTTCAAGTACCCACGCTCCCGTTGTGTTGTTCTCCCAGCATGAAAATCGTTGGGGCACCCCGTCGGTGCTGGTGCCGGTCCGTCTCGCGTTGATCGTTCATCATTCAGATGATACTGCACACCCACCTGCGAGTGTTTTACAAAACTGTTCTTGCAGATCGTTAAGGAGTCGGGGAGGGGAGGGGGGACAAATTAACCCTCTTGACTTTCTAAGCTTGCTCATTTGGTTACAGCTTTATCTTTCCGTTCCATTGCATTCTTCTCGAAGGTTATTTTTTGGGGGAACACAAAGAAAACTTGAGCCCTAATTTTGTCCTACTGTTACTGCGTTTGTGGAAGTTGTTGATTAACAATAAGCATTTCTGAAGAGAAAAAATCCATATTTTGAGACAAATTGCTTACAATTAAAGATGAAGGAACAACTCCATAAATATATGTGTATTTAATCTTTAATTGTTAATATCTGAATCAATACAAAGGTTTTATTTATTATCTCATCACGGCAATGTGTTGACGGATCGTTAAAATATATATAAATATATGAGTGCGCTTGATTATGTCAACTTACATGTATGATCCCTCCTTTCTTGGTAATGTAATCGATCCTACTGATACTATACCTGTTGAACCCTTAACTAATAATGAATGTGAATATATTGATGATTTAGACCCAGATGATAATTTGTATACATTTTGATAGTCCTTCCAAATAATGGCTATGTGATGAATTTAATAATGACAAAAATATAACTGAAAGAAAAACCTCTGTTTTAGTATGCTTCACCTTAATTCAAGAAGTTTGTACAGAAATTTGATGCTATCAAGTCTTTTATCTCTCAGCTTGATTTTAAATTTTCTATTTATGGTTTCAGTGAGACATGGATGCATGATAAAACGCCATTATTATTCAATTTAGAGGAATATTGTTTTTATCATAATGATAGACATGACAGAAGAGGTGGCGGTGTTGCCTTACTCATTCACAATTAATTTAATGTTAAGAACAGAACAGATAAATGTTTATCAAATGATCTTTGTGAGTCTTTATTTATAGAAATTGAATTGTGTAATAAAAGAATATTGTTGGTGTTATCTATAGAGACCCTCATATATCTATTCAGAATTTCAATGATAGTATTGATGAATATCTTGAAAAATTATCTTGCGAAAATAAGAATATTTATATTATGGGCGATTTCAACATAAATTTTCTTAACGTTATTTCCAATAATTGTATCAATAATTTTTTGAAAATTTTATACGATAACTCATTCCGTCCCTTAATAGACAAGCCCACACGAATTACCACAAAATCTGCAACTCTTATCGACAATATCCTAACTAATGTACACGATTCTCCAATTCAGTCTGGGATATTCTACAGTGATATTACAGATTATCTGCCCATATTTCAAATAACTAACTTATACTGTGAACAATCAACCCCACAAATACCCTCTCCTATCATACATAAGACCGATTTATCATCTATTAATTCTATGAAGAATGATCTATCCAGTATTGTGTGGGATGAAGTCTTAGCGTGTGAGGATATTGATAATGCTTATAGTAAATTCATCCACTGTTTTAAGAATGCATATGAAAATAATTGTATATCAAAATGAGAAGAATGAATAAAAAATATCAAGTATACGTAAACCATGGATAACAGATTCCTTATTGAAAGGTATACATAACAAAGATAGGATGTATAAAAGATTTTGTAAAAACAGAAATCAATCAACAGAAAGAATATTTAAAACTTATCGAAATAAATTAAATTCTATTTTGAAAAGGGCTAAAAAACAATATTTTTGCAACTTGTTGCAGAAACACAGAAGTAATCTTTCTAAATTATGGAAGATTATTAACGATGTACTTGGCAAAAATAAAAAACAAGATATTACTAGTTACTTCATGAAAGATGATATTAAAATAACTGACAACCAAATCATAGTTGAGGAATTTAATTCATTTTCCAACATTTCTACTAAGATTTAAATCTAATATTGCTAAAACTTCTACTGATCATTTTTCTTCTTCTCTTTCAAACCATTGCCATAACTCCATACTTTCGAGCGCTACAAATGAAACTGATTTTATTCAAGTCGTTAAACAGCTAAAATCAAGTAAAGTGCGGGATTTGATGGTATTAGCCAGTCAGTGATCAAACAAGTTATACATTTTTACCGCTAAGCCTCTTGAACATATAATAAATCTTTCATTTTCTTCTAGTAAATTCCCAAAGCTATGAAAATTGGTAAGATTATTCCGGTATTTAAAAAAAGGAGAGCCTCATATATTTACAAATTACAGACCATTAACATTACTCCCCTGTTTTTCTAAAGTCTTAGAAAAGTTGATGTACAACAGACTTATAAGTCATATTGATAAAAATAATCTTTTGAATAATTCTCAATATGGATTTAGATCAAATTCCTTTTGTGATCTTGCACTTATTGACCTTCATGATCATGTCCTTAATAATTTTAATAATAACTTACACTCACTTGGTATATTTCTCGTTTTGAGTAAGGCGTTTGACGTAATTATTCACAATATTTTACTTTTTAAGTTAGCTGATTTTGGTATACGTGGTATTGCATTTAATTGCTTTAAGGATTATTTATCTGACCGTTCTCATTATACTGTTTATAATAATGTTATTTCTCATCATGAGACAGTCCGGTGTGGAGTCTCCCTGGGCTCATCACTGGGCCCGCTACTTTTTATTTATATAAATGATTTATGTAATGTTTCTTTATTTTTCCATTTTGTCCTCTTCGCAGACGACACTAATTTTATAGTTGCTTGTCATAATGAATTTGATATTCTTGTAAATAAGACAAATGAGGAATTAATTAAGATTATAAATTGGTTTCATGCTAATGAATTGGTGATAAATTATAATAAAATCTAATGTTATGTATTTTTGTAAAGAATATATAAAACATGATATTTCCGATGTAACATTATTTATGAATGAAATCCCTTTAAGTTGTTCCCAAACAATCAAATTTCTTGGAGTACCCTTATAGACGACGAACTATCTCTCAACAGCCATCGTTCCACTAAAACTAGCAAGATCTCAAAAACTGTAGGAATTCTTTGTAAACTTCGTGATTTTTCGCCACAAAAGGAAATGTATATGCTTTATAATTTTTCTATCCTTACCTTATCTTCAATATTGTAATATTATTTGGGCTAATGTTGGAACAACAAATTTGGAACCGTTACACAAATTACAAAAGAAAATTTTGAGAATATGCACAAATTCTTCCTTTAGATCACATTCGCGACCATTATTCTTCCGTTTAAAAACCCTAAATATATATGATATACATAGATTTCAAATAGCATTAGTAATGTTTCGTACAATTCATAATATTACTCCTTGCAATGTTTCCCAAATGTTCGCCATAAATAGATCGGTCCATTATCACAATAAGTAATACATTTCATTATCCCAAAGTTCAAACACAGATTTTATTTAACTCATTAAGACACAGTGGTCCACGCGTGTGGAAAAATCTTTCAGAGTTCAAGAAGTATAACTTCATTTCAAAGCAAAGTTGAAAAGGGTATATATTGATGATTATTCAAATTAATTTTGTTTCCATTACATTTACAATTACCACTACCCCCCCCCCACCCTTCCTGTATGATTGCTGGTGTTTGTTGGTGTAGTGTGTACTAGGATTACCTAGTTAATCTGTATAATTTTGTATTTTGTTATTGCTATTATTTATACCATGTATTTTTCCCTTTACTGGGAACTACTCTGTAAAAGTTTTTATAAACTTTTTTGTAGTTTCCGTTTGTTTTCTCTTACTATGTATATTTGCCATTTTGTATACATTATAATATTGCTTTTATGCATGAGAAAAATGAATAACATTGAACTGAACTGGATATTTCCATATACAAAATATATGTCAGTTTGAAACTACATATAACAAAATAATACACCAAGTACAACGCAAAACCCAAATTTCAGCAAAAGAACAATAAAATAAAAACAAAAACAAGTCTTGTAACAGTACGATACCCCGTAGGATGCGAACGTTGATATGTTTGCTTTGGCATGTGCGGATTAGCTAAAGTTAAATCCAATGACTGGGGTAATAGTAAATATGATATAAGCGATTAAAAAGGTAGTAAGTGCTATAAAAATGTAACTATTCTTATTATTATCATTATTATTATTATGATTATTACAATTGTTGTTATTATTACTATAATAATTGTATTATTATTAATTATAAATAAATATTTATTATTATCATCATTAGTATTATGATATTTGTTATTATAATTATTATTTGTATTGTTATTGATGTAATTATTATTGTTATTATAATTATTATCAATTTTATTATTATGATTATTACAATTGTTGTTATTATTACTATAATAATTGTATTATTATTAATTATAAATAAATATTTATTATTATCATCATTAGTATTATGATATTTGTTATTATAATTATTATTTGTATTGTTATTGATGTAATTATTATTGTTATTATAATTATCATTTTAGTAACTATTATCATTGTCATTGTAATAAGCAGCTGAAACGATATTTCAAAGGACGTTGGGATTTTACAAAGTCTCGTTAAGAATGCTGCAACTTTTGTGGTAAACAAAAACAAAATGGAGCACAATGGCTAGGTAGGAAAAGAAGCTTTGAGTGACAACTGTCAGGTAGCGTATGTGTTGGCTGACAACGAAGTTTCCATAATCATTCCGGAAAAGTAGAGTTTAGCGAAGCTATTGAGAAAACTTGAGAAAATGTTTTCAATTGAAGTTTGACTTGTCGTCTTGAAGTTTTCATCCTGAGAGTTATTCCTCTTTGTTTGTTTATTTACCCCCTCATTCTCAAGACCATCACTGATGTGTATAGTATAGCGTTTGCTTCCTCAAAACAGGAAAATCTAGATAAGGACCGGGAATGTTTAACAACAGGTATTTAACCCACAGTTTAAAGCGACAGTAAGAAGTGACATCTTCTTCTGTTTGAGGAAGAAGTTGAGAGTATTCGTTGGGCAAACAGGTAAAAGCGATTGCAGAGGACTTAACATGCTTAGGGACCTACCTACCTCCGTATCTCTCTCCCCATCTCTAGCTCTCTAGCTCTCTCTCTCTCTCTCTCTCCAATCTCTCTCTAAACATGTATATCCATACCTAACTTTCTTTTCCTTCCCTTAACCTTCTATCTATCTCTCTCTCTCTCTCTCTCTTTCCCTTTCTATCTCTCTATAATTTTATGTATCTATCTTATCTATCCTATTTATATCGCACTCTCACTCTCTCTTTCTGTCCCACTCACTTTTTTCTCCTTTCTCTCCATCTCCCTCGATCCCCGCTCTCAATCTCTCCCTCCCCACCCTATCCCTCTTACTCTCTTTCCCTCTCCCCTATCTCTCTATTTCTAAGTCTTCTCCTCTCAAAGTCATTCTTTGACACACAAACAATCTATAATTACATTTGACGGGACGCAAAAATAAAACATTACTTCACGAATATTCTATTTTTAATCATTTATTCATTACTACTTTCCTTATCAAGTTGTTGTGCCGAAATAATGTTTGTATCCTTGTTTATAGTTGAACTGGCAAACACTTCTTTAAAGCAATACAGCAATAGATTGACGCATACTAGAGAAGACATAATTTCGACATTGACGTAGGATGTTTGTTTCTCCAATAATGGCGAACATCCACATACCCAGCATCATGACTATTGCATTTTTATCAGGGACGGATCCAGAACGCGAAGCGTTCGCTACACTGACTCTAAACACCAATGTTAAATCACCACTGAAAATGTCTGAAGAGTGACAGCATTGTAAAATGTGCCGTCTCGTACATTGGTTGCATCCAGCATTTAAAAGTATTGAATGTATCATTTTGAAAACGCGGTCTCTCCTTTGCCCTAATTTATCGTCTTATAAAATTAAGGAATTCAAATCTCTTCGGGTTTTTAAAAAAAAAAAGCCCCTTCTGCATACATAAGTTAGATGGAAGAGTTTTCAATGCGCTATAGAAGAACAATGGCCTATATTGTCATTATGATTATGATTATTATTATTATTCCATTACATACTGTTTAATCAAATTTCTGATACAGCAAAAACAAAATAACATTCTTGACTATATAAAATAATACAATGTGAAAATCTCAATTTTAAACATGCAGACTTCATGACATCGACTCGATACATGAACATTAATTTTCTAGACCCAAATCAGTCAGGGCGCATTTTTGACGGAAGGCACGCAAACTTTGTTATCTTCTGACAATATCTTTATATTTGAATATACAATGAAATAAACGAAGCTCTTTTTTCGAGTTCCATGGATCAAAATGTATTACTTTCCGAGCTCTTTGAAATTTGAAATTTGCATGATGCTTTGGGCTGCTCACACTGCTAAGGAATCAATTAACTTAGTAAATGGAGAAATCGTTTCAATGATTTAATAAATGAATGCGTAGGGTTGGAGTCTAGGTCAACTTAATGAAGGGGGTGGTAATTTGCCCCTATTCCTTATCAATGGGGCTAAATTAACCCCTCTCATTAGCCAATTATAACCATCATGCGTGTCCCATAAAATGCCACTCGAAATAGGATTACCCATCCTGCTTCTTTTCTTGAACGTGGTTTAAAACTGGACCACCAACTGCCCGTCATTACCCAGGACAATAGATCGAGAACAGTTATTGATGAGCCATTATATCCTGATATATAGAAAGAGGACAGAGAACATTCAGAAGAAGAAAAAAAACAATCTAAAGATTTTCCCCAAAATTCGATAAGATGTATTTAAAATTTCTCCTCCCTTATACTTTTTTTTCTAAAAGTATTTTATCATTTTCCAATGGCTCATCACACATGCATACCCATAGAAAAAGAAAGAAGTGAGTTTATAAGAAGAACGTCATTAACAAAATGTAGAGGATTGTATTTTCCTTTAACATTAGGAGAGAAGAAAGAGGAATCTATGATAGCGACTACGAGCAAAGTAATAATAGGGAGAAGGAGATACGGAAGAAGAGGAAAAGGAAGAGAAGGGGAAGGAGGAGGAGGAAGGCAATACAGGTTGTTGATGAAGGTGGTGGTAGAAGTGATGAATGTGCTGATAATAATTACTGAAATGTCAGAGGCATACATATTTTGATGGAATGGAAAATGACCGAGATGAACTAGAGAGATTTTTTGGCGTAAAACTCTTATTACGTTCAGAGCCAGAAGCGCATTAACTCTGTAAGGGTTAACAACCTTCTTACCTTATACAGACGATTTGTAGTTTTAACTCATTGACTACCAATTCGTGAATGGACGTTTCCTTGAAGGGGGTCCTAACTGTGCACATCAAAAGTGCATCAGGCGCCGGACTAACCCATCAAGAGTACCTCCCCCACGGCTAATCCTCACCGGACACAATCAAGCAGCCAACTAGTAGAAAGGAAAACTCGATGACTCGGTTGACACAAGCATAATAAGCTCTAAAACTTCCCAAGATTGAGATTGTTTAGAAAGCTAAGGAAGATTTGCCACAAAACCCGTCTGGGTCTGGGCCCATTGTCCGCGGCCACTCCATCTCTTCATCAATACATTTATTTGCGTAATGACCATTGTTAGCTCGTTTACGGACTCAATGCGCGCTAATTTAGAATTCAAAAGCCCGCGTTTGCACTTTCAAATGGTTTCCGATCGCGGGCAGACAATCGGAGAGGTATGTGGTGGATAGAGGTGAAGAGAGGTTGGAAGGGGGCACTGATGAAAACCTACATGCACTTGTGACAAGAATCAAGAGAGTACTCACGGTTAGTGAGACAAAACAGATCACCATTTACTGAAGATGAGTGTTATTCTTTCCGCCAATCGGTATGATCGTGATTGGCAGGTGTCCATCACACATACCATCGAGTCGTCGTCTGCGAAAAAAAAAAATATATATATATATATTTTGGTTTCCTATGGCTATGTTTATGTTTTACTATGCGATCAGACTTCAGATTTGATAATGCTATTTCTCAAATTTCACCAATTTCTTGAAAGACACTGATTCTTAAGCTATTCAAAAGTTTAATAGTATAATTATCTCAGTATAAAAAACAAAATTGAAATCAAATAGAATATATCTGAAATGGAAAAGGAGGGAATGAGAGAAAGTCAGATAGAATTTAAAACTAGAAATGTAATTCGTCATGATGACGAATTAGGTGGTCTGTTATGTAATCTGAATAACTGATCTTGTAGAAAATTGTCTTAGCTACAACATATCAAAATTTGGAAGAAAATCGATCCATATTTACAGAGATACAATCAATTTTCCATAAATATGCTGACGTCATAATATGCAAATTCGTATTTTGAGTTCCAAGGCCAAAGGGCAAAGGGCAGAGCTATAGAAAATTAAGGAACATTACAAGACATAATAGAAGGAGAACGAGAACCAGAGGCGGGAGAGGTAGAGGGTGAGAGAGAAGAAAAAGAGAAGGGCAGAGGCAGAGGGAGACAGAGCAAGAGAATAAGAGGGAGGCAAGGCAAGAGGTCGAGGTAGAGGGAGGCAGAGAGAGAGGGAGAGGGTAAAAGAGTAGAGAGAGATATATATGCAGAGACAGAGCAAGAGAAGGAGAGGGGCAAAATAAGAGAGGAGAAGGGAAACAGAGCAAGAGAGAGGAGAAAGAGAGAGATGCAATGGAGAACGATGCATTCAATATATCCAGCATAAATAGAATTTAATATAGAGAAAGAGAGAAGTATAGACAAGTAAACAATTCTATGTCCACGGGAGAGACGTAAACATGCATATACCTTGGGCTGAATAACTGGAAAAAGTAAAAACGTCTGGGAAGGAGACTAGCAAGGTGATTTGATATTGTAGCAGAGTTGGGAGATAAACCCTATATTAGGTTTAATACCAGATTTCCCATAGGGTTGTACTCAAACGATTGACATTCTTCTCCCATAGATATAACACGCAAAATTAGGCATTTTATTACATTGTTTGTGATTGTATATGATAATATGTTATAATAGTCGAAGAAGATCATAAAATCAAATCTAAAACGACGGCAAAAAAAAAAAAAATGACCCACCAGGAATCGAACTTGGGTCGCCGGAATGGGAGGCAAGTGCTATGACCACTATACCAAAATAATCCACATAGACATTACACGTGAACGGAAAATGGAATTCTCAAATCTCACTTTGCAAGTGAAATATGAGCATGATCCCGGCATCTGATCGAAAAATAAAGGGCACATTGTGATAGCTTATTGTCTCAGCTACAACATACTCAAAGCTCAGCAAAAACAAAACTAAAACGACGGAGATATTGCTCGCGAAAGACGGGAATGTAGAATCCAGTTTTGAGAAAAGTCATGTCCCATAGAGAATACACGCAAAATGTGAAAAATTGACATGCCTCCTTTAATCGCAAAAATACGCCATGATGCCTTTGTCAAAATGAAAAATCGTGACGACTGCATTTGTAGAGAATTGTCTCAGCTAGAACATATCAAAATTTGGAAGAAAATCAATCAATATTTACAGAGATACAATCAATTTTCCAAAAATATGCTGACGTCATAATATGCAAATTGAAATTTTGAGTTCGGAGGCCATTATGATGACGTCATGAGTTAATTGAGGGTCAAATGAGACATGAAATCATATCTCTGACTCATAATCTATCCAAATATGAAAAAAATTGGGAGTTCCCATCCGTTCTGAAGAGTTACAATGAATTTTGTATAGGCATGTTTTTGCCCATATATTACAAGAGCTCGCGCGCACGGACATTTATATTGAATGGACGCTCATCTTGTTATTAATGGTCAATAAGAGATAAATATGGTATCAAATTGTTTGAAAAAATATGGGAAATATCATGTTTTGTATGTATTGTATTTATTAAACTTCATTGATGTACATCAATATTCTGTTTATAAACATATAAAACAATTGACAATGTAATGTAACAAATCAATATTCTGTTTGGAAACATATAGCCTATATCATATAAATCAATTTACAATGTAATGTAACAAATCAATATTCTGTTTGTAAACATATATACCGTATAAATCAATTTACAATGCAGTGTTTATAGCGAAACAGAAGGAAAATTATATCCAGCAGAAATACTCTTTTTTTTCTTTTTGTAATAACATGACATAATGCATATAATAAATAATATAATGTACCATAATACATCCGAAGATTTAGATATATAGAGCATAATACAGCACTTTTCTAAATAAATTATAGCTCAAGCCATACAAAATAGGTTAATGAGGTACATGGAATGCCTAAAATAAATGACCTGTTAGTATTTATTTATTTATTTATTCAGTCTTCTTTAAAATACAGGGTAGTCCCTTCAGAGCCACAAGGCCTGCTTTTCAAAGGAGCCCTGTAGGCGAGTGACAAAGTACATGGTAAAATTACAACAACAACAGATAAAAACATATACACAATACATAATACACAGTTATTTACTACTAGATAATGTTAGGTACGTTAACACAAAGCACGTTTTAGTTTGAAAAGACAACCTACATAAAATTCATGCTTGGATTTAAATGAGCCAAATAAAGCAAGGGAATATAATTATATTTATAAATTAAACAAGACAAGTTCACTTAAGTTGATATACTTGCACTGGTACGATAAAATCAAACAAAATTTAAAACACACTAAAAGATAAGAAAATTTCAAGTCAGCCTGAAGAGTTTAAAGAAAAGTGTGGCTAAAAAGAAAAGAAAACGACAGATTAAAGTGGATTGCACAAAAGAAAGACAGTATAAGCACACAATGGATAGTTTAACGAGACTAAAAGATATACAATCAAACAAGCAAAAGAACAAACACAATGTGTCAAACGAAAGACAGTATAAGCACACAATGGATAGGTTAACGAGACTAAAAGAAAGTTATACAATCAAAAAAGAAAAGAACAAACACAATGTGCCAGCCCTCGTTGAAAGTAGTGAAATCCATTATATATATACATTGTTTTAAAGAAGAGACTGATAGTGTCGGGTTTGATTCTTGAAAACTTGCAAATATGATGATAATTGAACAGAGATTGGTAGTTTATTAAACTGTGAACATGCAAAGTAAGAAAACGAGCGTTTTTTTAAATCAGTTCGTGGTTTGGGTAAGAATAATGGGCTATTCAGGGCATATCTTGTAGGGTACTGTGCTGGACGTCTGGATACAAATGTATTTAAATACAAAGGAGCAAGATTGTTTAAAATCTTGTAAACGTTTACACAGCATTGGTACTTCACTCTTTCTTCAACATTTTGCCATTTAAGTTTATGCATCAAAGTAACACTCGATGTATAGAAATCAGCATTTAAAACTAATCTTGCATATTTATTTTGACTTCTTTGTAATTTTGTCATATATTCTTTTGTACACGTACCGCATACACAACAACAATAGTCTACATGGGGTAAAACAAGTGAAAAGTACAGCTGAATCATGTTACGCCTCGTCAGACATGATTTGATTCTTCGTACGCATGCTACAGTACGCGATATTTTCCGGACAACTTCATTAATATGCAACGACCAATTAAGACTTTGTTGAAGAATAACACCCAAATACTTAATGTTAGTAACATACTCTAGATACTGACCTTGTATTTCTAACTTCAACTCACAATTTCGTACTTTTCTTTGAGAGCCAAATAACATAGTTTTAGTTTTACTAGAATTTATCTTCATTTTGTTTATGGTAAACCATTTTATCAAAGTATCCAGGTTATTTTGTAATGTTTGTTGAACATGAGCAAAATTATTCCCTTTTGCAAAGATGGCAGTATCGTCAGCGTACAGAGATACTTTTGACGTGTGTTGGAAATTAAGATAACAAATATCATTGATAAAGATGCTAAATAATAAAGGTCCCAGTATCGACCCCTGGGGCACTCCTGTTTCAACAGGTAAAAAATCACTCATTACGCCCTGGTAGGCTACACACTGCTGCCTATTAAATAAATAAGAGGTAAACCAAGATAATTCGGTATCATAAATTCCATAGTACGATAATTTCTGTAAAAGAATATCATGGGGAATAACATCAAATGCTTTACTGAGGTCTAAGAATATTGCTCCTGTAATTTGGCCTGAATCCATATTATCTAACAAAAAATCACATATCTCGGTCAGGCAAGTTGCAGTAGAGTGTTTCGGTCGGAAGCCCGATTGGCGTTCAGACAAAAGACGATGTTCTTTCAAATAGTGATACAGTTGTGAGTGAACAGCCTTTTCCAATATTTTAGAAACAGATGACAAAAGTGAAATAGGTCTGAAGTTTGTTATTTGATTTGATCGTTTACTTTTGGGGATTGGAATAATTTTAGCGAGTTTTAGGTCTTTTGGAAAGCGGCCGGTCTGCAATGATCGGTTTAATAGGTAGGTCAAAGGCTGCGATATGAAAGGAGCACCCAGTTTCAATAATCGAGGATGAAAATCATCCAAACCAATCGCTTTTGTACAATCAATAGTACTCAACTCTTTCAGTACAAACTCAGAGTCAATGTTACCAAATTTAAAAGAAAAAGCTGTTTGTGACAAAGTTTCAAAGAGATTCGTATCATCATCCGTTGTGTTTAAACTAGAAGCTATGTCGCTGCCGACACTACTAAACATTTCATTGAATTTGTTAACTATAATGTTTTTATCAGAAATAAATTCTTGGTTGATAACAATATGCCTTTCTTCCTCAGACTTTTTGCTTGGAAGTAAATCATTCATCACCTTCCAACTTTTCCGAAAATCGTTGCTGCTTTCCGTAAGCTTAGTCCTATAGTAAAGCCTTTTCAGTTTTTATTCAGGTTGTTCGCTTTGTTTCGAAAGCAGGTGTATTTTTCCCAGTGCAGCTTCATGGTTTGGTTATATTGAACAGGTTGCTGAAGATACAATTGATAATTGGATTCCGGTATCTTAGTTTTAAATTGGTCGAACTTCTTTTTGTTGAAGTCCCTTTCCCGGGCTTATACATATCTGCGACCTACTGCAGAATTAAACCAAAAGCATAAGATTGAACATTTTTACTTTGTTATTACATACTATCTAAAAGTTGCCCCTCATTGCAATTATGTTTTTGATGAACGAAGAGAAAATATCTATTACATCTTTATTGTCTAATCTCATTATAAATATGAATTTTTCTTTACTTTCCAAATTACTAAATTTTTCTTCCAGATTACTAATTTTTTCTATAAAATCTACTAGTAATTCTTTATACTTATCACATTTCATAATTGTATGGAATTCATCTCCTACAAGATTCATATTACAGTCTTCACAGAATCGTAGATTCGGGGGCGTTTTTTCTGGTCTTTTATATCTTCCCGTTTCTATGGGTAAGTTGTGTGCGCTCAGACGTAGTTTGGTGATATTTAGTTTCTTAAATTTATATTTGATATATGAGATAAGTACTTTTCTTGCTTGATTGCATTTTTAAATTGTCTGAAGGTTCTGAGTTTATTTCCTTTACGGGTATCCCTATCATCAAATAAATCCAGTTTTAATTGTTCATCAATTCTTCTTTCCAGACAAAGTTTACATAGCTCGACAAAATCTTTTGAGAAATTGGTATATTTTCAGGGTCCAATACGGTCTCATTTCCATTATTACAAATATTTAGTGAACTAAAGATATCCCGAATTGACATTAACCAACAGCTTTGTTCGTTATGTACTAATTTTTTGTTTTCTTCGAAAGATTTATAGACAAGGCCATTTTCATCCAAACTTCGTATTCGTATCCAATATTTGAGCATGTTTATTGCAATTTGAATAAGTTGAGGATGCCTTCCAATTTCAGCTGAAACTGCTAAATTGCTGCATTTGCGGTTTACCCCTAAGATATTTTTGCAACACTGAATGTGTACTTTCTCAAAATCATTTTTATAATAAAGTCCTGTTTTCCCTGTTTCTATTTGAAGAATTTTCTTCATGTCTATTGCACTAGCACCCCAAATTTCGGATCCATAAAGCAAAATAGGTTGTATAGTTGCATCAAACAGGTGTAATAAGGTTTTAATACTGGGCGTATAATTGCCGAAAGATTTATAAAGTTTAAATAATGCTCTCCTGGCCTTATCCGCTAAGTCCCTTGTCGCCGTTTTGAACGATCCATTATTACTAAAAACAATGCCTAAATATTTCATTTCCTTTACCGAGCTAAGTTTTTCCCCGTTTATTTCAAATTCACTCTTATCATTTAACCTGCCTGACTTATTACATATCATTATTTTAGTTTTGGAGACATTAACATTCAACATCCAAGAGTTACAATATTGAGTGAATTTATCTAAACAGTATTGCATTCCTTGAGGGGATCTAGAAATAATTGCTAGATCGTCTGCATACATTATGCAGTTCAAGTCCTTGTCATGTAGCGTTACGGGTTCACTAACTGTGGTATCAAAAATATCTACAACATCATTTAAAAACATATTGAATAATGTCGGGCTAATGACACACCCTTGTTTTACTCCGGTATTTGTGTTGAAACACGAGGTGGCGCCCTCGTCTAGTTTTATGGATACTTTACATTTTGAATACATGTCATGTAGCACTCTCAGAAAATTACCACCAATACCTTGTTTTAACATTTTATACCAAAGACCATCCCTCCAAACATTGTCGAAGGCTTTCCTTAAATCTATAAAACATATATATAAGCTTTTCTTATCATTCTTTGCACGGCCTCTTACATATTTATCTATTAATGTTTTTAGAACAAACATGTGGTCAGACGTTCTGTAGCCCGCTCTGAACGCAATTTGATTGGGTTTATAAAGTTCATTGTCTTCAAGGAACTGTACTAAACGTTGGTTTAAAACCGAACAAAATAATTTGCCAAGACAACTGGATAGGCATATTCCTCGATAGTTTGAGGGGTCACATACAGACCCACTTTTATAAAGCGGTTTTAGAAAGCTCACTGACCAGTTTTCCGGGAAACAACCACTGATTAAGATTAAGTTAAATATCTTTGCCAATATCGGTGACAACACAAATCGGCTTGCCTTCAGCATTTCGTTTAAAATTGAATCATTTCCTGGGGCTTTATTTCTTTTCAATTTTTCAATACATCCTAGAACTTCGTTTGGAGTTATCTTAAAATCTAAGGATGAGAAGTTTTTTTGCAGTATTTCGTCGTCCGTAAAGTTTTTAATTTCTTTTTGTTCTTTTGACAATTTTGGATTTTTGTTCATAAGGTTCTTGAAATAGTCAAACCACATGTTTGGTTGTATACTGTTTGCGGGTCTTTTCCTTTCAGTGTGTAAATTTTCTAGATCCTTTATCAGATTCCAATCTTCCTTAGGGTTCTCACTATACAGATTATCCAATTTGTCAATGATCTGATTTCTCTCTTTGCGTACTACATATCTCAACTTCTGTTTTAACATTTTTTTCTTAGCGTAATACAGTTGTCTAAGGCCTCGATCAAAAGGGTTTCTACACACTTGTTTGCACAGCGTTTTTACTCGACGCCCTAGTGCGTAACATTCGGCACTTAGTATTCTTCGTCTTTTCTTCCGTTTCTTTCTTACTCTGTGTATCTTTTGCCTTATTCTGGCTTTATCGGCTATTGTTAAAATACAGTTTGTAATGTCATTCACTGCGCTTTCGATACCTTGACTATTTGGATCATAAACCATTTCGTTTATTTCCTTTATTTTATCTAATACGAGGGGTATTCCCAGAGCTTTTACAAAAGCTTCGTCGCTTATGTGGGGCTCCCATATGTAGGCTTTCGGGTGTGGCTTTAACACCTGGTTTTCAACTCTACATGATTTAGTATTTGTATAGATACTCGATTTAAGAGTTGTAACAATGGGGCAATGATCTGAGAAAATATTCAGGTCTTTCACATAAAAGTAAAGAATATCGTCCATAGCTTCTTTTTCAGCTAAAAACGTAATCTATTACACTCGGTATTTTGGCGTTTGACTCGTAGCATGTGAACTTTCCAGTCAGGTCACCCAATTTGCGTCCATTGACAATTCTTAGATCACATGCTTTACAAAATTGGGTTACGTCTTTCCCTCTTTTGTTTACGGGCCTGGTGTCTTGGTTCCTCCTTGTCATAGACTCAGAATAACTCAATGAAGTCTGTAAAGGTAGTGTTTTACTGTCGTCCATTGAGTCGAACTCATTTGCATCAGGTATGGTGTTGGTATGTGCATTTAGATCACCAATAACCATGCACTTTCCTTGATTTTTATATTTTGCGATGTCTTTCATTATTGCATCGATTATATCTATGTTTGATGAAAAGGTAGAATTTTCTGGGCTTATGTAGGCAAAACAAATATATACATTTTCTAAAGTACCAGATGTATTGTTATGTAGTTTTACCCAGCAGTATTCGCTAGAGGTATTATTGATAATAGTAACGCGATGTTTAATAGCCTGTTTAACGTATAAGGCCAAGCCACCAGAGTCCGATTTCGCATTTTTATGCCTCTTTCTGCAAATGATCTTTTCAGCATATCCTTGTAACGACATAATTTTCCTTCGGTCCAATTTTCGTTTCTGCCAAACAGATGATGTCAAATTGATTAAAAACATTCACGAAATCTTGTTCGTCGAGTTTTGAAGAAGATTTTGTCCCATCCCATCTTTTGTAAATTCCATTTACATTCCAATAACAGATTTCTATGTTTTTTTGTCCAAACATTTTTTGTTTTTGTATTTCTTCGCATTTCTTTTCAGGTTATGGCAGAAGAGGCCACCTCTGATAGTAATATTTGTTTTAATTGGACCATATGGCATATATGTCCTCTCAAAGACCCTTTCACGTTTTGCAATACAATTAATACAATTAATTATCTGATTCGTATCGAACAGAATCTTAACAAGTCTCTTTAAAATATATGTCCTTACAAATACACTTTCCAGTTTTTCAATACAATTCTTACAATACATTATTTAAATCGTTTCGGACAAAATCTTACTATTTCTCTTGAATATTGAAGACAATATGAACCATTCATCATGAAAGAAAAAAAATGGCGATTTTATGTTGTGTAATGGTGTTACGCGCGAAAACGCACGCGCATGTGCGTTGCGCGATTTTTTATAAAATGCTTAAAATGGCCAGAAACGTATGCAAAATGAATTTGAGACGATTTTGAGCATTTTGAAATTTTGCGCGCGCGCTAACGCGCGGACGTACGCATGTGCGCGCGTTTTTTAACCTGAAATTGAACAGACGGATATTGACCTTGATCATGATAATTATGAATGAGAAACGAATTTCCGTTATGAAGATATGATCATGAGTAGATTTTCAGAAAATTTTACAAAATGGCGCCTAGATGACGTCATCAGTCAAGGTCAAGGTTGAAAACGTTATTTTGCTTTGTCCATATGCCTATACATAATTATGTGTGCCAAATTTCAAGGCATTTGATTGAGCCATTTTCAAATTATCTTGCTAACAATAAAGTGGGCGGAAATAAGAAAAATAAATAAAGAATAATAAATAAATAATAATGAAGGCAATTCTAACGAAAACATAAGGTGGTCTGTATTATATACAGCCCACCTAAAAAAAAGATATGGGGGCAATACGAGTTAAGGGAATTATTTCAGGAAACTTTTCATTATTTTTTCGCATAGTTTTTTAATATCATTTTTGAAACAATCTTTTGACAATGAGAATGCATGTCAAATAGTTGGCTCAAAACAAATACTCCTATTTTAATGCAGATCGATAAATATTTAGTTTGTATCTTACAGAAATTTAACAGCACGATGTGGCGGACCTAATTTTTGGAAAGATCAATAATGTGGCAGTTTGTATTTCGGTCAAAATCAGAATCACAATCATCTCAAGTTTAGTGAAAAGAAAAATAATCATGAAAAGGAACTCTAAACAGTAGTAAATTCGTATATTATCTTAAATAATTAAAGAAGAAACAAATAGTTTAATTCCCAAATATTCATCCAGAGCGTTCTCCATGGGCCTTTTATTTAAAGCGTTCCATCAGGTATGGCTTTATACTTAACTGATGAAATAGTTAGTCGCGGATCCCTTAGTGTTTACACCCTTGGTAAACGGGGAAAGCAACATCCATGAATTTGACTATGTTTGCTAGCTACCATTTAGAATTTTGATCCATAACCTTTCGTATATTATCTTAAATAATTAAAGAAGAAACAAATAGTTTAATTCCCAAATATTCATCCAGAGCGTTCTCCATGGGCCTTTTATTTAAAGCGTTTCATCAGGTATGGTTTTATACTTAACTGATGAAATAGTTAGTCGCGGATCCCTTAGTGTTTACATCCTTTTTATTTATTTATTTATTTCTGATATTTATACAGGGTGGCACATATCACCAATTTGGTGGTCTTCCATGAGGCCCTGTTTGGTAATAATAAAACAAATAACAGCATCAAAAACAAAATAGATAAATACACAAGCATATAAACAGGTAAAATACACATTAATTGGTATCCCCATGAAATAACTGATCATTCAAGAATCATCCTTGATCATTTACAAGAAATAGGTGAATGGAATTTTCAAATTAAATAAAAAATTTACAAACGTTCATTTAATAATCTGATATAGCTTAACGCACGGGATACCAAAATTGTTATATACATATTTACATTCAATTGCTCTTTAACTAATACACTTAGGTTGTTTACAAGATAGCTGAAAATGGATACATTACATGTATGAATACTTGATATAACGATAACCATGTCAACCAAATTTCATAATTTTGCAAATAGGAAAAAATGGTTAGCTTCGCACGAAACCCCAAAAGTTCACTTACACGTCTTCTACAGATAACAGGGCTTTTAGAGCGTGTTTAAAACTGTTCAAAGTAGGTGACATTTTGACAGAACTTTTAAGTTGGTTCCATACTCTAATTCCAGAAATTAGAGGACTATTTTTATAAGTGTCCGTCCTAAATTTTGGTACACACAATGCATCCCTTACAGCATGTCTTGTGTTGTGATCGTGTAGTGAACTAACATGATGTAAATCTTGTTTTAAGTATGTTGGTGCCATGTCATGCATTGATTTATACATCATCACTGCACGTCCAAACTGGAAACGTGTCTGAATAGGCATCCATCCTAAGCGACTAAACATATCATTTGAAGATACTTCAAATCCTTCTCCCAGCACTACACGTGCAGCTCGTTTTTGAACCTTTTGTAATTTAATCGTTTGTCTTTGAAATCGCTCAGACCACACCGAGGAACAATAATCAAAATGAGGAAGTACGATGGCATTATACAGAAGTTTTAGAGATCTTGTTGGAACATAACTTTTGGCTCGCTTAATTACACTTATATTTCTTTGAGCAGTTTTAATAACTTTTTCCACATGTTCCGTCCAACGTAACTCCTCGTCAATCATGACACCCAGGCATTTTGCCACTTTTACTCTTTTCAAACAGCTGCCGTTTAGTGTGACAGAAAAATCATTTACTCCGTTAAGAACTGATCGTGATCCAATAAGCATCACATTTGTCTTATCCGCATTAAGAACTAGACGGTTTGTTGTTACCCATGAAAATATGTTTTCCATACCTTTGGTTAGCTTTTGTTCTACTTCTGTGACATTACTCCCTCTGACTGTTAGAGTTGTGTCGTCAGCATACATATCAACAATGCCATCATGAATACATTTGGGTAAACTATTTATGTAGATAGAAAAAGGAGTGGCCCTAGAATCGAACCTTGTGGGACTCCCATCATAACTTTTGAGGAACTCGAAGTAGCCCCTTTAAAACAAACCATCTGTTCTCGGTTGGACAGATATGATACAAACCACTGAATACTAGTATCAGAACATCCAATGGCTGTCAATTTATGTAACAGAATATCGTGATCGACAGTGTCAAATGCTTTCCTCAAATCAATGAAAGCAACACCTGTTAACTCATTGTTATCTACATTCAAAGCCCACTGGTTTATAATTTTCATTAGAGCTGTTGCAGTAGAGTGAAGAGGACGAAAGCCTGACTGATTAGGATACAATATTTCATTTTTGTTTAGAAAATCACATAGTTGAAAATGCACAGCTTTCTCTAGAATCTTGCTCACAACGGATGATACCGAAATTGGTCTGTAATTACCGGGAGTGGCCATATCACTAGTCTTATAAATTGGAATCACCCTTGCTTTTTTCAAGCCTTTTGGTACATGTCCTGTTGTAATTGACTTATTGATAAGACATGTTAAGGAGTCCACAATGATATGCTTTGACATTTTTAAAAGACGGCAACTTATTCCATCATCTCCGGTTGCTTTATCATCACTCATGTTTTCGATTTCTTTTAAAACAAATGCGCTCGTGACTTGCTGTAGCTCAAATTTGCCTTCTGTATTAATAATCTCAGTGTCATCTAAAATTATTTCAGAATTTTTGGGATACCACTTGTTATATTTTGAGCACATGTAACAAAATATTCATTAAAAATTTGAGCAATACCTTTATCATCTGTAATTTTATCCCCATTCACTTCAATGCTGCACGGTAAGACCTGATTAGATTTAGGAATAATATGTTTGACACTCTGCCACATTTTTTGCTATTTCCTTTACTGTCATCTATCTGAGCACTGTGATAATTTATTTTTTTTCTCAGAAGATGATTTACCTTGTTCTTTAGTTCTTTGTACCTTTTCCACGATGCGTCGTCAACTCTCTTCAACGCCACATCGTGGGCATGATCTCTTTCGCGCATCGTTTCAATAATCTCCTCATTAGTCCAAGGGCACGCATTGTTTCGTATTCTTTTCTCACAGAGCGGCATATGTTTATCAACAACGCCCATGAATAATCTAAGCCACGTCTCCCATGCTCTATCAATATCATTGCAATTTATGCATGATCTCCATGGAATTCTTTGTAGATCTAATAAGAAGTCATTCACAACGAGGTTTTTAAATGAACGAAATTTAGTAAATTTGCCCTTAGCGGATTTTTGGTTGTTATTGAAACCTCTCACAGTATAAACTAAGTAATGGTCACTAATGCTAGTCTTAAAGACGCCAGTCTCAGAGTACAACTCTGGATCAGTGACAAAAACCAAGTAAACGGGGAAAGCAACATCCATGAATTTGACTATGTTTGCTAGCTACCATTTAGAATTTTGATCCATAACCTTTCGTATATTATCTTAAATAATTAAAGAAGAAACAAATAGTTTAATTCTCAAATATTCATCCAGAGCGTTCTCCATGGGCCTTTTATTTAAAGCGTTTCATCAGGTATGGTTTTATACTTAACTGATGAAATAGTTAGTCGCGGATCCCTTAGTGTTTGCACCCTTGGTAAGCGGGGAAAGCAACATCCATGAATTTGACTATGTTTGCTAGCTACCATTTAGAATTTTGATCCATAACCTTTTATGTGCATTTTCTTGATTTTCTCTTGACCACCCTCCCCCCCACACACACACACACACACACACACGCACACACACACTTTTACAAGTTGTGTCTTTTTTCCGGTACACACATCGCCGGTATACGTCATCTGTCTGAAAACTCATGTATGTTTTCCTATTTTTACTAATATCAGGAAAACATACATGAGTTTTTGTTTTTGATTTTTGTCGTCGATCTGTGCATTGTGAATTAGGATGAGCGCTCTACGTATTTTACAGTTCTGTGCCCGTGACCCCTGCACTCAACGCTGTGTGTTGTGGTCAACTTCTTTTATGAGACAAATCCAAGCAAACGTTTCCATATGTACTGTGGAAATAGTCATTGACTGTCCTCATAATGAGGCATTCTCAGGGCTTAAATTAATCCAGGCCACCAAGGCCATGGCCGTGGATGCCCTCAATGCCCCTCTCATTGGCCTTGGAGATTTTTTGTGCCCTTTCCAATTTCTTCCTAAGTTGCGCTGTAATAAAGGAATGTGCCCTACAGAAAAGTGGCCTTGCCCTAAAAATATTGAAATTTAAGGCCTGCATTCTAGCACACAAAAATTAGGTAAACATCGCAAGATGTTGCCTCTTGAAATCCCATACATAGTGCTCTGCTGGTTTTTACATTAATTAGCACATACGTATACATCGACAACTGAATTACGTAATGGTATCTGCAAATTAAAAAAAACATAATGAAAATCAGTTTCTTCAACGAAACAACCTTTTATGTGCATTTTCTTGATTTTCTCTTGACCACCCCCCCCCCACACACACACACACACACACACGCACACACACCTTTACAAGTTGTGTCTTTTTCCGGTACACACATCGCCGGTATACGTCATCTGTCTGAAAACTCATGTATGTTTTCCTATTTTTACTAATATCAGGAAAACATACATGAGTTTTTGTTTTTGATTCTATCTCATCCCAATAAACAAATTTACGTGAAAATCAGGTCAATGTCATTTCTTGCACTAGGGTTGCGTTTATCGACCAAATTTTTGCCTAGAATCAGCGTTTTCGAACGTCTTTCAGGCAAATTTTTAAGGCGATAAACGCAAAGCCTTTTTCAAACGTCTTTAGATATGGGCATATTGTAACGCCGAAAAAAAATGCGTTTTGAATGTGACATACAGCCAGAATCACGTTTCTGAGACACGATAAACGCAAAGCTGTTTTGAACCCCACATACAAATCGGACCTTCCCATATACATGTAGCTCTATGGACCTTCCCAGGCTAATCCGCTTCCCGGGTCAAACGGCGCAAAGCAGCTGCGCAGAGACAAGGCCTTTATTTTGAATCGTGAAGAGACGATAAACGCGACATCCCGAAAATCACGTTCGTATAGTGGGGTTCGATAGTGGGGTTCGATATGTACATAATTATCTAGTGGCAAGACACGATAAACGCACCCATGTTCTCAGAATTACTAATTTAATACAACCAGAGATTCACGGACAGAACAATAAGACGATTAGCCGGTGTAAGTAACGTGATTACTACCATCAACAATAACCTGTGAACCCAATCAATAAAGGTGCTTAAAAGACGAAAGAATTACTTATTTATGCACTACCATCAGTTAACGGATAAAAACTCGTTGCTTGGTCAAGTGGTTATTTGGTCATAAACACTTGATTTACAGAGGTAAGTGGAATCACGTTACTCCAGTCGCGTGTTTAGCTATGTTGCGTTTATCGACCAAATTTTTGCCTAGAATCAGCGTTTTCAAACGTGTTTCAGGCAACGTTTTAAGGCGATAAACGCAAAGCCTTTTTCAAACGTCTTTAGATATGGGCATATTGTAACGCCGAAAAAGTGCGTTTTGAATGTGACATACAGCCAGAATCACGTTTCTGAGACACGATAAACGCAAAACTGTGGGTGCGTTTATCGGGTCTTGCCATCAGATATGTACATATCGAACCCCACTATCGAACCCCACTATACGAACGTGATTTTCGGGATGTCGCGTTTATCGTCTCTTCACGATTCAAAATAAAGACCTTGTCTCTGCGCAGCTGCTTTGCGCCGTTTGACCCGGGAAGCGGATTAGCCTGGGAAGGTCCATAGAGTTATATGAGAAGGTCCGATTGGTAATGGTAAATTAACACTTTGTTCCAATACTATAAGGGTTGAATCTCGCATGATAATGGTCACTCATCAGCCCTTTAAATAGTGATTTAACATTTTGTTTTTAGAGTAAGGTCATTCCAGAAAGTTTGGACATGTTAGATATTTCCTCTTGGAAGTGCACCGGGCCAAATTCTCTTACCTCTGACATTTTTATCTCTAACACTTTTACATCGAATGTTTAAAGCCCCCGAAGCAGAATTAATTGTGTAGTAGTCAATCCGACAGGTTTATTCCTCCTTTCTTCAAGTGTGCGGGTGGGGGGATTCCGTCCCTTTGTGTTCAAATGTTTGGATACGCCATTTTATTCCATTTGAAAGTTAGTCTTTGATTTCCGATATTATGACTTTTACTCTTTCATGTTTTCATACCAATATTTATCGATACGTAAGAAAATAAAGTACACAAACTGCATCTGTTACAAAATGAATAAGAGAGAGAGAAACTTAGAAAACACTAAAAGTTTAATGTACATGCAGAGCCCCACCCCGCTCTGTACCGTGATGAACTACCTTCGGTTAACCGATAATACCATCTCCTCATGTGATTTTATTTATTCTTGGATACTTGTTTTAAGTAATCTACTCTTCCTTTAACTCAGTCGTGTTTGAATTGCTCCATGATGTTCATAAACATATTTGTTGTTGTTTCATTTTGTCACTCAATTAAAGGGGTGAACATTATGTCTTTGGCTAGCTTTATGATTGCCAATTATGCGTCTTTGCTCACGTCCTTGCTCGTGTAAAGCACAACTCTTTTCATCTTCATTTCACTTTAATTTCGATTTTGCTTTTGATGGAAAATTATTTGAAATCATTCATCAATAAAAAGCGTAGATATAATTTAAATATTTCATAAAAGATACATCTATAGGTGTAAGTAAATGTGTCGTAGTTGAGTGGTTTAAGCACTTGACTTGAAATACAAAGGTAGTGGGTTCGATCCCCGGCACGGCACTAAATTAATGTCCTTTGGCAAGACATTAATCTACATTTGCCACTCCATACCCAGAGGTGAAATGGGACCTGATAGGATGACAAAGGCCTTTGTGTTAGTTATTGCTATATACCCTCACGGTGACCATTATGGTAGAAATACTCCCAGTAATGATCCGATGACCGGATAATAATATCTGTAAAGCGCTCAGGTGATTATTATCATTATTTTCTATAACCAGGTTAACATCTTGTACACACATACCCGGTATTTATTATCATTCTGTCTGAAAAGTGTAAGATCAGGAAAACATACATGAGCTGTTTTGATCTCTGATTCTATTTCATTTTACAAACATCCTTTTCTGTTTGTATCTATAGATCAGTCCACAAGGCTAAAAATGGCCATGTTTGATGAATAACAAGTTTAAAAGAAGGAAGGATATTAAATGATTTAATGATTGTTTATCATCTCTTCCGTAAGGCCTTATAAGGTACATGTATATCTATTAATAAGATTTGTGTTGAAAGGATATTGCGATGACCGCAGGAAGAACGCATCCACCGAAAGGGTGGAAGGGAGCAGATGTGGAAAAAAACTAAAGGAGTCAAATTTAATTGTTGAAGAGCAACACTGTAAAACTAAATGTTAAATCACCATTTAAATGGGCAGAGGAGTGACCAGTTTAAAAAAGGTAGATTAACACTTTGAACATACTGGTTCCAATACTATGAAGGTTGAATCTCGCATGATTTTAAAATGTTAATCTGAAATTTTGGAAAAGTGGCCACTCATCGGCCTATTTGAATAAACGATGATTTAAATTTTTCTTTTTTTTAGAGTGAAGTCGTTAAAAAAAGTTTGGACATGTTAGTGATTTTCCTCTTGGAAATGCACCGGGCCAAAATCTCTTACCTCTGACATTTTTATCTCTAACATTTTTACATTGAATGTTTCAAACACCCCCTCGAAACAGATTTCACTGTGTAGTAGTCTATCCGACAGGCTCATTCAGCCTTCCCTTAAGTGTGCGTGTGTGCGTGTGTGTGTGTGTGTGTGTGTGTCTGGGGGGGGGGGTTCCGTCCCTTTGTGTTAAAATGTTTGGATACGCCATTATATTTAATTCAAAAGTCAGTCTTTGATTCGCGGTATTATGCCTTTCACTCTTTCATGTTTTCATAATAATATTCATCAATACATAACAATCAATAAACACAAATCGCATCTGTTACAAAAAGGGAAATTTTAAGTTTAATGTACAGAGCCCCACCCCGCTCTGTACCGTGATGGACTTACCTTCGGTTGACCTATTATACCATCTCCTCATGTGACTTTATTCATGCGTAGATACTTGTTTTTAGTTATGTACTCTTCCTTTAATCCAGTCGTGTTTGAATTACTCCATGCATGATGTTCATGAACAAATTTTTGTAGACATTATGTCTTTGGCTAGTTTCATGATTGCCAATTTATTATGCGTCTTTGCTCACGTCCTTGCTCGTGTAAAGCGCAACTCTTTTCATCTTTATTTCACTTTAGTTTCAATTTTGCTTTTGATGGAAAATGGTTGGAAATCATTCATCAATAAAAAGCGTAGATGTAATTTAAATATTTCATAAAAGATACATCTATAGGTGTAAGTAAATGTGTCGTAGTTGAGTGGTTTAAGCACTTGACTTGAAATACAAAGGTAGTGGGTTCGATCCCCGGCATGGCACTAAATTAATGTCCTTTGGCAATCCCGAAAATTACGTTCGTATAGTGGGGTTCGATAGTGGGGTTCGATATGTACATAATTATCTAGTGGCAAGACACGATAAACGCACCCATGTTCTCAGAATTACTAATTTAATACAACCAGAGATTCACGGACAGAACAATAAGACGATTAGCCGGTGTAAGTAACGTGATTACTACCATCAACAATAACCTGTGAACCCAATCAATAAAGGTGCTTAAAAGACGAAAGAATTACTTATTTATGCACTACCATCAGTTAACGGATAAAAAACTCGTTGCTTGGTCAAGTGGTTATTTGGTCATAAACACTTGATTTACAGAGGTAAGTGGAATCACGTTACACCAGTCGCGTGTTTAGCTATGTTGCGTTTATCGACCAAATTTTTGCCTAGAATCAGCGTTTTCAAACGTGTTTCAGGCAACGTTTTAAGGCGATAAACGCAAAGCCTTTTTCAAACGTCTTTAGATATGGGCATATTGTAACGCCGAAAAAAAGTGCGTTTTGAATGTGACATACAGCCAGAATCACGTTTCTGAGACACGATAAACGCAAAACTGTGGGTGCGTTTATCGGGTCTTGCCATCAGATATGTACATATCGAACCCCACTATCGAACCCCACTATACGAACGTGATTTTCGGGATGTCGCGTTTATCGTCTCTTCACGATTCAAAATAAAGACCTTGTCTCTGCGCAGCTGCTTTGCGCCGTTTGACCCGGGAAGCGGATTAGCCTGGGAAGGTCCATAGAGTTATATGAGAAGGTCCGATTGGTAATGGTAAATTAACACTTTGTTCCAATACTATAAGGGTTGAATCTCGCATGATAATGGTCACTCATCAGCCCTTTAAATAGTGATTAAACATTTTGTTTTTTAGAGTAAGGTCATTCCAGAAAGTTTGGACATGTTAGATATTTCCTCTTGGAAGTGCACCGGGCCAAATTCTCTTACCTCTGACATTTTTATCTCTAACACTTTTACATCGAATGTTTAAAGCCCCCGAAGCAGAATTAATTGTGTAGTAGTCAATCCGACAGGTTTATTCCGCCTTTCTTCAAGTGTGCGGGTGGGGGGATTCCGTCCCTTTGTGTTCAAATGTTTGGATACGCCATTTTATTCCATTTGAAAGTTAGTCTTTGATTTCCGATATTATGACTTTTACTCTTTCATGTTTTCATACCAATATTTATCGA
Source organism: Mesocentrotus franciscanus (assembly GCA_037976565.1). Taxonomy (NCBI): domain Eukaryota; kingdom Metazoa; phylum Echinodermata; class Echinoidea; order Camarodonta; family Strongylocentrotidae; genus Mesocentrotus; species Mesocentrotus franciscanus. The sequence continues at coordinate 61,054 of CP137675.1, read as the reverse complement.
TACGTAAGAAAATAAAGTACACAAACTGCATCTGTTACAAAATGAATAAGAGAGAGAGAGGGAAACTTAGAAAACACTAAAAGTTTAATGTACATGCAGAGCCCCACCCCGCTCTGTACCGTGATGAACTACCTTCGGTTAACCGATAATACCATCTCCTCATGTGATTTTATTTATTCTTGGATACTTGTTTTAAGTAATCTACTCTTCCTTTAACTCAGTCGTGTTTGAATTGCTCCATGATGTTCATAAACATATTTGTTGTTGTTTCATTTTGTCACTCAATTAAAGGGGTGAACATTATGTCTTTGGCTAGCTTTATGATTGCCAATTATGCGTCTTTGCTCACGTCCTTGCTCGTGTAAAGCACAACTCTTTTCATCTTCATTTCACTTTAATTTCGATTTTGCTTTTGATGGAAAATTATTTGAAATCATTCATCAATAAAAAGCGTAGATATAATTTAAATATTTCATAAAAGATACATCTATAGGTGTAAGTAAATGTGTCGTAGTTGAGTGGTTTAAGCACTTGACTTGAAATACAAAGGTAGTGGGTTCGATCCCCGGCACGGCACTAAATTAATGTCCTTTGGCAAGACATTAATCTACATTTGCCACTCCATACCCAGAGGTGAAATGGGACCTGATAGGATGACAAAGGCCTTTGTGTTAGTTATTGCTATATACCCTCACGGTGACCATTATGGTAGAAATACTCCCAGTAATGATCCGATGACCGGATAATAATATCTGTAAAGCGCTCAGGTGATTATTATCATTATTTTCTATAACCAGGTTAACATCTTGTACACACATACCCGGTATTTATTATCATTCTGTCTGAAAAGTGTAAGATCAGGAAAACATACATGAGCTGTTTTGATCTCTGATTCTATTTCATTTTACAAACATCCTTTTCTGTTTGTATCTATAGATCAGTCCACAAGGCTAAAAATGGCCATGTTTGATGAATAACAAGTTTAAAAGAAGGAAGGATATTAAATGATTTAATGATTGTTTATCATCTCTTCCGTAAGGCCTTATAAGGTACATGTATATCTATTAATAAGATTTGTGTTGAAAGGATATTGCGATGACCGCAGGAAGAACGCATCCACCGAAAGGGTGGAAGGGAGCAGATGTGGAAAAAAACTAAAGGAGTCAAATTTAATTGTTGAAGAGCAACACTGTAAAACTAAATGTTAAATCACCATTTAAATGGGCAGAGGAGTGACCAGTTTAAAAAAGGTAGATTAACACTTTGAACATACTGGTTCCAATACTATGAAGGTTGAATCTCGCATGATTTTAAAATGTTAATCTGAAATTTTGGAAAAGTGGCCACTCATCGGCCTATTTGAATAAACGATGATTTAAATTTTTCTTTTTTTTAGAGTGAAGTCGTTAAAAAAAGTTTGGACATGTTAGTGATTTTCCTCTTGGAAATGCACCGGGCCAAAATCTCTTACCTCTGACATTTTTATCTCTAACATTTTTACATTGAATGTTTCAAACACCCCCTCGAAACAGATTTCACTGTGTAGTAGTCTATCCGACAGGCTCATTCAGCCTTCCCTTAAGTGTGCGTGTGCGTGTGTGTGTGTGTGTGTGTGTCTGGGGGTTCCGTCCCTTTGTGTTAAAATGTTTGGATACGCCATTATATTTAATTCAAAAGTCAGTCTTTGATTCGCGGTATTATGCCTTTCACTCTTTCATGTTTTCATAATAATATTCATCAATACATAACAATCAATAAACACAAATCGCATCTGTTACAAAAAGGGAAATTTTAAGTTTAATGTACAGAGCCCCACCCCGCTCTGTACCGTGATGGACTTACCTTCGGTTGACCTATTATACCATCTCCTCATGTGACTTTATTCATGCGTAGATACTTGTTTTTAGTTATGTACTCTTCCTTTAATCCAGTCGTGTTTGAATTACTCCATGCATGATGTTCATGAACAAATTTTTGTAGACATTATGTCTTTGGCTAGTTTCATGATTGCCAATTTATTATGCGTCTTTGCTCACGTCCTTGCTCGTGTAAAGCGCAACTCTTTTCATCTTTATTTCACTTTAGTTTCAATTTTGCTTTTGATGGAAAATGGTTGGAAATCATTCATCAATAAAAAGCGTAGATGTAATTTAAATATTTCATAAAAGATACATCTATAGGTGTAAGTAAATGTGTCGTAGTTGAGTGGTTTAAGCACTTGACTTGAAATACAAAGGTAGTGGGTTCGATCCCCGGCATGGCACTAAATTAATGTCCTTTGGCAATCCCGAAAATTACGTTCGTATAGTGGGGTTCGATAGTGGGGTTCGATATGTACATAATTATCTAGTGGCAAGACACGATAAACGCACCCATGTTCTCAGAATTACTAATTTAATACAACCAGAGATTCACGGACAGAACAATAAGACGATTAGCCGGTGTAAGTAACGTGATTACTACCATCAACAATAACCTGTGAACCCAATCAATAAAGGTGCTTAAAAGACGAAAGAATTACTTATTTATGCACTACCATCAGTTAACGGATAAAAAACTCGTTGCTTGGTCAAGTGGTTATTTGGTCATAAACACTTGATTTACAGAGGTAAGTGGAATCACGTTACACCAGTCGCGTGTTTAGCTATGTTGCGTTTATCGACCAAATTTTTGCCTAGAATCAGCGTTTTCAAACGTGTTTCAGGCAACGTTTTAAGGCGATAAACGCAAAGCCTTTTTCAAACGTCTTTAGATATGGGCATATTGTAACGCCGAAAAAAAGTGCGTTTTGAATGTGACATACAGCCAGAATCACGTTTCTGAGACACGATAAACGCAAAACTGTGGGTGCGTTTATCGGGTCTTGCCATCAGATATGTACATATCGAACCCCACTATCGAACCCCACTATACGAACGTGATTTTCGGGATGTCGCGTTTATCGTCTCTTCACGATTCAAAATAAAGACCTTGTCTCTGCGCAGCTGCTTTGCGCCGTTTGACCCGGGAAGCGGATTAGCCTGGGAAGGTCCATAGAGTTATATGAGAAGGTCCGATTGGTAATGGTAAATTAACACTTTGTTCCAATACTATAAGGGTTGAATCTCGCATGATAATGGTCACTCATCAGCCCTTTAAATAGTGATTAAACATTTTGTTTTTTAGAGTAAGGTCATTCCAGAAAGTTTGGACATGTTAGATATTTCCTCTTGGAAGTGCACCGGGCCAAATTCTCTTACCTCTGACATTTTTATCTCTAACACTTTTACATCGAATGTTTAAAGCCCCGAAGCAGAATTAATTGTGTAGTAGTCAATCCGACAGGTTTATTCCGCCTTTCTTCAAGTGTGCGGGTGGGGGGATTCCGTCCCTTTGTGTTCAAATGTTTGGATACGCCATTTTATTCCATTTGAAAGTTAGTCTTTGATTTCCGATATTATGACTTTTACTCTTTCATGTTTTCATACCAATATTTATCGATACGTAAGAAAATAAAGTACACAAACTGCATCTGTTACAAAATGAATAAGAGAGAGAGAGGGAAACTTAGAAAACACTAAAAGTTTAATGTACATGCAGAGCCCCACCCCGCTCTGTACCGTGATGAACTACCTTCGGTTAACCGATAATACCATCTCCTCATGTGATTTTATTTATTCTTGGATACTTGTTTTAAGTAATCTACTCTTCCTTTAACTCAGTCGTGTTTGAATTGCTCCATGATGTTCATAAACAAATTTGTTGTTGTTTCATTTTGTCACTCAATTAAAGGGGTGAACATTATGTCTTTGGCTAGCTTTATGATTGCCAATTATGCCTCTTTGCTCACGTCCTTGCTCGTGTAAAGCACAACTCTTTTCATCTTCATTTCACTTTAATTTCGATTTTGCTTTTGATGGAAAATTATTTGAAATCATTCATCAATAAAAAGCGTAGATATAATTTAAATATTTCATAAAAGATACATCTATAGGTGTATAAGTAAATGTGTCGTAGTTGAGTGGTTTAAGCACTTGACTTGAAATGCAAATGTCGTGGGTTCGATCCCCGACACGGCACTAATGTCCTTTGGCAAGACATTAATCTATATTTGCCACTCCATACCCAGAGGTGAAATGGGACCTGGTAGGATGACGAAAGCCTTTGTGCTAGTTGTTGCCATATACCCTCACGGTGACCATTATGGTAGAAATACTCCCAGTAATGAATCCGATGACCGGATAATAATATCTGTAAAGCGCTCAGATGATTATTATCATTATTTTCTATAACCAGGGCCCCGTATTACAAAGAGTTGATATCAATCGCAACTTATTTGCGATTGATATCAATCGCAACCATGTACATAAGAGATAGGAGACTGCAAACTTACGATTGATTGGAGGACTTACGATTGATTTGGATCAATCGTAACTCTTTGTAAGACGGGCCCTGGTTAACATCTTGTACACACATAGCCGGTATTTATTATCTGTCTGAAAAGTGTAAGATCAGGAAAACATACATGAGCTGTTTTTTTTATCTCTGATTCTATTTCATTTTACAAACATCCTTTTCTGTTTGTATCTATAGATCAGTCCACAAGGCTAAAAAATGGCCATGTTTGATGAATAACAAGTTTAAAAGACGGAAGGATATTAAATGATTTAACTAGAAATGCAATCGTGTCACAACGATGTGCGTGCAATGACGCCGTGTTTGTACGTGTCAAACGTTAGAGCATTTCCCCGGACAATGCGTGTAATGCATGGGCGGAAAACGTACAGAATCTGTATGATGACCGGAGTTAAATTGTTTTTTCTCTCTCTCTTTATGTCTCTTTATGGGCCGTATTTGGTATCATTAGAAAGAAGATTTCATGGTTGTTATTGTAAACAACTCTCTTTTTTTCTATGATAATCCTATCGAAACACGTGATTTAAAACACGTGATTTAAAACACGTGATTTAAATGGCCCCATTGACCAATTTAAACAATCCGGCCACGAGGTGCCCTGCGTATTGCAACTCGGCATGTCACTGCAAATTTTCAAGGAAAAAAAGGACGTTTAAGGGGCGAAAAACAGTCTGAAAAAATGACGTCATAGCCGATACGTGTTAGATTCGGGCGGAAACTCGGCAGAATTCGTGTAGTGACCTTTGTTTAAATGCGATTTATTCACAATTTTTTGTGTGAACATATACTATACTTGGTATCATTCGAAAGGGCACTTTATTGCGGTCAGTTTGACACCATTGTTATCTTCGCGCAATGTATTGCACGCATTAAACGCGCTATTACGTACTGCATAGTAAATTCATCATTTTTGGCGATAACTTTGCGCTGACACGTTCGAATTTTACCAAACTTGGCAGACAGTTGTCACGTATATGGATAAATATGTCTGCCAAGTTTCATTGATGTAGGTATAAAGATCGCCAATTTAGAGCAAGTTGAAGTTATTTCTCAATTTTCTTGAAAATGGGGAATTTGGAGGGCATTTTTCGCAAAGTCGGTCAGTGTTAGGGTATATAATTTTGTGTATGGCTGGAAAGGGCATATGTTCAAATATCTACATCCAAAAAAGGGTACGGGTCTGCCAAGCCATGATGGAGATACGGCCACAGAAAGAAAGCCAATTCCCAGAACTTTAGAGGGCGCTATTTATGTTTTGCATAGCCATTGAGCGTAAAATTTGGCATGGCTATGTGCAATTATGAAATAAAGATACTGCGAGAAGATGAGACGGAACGGAATTGGTTAAAGAAAGTTATTGCAATTTTTAGATTTGTAGGGGTCCATTTTTCAAGAATTTGAGAGATTGTTGACGGAGACGGTTTCAGATTTGAATTTTGACTATGAAGATGGCATTTTGAAGGTCCAGTTATACGTCGCAGATGAAAGAACATCTCTTAGACTATCTAAAGGATTTTTTTAGAAGTTTGTAGGATCTAGGATAGTGGAGATAAGAAGGAATGAAGAAAGGCCTTAAAATGGACCAGAAACGGACAAAATGGCGCCTGGATGGTTATGCATGAGTGATTTCGAAAATCGAAAAAATAAGTGACCTTGATAAGATATCAGAGATTACGCCTACGAAATTTGAAAGGAAAAGGACTTGAGGAAAGTACCTAACTAGGAATAACAAGCACTACGTGCAAAACGAATGGGATTTCCGGACGATAAGGAAAACAAGAATATTAATGGGGCAGAATGTGAACGAAAACAAGGCAATGACGAAGGTCGTCATTGCAATGATTGTTTATCATCTCTTCCGTAAGGCCTTATAAGGTACATGTATATCTATTAATAAGATTTGTGTTGAAAGGATATATTGCGATGACCGCAGGAAGAACGCATCCACCGAAAGGGTGGAAGGGAGCAGATGTGGAAAAAAACTAAAGGAGTCAAATTTAATTGTTGAAGAGCAACACTGTAAAACTAAATGTTAAATCACCATTTAAATGGGCAGAGGAGTGACCAGTTTAAAAAAAAAGATAGATTAACACTTTGAACATACTGGTTCCAATACTATGAAGGTTGAATCTCGCATGATTTTAAAATGTTAATCTGAAATTTTGGAAAAGTGGCCACTCATCGGCCTATTTGAATAAACGATGATTTAAATGTTTTCTTTTTTTTTAGAGTGAAGTCGTTAAAAAAAGTTTGGACATGTTAGATATTTCCTCTTGGAAATGCACCGGGCCAAAATCTCTTACCTCTGACATTTTTATCTCTAACATTTTTACATTGAATGTTTCAAACACCCCTCGAAACAGATTTCACTGTGTAGTAGTCTATCCGACAGGCTCATTCAGCCTTCCCTTAAGTGTGCGTGTGCGTGTGTGTGTGTGTGTGTGTGTGTGTGGGGGGTTCCGTCCCTTTGTGTTAAAATGTTTGGATACGCCATTATATTTAATTCAAAAGTCAGTCTTTGATTCGCGGTATTATGCCTTTCACTCTTTCATGTTTTCATAATAATATTCATCAATACATAACAATCAATAAACACAAATCGCATCTGTTACAAAAAGGGAAATTTTAAGTTTAATGTACAGAGCCCCACCCCGCTCTGTACCGTGATGGACTACCTTCGGTTGACCTATTATACCATCTCCTTATGTGACTTTATTCATGCGTAGATACTTGTTTTTAGTTATGTACTCTTCCTTTAATCCAGTCGTGTTTGAATTGCTCCATGCATGATGTTCATGAACAAATTTTTGTAGACATTATGTCTTTGGCTAGTTTCATGATTGCCAATTTATTATGCGTCTTTGCTCACGTCCTTGCTCGTGTAAAGCGCAACTCTTTTCATCTTTATTTCACTTTAGTTTCAATTTTGCTTTTGATGGAAAATGATTGGAAATCATTCATCAATAAAAAGCGTAGATGTAATTTAAATATTTCATAAAAGATACATCTATAGGTGTAAGTAAATGTGTCGTAGTTGAGTGGTTTAAGCACTTGACTTGAAATACAAAGGTAGTGGGTTCGATCCCCGGCACGGCACTAATGTCCTTTGGCAAGACATTAATCTACATTTGCCACTCCATACCCAGAGGTGAAATGGGACCTGGTAGGATGACAAAGGCCTTTGTGCTAGTTGTTGCTATATACCCTCACGGTGACCATTATGGTAGAAATACTCCCAGTAATGAATCCGATGACCGGATAATAATATCTGTAAAGCGCTCAGGTGATTATTATTATTATTTTCTATAACCAGGTTAACATCTTGTACACACATAGCCGGTATTCATTATCATTCTGTCTGAAAAGTGTAAGATCAGGAAAACATACATGAGCTGTTTTGATCTCTGATTCTATTTCATTTTACAAACATCCTTTTCTGTTTGTATCTATAGATCAGTTCACAAGGCTAGAAAATGGCCATGTTTGATGAATAACAAGTTTAAAAGAAGGAAGGATGAAGTAACACAGTTCACCCCCCACCACCGAAAGAAACAAAGAGAGCTTCAATTAATGCCTTGATATTTACCGAAAATTTTGTATTACTCGTGAGCCAGCATAAAACCATGCTGGTACCTTTCTTTGCTACATTTCAGCAAATGTATGCGTGCTCGGCTCTTAAGTTTTAAACTATTATCATTTTTCACTGCCTAAATATTACACAATTTGATTACGAACAGAATAACATTGCGATTTTTTAAAAGGACCACAGTATAGGGTAAAGCCATGCAGCTCGAAGTAGAAGAGGGTTTAGCCCAAGCTTTGCATAGATATGTTGAATGCATTGACAGCTTGATCAGGAATAGGCTCAGTTTGTCTACAAATGCAAGTGTAACAACAAAAAAATCTTGAAATCCTCCCCTCTTTGGGTCGCTAATGCCCCGGTGTGCAGAGCCCCACCCCGCTCTGTCCCGTGATGGACTACCTTCGGTTAACCGATTGTTCCATCTCCGTTTATATTTTTCATGAATTTTCATAAACCTTACCAATATTTATGAAAGATCAAGAAATGAAGCTTTCATTTCATTCGTCCAATAATCAGTGTGATTTGTTTTTGGTTTCAAAATGATTCGCAAATGCATTTCTTCTTTAACTTTGATATATAGTTTGTTATGTTTTCTTTCAAAAAAACAGTGCAAGAATTGTTTTCATTTAGTGGCGTATCCAACATAGACTGCAGCCAGCGTAAGCCCCCCTCCATGTTTGAAGCCCCCTTCGAAATGAAATTGAATATTCATTTTATCTCCCCTTCTAGAGGAGATTCCGCCCCTTTGTTAGTTAATTTCTGGATACGCCACTGTATTTCATTTTAAAGTTATTCTTTACTTTGTATTATTATGGATTTCACTCTTTCCTACTTTTATTCCAATATTCACCAATGATTCTCATTAGTAACTGTGTCTCTACAGTGGCGGATCCAGGGGGGCACAGGGGGCACGTGCCCCCGGCCCCCCCAAAAAATTAATGCTCACTACCCCCCCCCACCCCCACTGAGCAAATTTTCAGCCGGCACGATTTTCAAATTTGCGGGAGCAAAAAAAAAAAAATTAGTGCTCACTACCCCCCACTGAGCGAATTTTCGGCCGGCACGATTTTCAAATTTGCGGGAGCTAAAACAAAAATTGTGCCCCCTCTAAGAAATCCTGGATCCGCGCCTGCTCTAGATCATCGATAATATCTATTATTTACAAAATAGTGTCAAAATATTTAGAAAGTACTAACCTAGATACTGTGGGTTATTTCGAAAAGATGTCAGACTTATTAATGTTCTTATTGATTATATCAAATAGATGAAATTACAGCAATTCGATTTCAAAAATATCTGTCTTATCACAACCATACATGTATATAATTTTGATTTTGACGGAGTCCTGAAAGAGGTCTAATTGTAAATCAATTTGTCTAGAATCTCAGAAAAACTCATCGCTGAAAATTAGGAGGAAAATTATAAACATTTAGTAAGTAATAATTACGTTTGATATTTCATGATTGATGATGATATGGATTCCAACTTATCATAGCCTTATTATTTCATAAGAATTTCAAATTACATGTACTTACACCATTCATACGATGTTGCTTCCCATAACATTAAAAGAAAATAGTTTCCAACAAGTACTTTTAAGCTCACTTAAGCTCACGCACGCCAGCTATTCCCCACTCCTGACGACGGATAGTCGACCTGTTCAAAACGTCGAGCCACTCCTACCACCCATCCTCTCAAACCGGCGCTATAGTTCTCCTTAGAACTATAAGCTAAGAAAGATAACCAACAGTCTTTTTCAAGACTACACCAACAGTCCTTTTCAGGACTACACACACTCAAGAAAGAAAGATTACCGAGACTCCTTTTCAGGACTCCCCAATCCTCCCTCTCTCTCACTGTCATGTGCAACCGCAAGCCTACTGTAAATAAACGATGTTTTCAATTCCAAACTTTTTCGATAATGAAATAAAAATAAAGAGTTTGACATCTTTTCGAAAACAGCATCTGTCTACATCACCCTCTCCAGCTCGTCAACGACTTCGTCGACGCTAGGACGATTGATGGAAGAGTTTTGTCGACACAAGTTACCGATGGCTGTGAGGTCGGCATTGTTGGATGCTACTCCCATCATTGTCAACAATCGCCCAAGCTGGAAGACATCACTCGAGATCGACGTGTTCTGATCATCGAGTGCGCACTCGGTGGCGATGTGGACATAGACTTCCTGTTGATTTTAAAAAAGAATCGAAGACGACTTGAAAGTTTGGTTACTTAAAAAAAGTCTAACTCTGTTTATCTTGAGGAATTTATTTATTGTCCACGTATTTCGCTATCTATTAATTATTGATTTCAAGTTTGAGGCCGAGATGATCGACAAATGAAAAAAAGTCTAATAATTTTCTATTTGTTTGTTTGCTTGCTTCTTTGTTATCTTTTTTCATTGTTCATTTGTTTGTTCGTTTGTGTGAGTTGTCGGTTTTGCTTATTTAGCTCTAGCTTATGTCGCATTAATTATAGTACTTTTAGTAGGAATGTTCGCCCCTTCATATTTCTTTCGTAATTTTAATATGCATAAACTTTTTAACATTTGATTTTTAATAATTTTTTAATTTGAATTTTATCAGTTTATCAATAACGTCGTGATCTTTTAGATCCCTTATTGACCATACATTGTGAGACAAACGAATATCACTAGCGATATTATTTTCGATAAATTTAGTTATGTTTGATATCTTACATCCACAGAGTTAACCATCGGTGGTTTGATGACAACAGGAGCAGCTGACCTTATACAGGGTAAAGGTCTTCCCAGGACGTAGGGGTGTGGGGAACGAATAAGTCCAACGCAATACATCGCCTAAATCTCTATATCCAGAGATGGAATATAGAAGCTATGATCTAGCAGAAAGAAAGAGGGACAGAAGAATGATAAGAAGGAAATGGTTAAGAAATAATAAAGTTGTGGAGGAAAGATACCACTACAATGTTATACAGTTCCCAAAGAAACATCAGGTATTATTCGCCCGAGTATACAAAATTATGTTGTTGCTGGAAATAAGTGACCATTATTTTGTGCCCTGTATAATTTTATATAAGATTCATTTCTCTCTCATTTTTCTTCAAACTCACTTAAGTCAATCTCTATCATGTACCAATACAATACTAACCTGGAGGACGGTAAGAAGGCAATATAAAGTCGCAAAATAGTCGAAAATCGCCCAAAAAATTGGCTGAGATATCTCAAGATCGCAAGGTGCAAGAGAGAATATGATTCGTTTACAGATAATATACTAGGGCGTGGTCACGAAGGTGGAGACGCGCATCTTATTATGCAAGCGCACGCATGTAGTGCTGCTCATCCTCTCATGAGGTAAAATCGTTGGCAGAGGAATAGTTGCCTTGATCTTTGATGTGTTTTCGTACTTTAAATATGATGTATAGAAAGTGCAATTCCTTTTTTTTGTGGTTCATTATTATTCTACCAAACAATAGATGGTCATAAAGTTCAAAGTCACTTGCGACCTTTTTAAGCTTCAAAGTGTATTTACCCCTATTCTTATTTTCCGTGGTCCACGCCCTGAAATTGCGCAATGACATTATCAAGGTCATGACGTCATTAGAATGTCACTTCATCTGACCAATCATAGAGCTTGTACCATGTAATATCCGTTACTTTTTGTATACCAAATTTCGTAGCATGTCTTCTATCCCGTTTTAAGTTACCACTCTCTCTTAAATTCATCTAAAATTAAACTTGCACACAATATGGAAAAGAGTTGATGGCGCTCTCGGAGATAACTAATAAATATTTAAGACTGGCCCAAGAACCAGCAATGAACATTATCCAATCACAATGTGACTCACGCATCGCAAGTAGATGCTATGTAACTTTTAACCAATCACGTTTGTTTTTTTTGATGACGTAACTCGTCTGAAAGAGCATGTTGCCGATGGATTAAGGTGATGAAAAATGATCAGTTACTGCAGAACATAGGCCTAACTTCATCAACGATTTATTTGAACACAATTCAAATTTTTAAAGCAGTTACTCAAATTTGTAAAAAAAAACTTAAAAAAAAACAAAACAGAGGCGCAAGCATGTTTGATTTAACGAACTCGATCGCAACTACTTTCGAAAAAGCTACTGGGTAAATTCCAATACCCTAGGCTACTGTATGTCCCATAAAAATCGTGTTCGGATTACGTAAAACGTTATTGTAATGTTCGCACATTTTCAAAGGTAATGGAAATTGAAATTGCCATAACTTGATTTTTCGAAGGTCTTTATCCCGCGTTAAAGGCAGGCCCGTAGCCACGGGGTGGGGGGTGCCCCCCAAAAAAATTTCCAAGATCAGACACCCCTCCTCATAGACCCCTCCTCAGGACATCGATCAATTACATGTGCCCCTCAAACATCAAACTCTGGCTACGGCCCTGGACTTAAAGGTACAGATGTCCCTTGGAGTATAGTCTCACCTCCCTGCTAGGAGGCACACCCAAGGCGGACTGAAACTTTTTGTTGGGGGTCATCTAAAACAGTTTTGTTCAAGCAATGCAGTTCTGGGATATGGCGCCCCTCATTCCCTGCCCACACCCGTATTGAAAGAAAGGAAAGGAAAAGGAAAGAAAAGAAAAGAAGAGTAAAGAAAAGGAGAGAAGAGAAGTTGATTTGATTTGATTTGATAAGGTTTTATTCGAATATTCAACAATACAGCTGGAGGCTGATGCAAGTGAATTTACAAGGTAAAAACAATTCCATAGACATAGATATCATATTATGCTTTAACAGTTTTAAATGAATCCAGATATAAACAATACATAGTACATAAATCATAAATAATGATAATAATAATAATATTGAGTTCGGTTTGCATACTTGGATATGAAATAATAGAAAATCAAAGGGTTTAAGGTCAGATATACAGTTTGGAGTCGGTGCAGGACATCTTGATAATGTATTAAGAGAAAATTATTATTGATCATTAAAAATTGAAACTAAATGATTAAAATGTAACATTTACATGAAGTTTATATCAGAAATAAATCGATAAAATACAATTATTAAATATTGTTATTTATGATCTTTATGAATACGTGATGTAAAACCCGACTTGAAAACATAAAATTACATTTATTGAAATAACATTAATAATTATTGCATTGATCAACTTGCATTTATCAAAGTTAAATTTAAAAAGTCAGATAATATACGTTGTTCTTCTGAGTTGCATAGATTGGCAATGGGAATATCTTTTATAATAATTTATCGGATCAATTTTGTATAAATAAAATGATAGGAGATTGAAGGGTAAGATCGCAAACATCCAGTCTCACATGGTTTCTTAATGAGTTTAAAGGCCGATCATTGATTAGTGAAATAAAAGGCTAACTGTTCAAGTAATGGGGTCTACATTACATGATAAAGAGATGATTCGAAAAATGTAATTATTAATCATTGTTTTAAACATACAATACCCGATATAAAAAACCGACTTGCACATATAGAAATTACACTTATCAAAATTGCATTCAACTAAATTATATCTCTAAAAATTACCTTTCTTTTCTCAAAATAAAATTCTTAAAAACTACATTTTATCAAAGTTCTATTTATTAAAATCATATTTATCAAAACTATATTCATAGAACTACATACAAATTCCAATAGAGGTTTAGGATGAAATAGCTAGACCTATATGAGGAGGTCGGGATTCCTATTTAGTAATCGAACAATTGATGGGATACTAGAATTGTAATATCTTGTGGTCCTGCATTTTGGTTCATGGAGAAGATGTGAGTTGCGTAACTGCCTTCCAGAAAGTGAACGTCGGGACTTTGGAAGAAAGTCACGATGGCGAGCTGACGTGAGAAGGTTACGTGCAAAAGAGAGGAGAAGACCTTCTCGCCGTGAGTGGAGAGAATCAAGATGGAGGTGATCCAAAGCACCGCGGTAAGAGTCATACCCTCCAAGGATGACTCGACAGACCCTTTTCTGCACACGTTCAATGTCATTGGATTGAGCAGTGGTCAGTGACGAGGACCAGACAGGTGATGCGTACTCAAGTACAGGTCTGATGTACATAGCATAAATAGCAACCAAATCAGAGCTCGGGAGCCTACATTTTCTGAGGCGGTATACGATGTAGAGACGTCTGCTAGCCTTCGAAACCAGCGCTGAAACATTGGTGTCCCACTTCAAGTCGGCTTGAAGATGGACACCAAGTAACGTGAGGTGGTCGACCACGGATAAGCTGGTATCAGCGACTTGGAGAAGTGAAGAGAGCAATAGAAAGGAAAAGAGAAATAGAGAAGAAAATAGAATAGGCTAGGCCTAGATGAAAAGAAAATAAATATTAAAAGAAAATAATAAAATAGGAAAGAAAACAAACGAAGAGGAAAGAGAAAGAGAGGAAAACATTTATTATCGTTCTCAATTTCAAAATGAGACCCCTTCAATGTGTAACAATCATTTACGTTTCGATGTTGGGGGCGAATGAAGGAAACAAAAAATAGCTCTGTTAGCTCCTTGGTCAGATCGAGTCTGTGCAATTTAGAATAATCACTGCCAAAGTCATGGAAGTGCTTCACAAATACATTTTATTTGCCCTCTTGGGAAAAGTACTTCCACCTGTGTTCAATAGAAGGTACTGTCCGTGCATAAATGAATAATGATTACATAACTTTATTGAGCGCGTATCCGCTATCCGTCTCGGTGTGTTCTACAATTTTTGTACAAATAATTACCCATGCGCAGATTGTATCTATTACTATATGAATTGTCGCAAGAGGGCAACATTCTAATTCCGTCTGTTGATCAAATCGTGGTGATAATTTGCCAAAATGCACAATCATATGGAATGTAGGCTTCAAAACAAAATTTTCAAAATTGAAATGACAAAATTCAAAATTGACAAGCGGCGTAAAAACTAAATTAGCAACACCAACTAAAAAAAAACTAAGCATGCTTTTGGACTTTGGTCCTCAGCTTACAACGACAATTATTGTGATTCACTACCAATATCAAAAGACGTATCACACTTCATATCTCACTCAGTTTAAACCAAACAATCAATTGATTAAAATGATAGATCTGGCTTATGAGCAGGGGTGTCGATTTGTATCCGTGGTTGGGGGGGGGGGGTGATAGGTGCCAAAATATTTTCGGCAATAGATCAAAGCAACCAAGAGGTAGAAGCGTGTGGCAGGTTGCACCCTCCCTTCCAAGTTATTAACTTTTTCAAGTCACCCTCAATAAAGATAACATTTCAGAGAATATAAGAGTGGTAATAAAATGAATAACATGCTAAATGTTAGTCCTGACTCTTGCCTGCAGTGTAGGCCTACCAGACTGATATCATCTATTTTTAAACGAAATTTAGACATTACCAAAAAAATCCAATGGTGAGGGATATCAACTTGTGAAAGTATTATGTTACCAGTGGGCAAATGCATTAATAAGCAACCAGGAAAGGTTCATGTAGACAGAAAATTCTTTATTTCCTGGTGATAGAAACATACATTTTATGAATATTGATGTCTCCAAACAACATTCATCGTGAAAAACCCATTCCAATATTCTGTGTAAGGAGATCTCCAAAAACATAGTTCTCATTAGTAAATGAAAAACATATTGCTTTTGGTTCTTCATTTGACTCTCTTCCTTCTTTAATTAAACCAACTGAATCCTCTCTGCGGGAAACTCAATTCAATGAAACAGAATATCACTGATGCAAAATTTGGTTCTCAAAATGACAGAAAATTTCCACTCCTGATCTCATACAAACTGTCTGTTTCTTAAAAACATAATATAAAACTTACGTTCCAACTACCAAACAACAAACTTCCATTATCTCCTTCTTCACCCAAATATACTTATCATACCAGATACGCTCTAAAATATAAGCATAATATTCCCTAAGGCCCTGACCAGAGCACTATTTTTTTCCTCAAAAACTATAACCAGTCTTAGAAGGTGCATTATTATTGGAAGGGTGTTATTAACAAAACTTCAAACTTAATAACATTCTAACCTTCAAAAACACCTTATGCCTGTTACGTTTGAATACAATACATAGGCCTACATCAGCTTTTCAATAAAACAAAAATAAGTTGTGACATAATAATCTTTCTCCAAAATATCGAATTGGAGGATTCTGTTGTATTGCTTGTTTATGTACATACAAAGAGCTTGTTTTCAAGAGGCACTAGATCCATGTGTGTAACTTAAGAAAGAACTCTTTGTTTACCCGATTTTGTTCAGGTGTCTATGGAAAATTGTTATTAAAAGATGCATTTGTTCATAATAATAATTTCTCTCGTAATTTAGGTTAATAATTTTGTTCAAGGTAAATAGAGGAAAATGTATATCATTATCTCCATTTGCTATCAAAAGATTTTGCTCCTTTCGGAAAATAGCTCTTCAAATGTTTTCATATGTAGAGATATAAATGAACAAAGAAATGGATGAAATCAATAAAACAAAATAGATACTGAGTATGAATCAGGGAACAAACTGAAAGTTTCGTCTCCTACATGCTGCCATTTGGACAAAACCGTCTTTCTCTTCAATGATACAATATTTTTATTACTTTACTTGTGTAGCACCGACGTTTTTGGGGTGGGGTGAGGATCATTTAAATATCAAAACATATCATTCATAGCAGCGGAAGTCTAATCAATGATTGCATATAAAAGGAACTTCTCTTTCTTTAGAACCCATGCAAATTAATGGTTCACCCTTTTTCCGTCGGTTCCACAAGATAAGCATTCACACAAACATTACACACACCAAGTACATCACATATACAAACAAGTCAATCATACCACAAACACATAGAACATATCACAGCATATACAGTCACACAATCAAAGCAATCACGCTCATTCCATCACTACACACAAGAGTCTGAAAATCTAGACTATCAATCATTGTATATGTGAGTATATATATATAGGGATGTCTTTTCCCTTTATTAGTTAGAACTTATTTACACAATATTAACTTTAACAAAACAATAACATTTAACTGAACTAAACAACTACAATCAAGACTAACCCTACAAGGTCATAACTTATTAATAATTAACTTCTACATTTATATCCTATATTACAACATTTGGACATGAGGGTTAAGGGTTTCCAAGTGAAGGTGCTGAGGCGACGGCCTTCATTGTAATTGGAGTAACGACGTTGTCTCCTGAACAGGAGAAATATTAAATATTGTCAGCGACAATTAATGTGATGTTGTCTCAATGGAGGGTGGAGACAAAAGAGCAAAAGTGAATAATACTAAATACCTTTACTATTATTATCTAAATTATAAATCCTCATGTCAATACATCGAAACTAAAATAGTTAGTAAATATTTACAGAAAAACATGCAACATATATGATGACGATAATGCTGTCATTATATATTTTCATTAATTAGTAATCATCAGAGATAACTGTAATAAGTTTACAAGTTCAACAAATGATTCAATAGCACTGGGTAACACAATTACTCATCTCTACAAAACTTCACACAAAATCCGTTTAAATCTCACAACTGCATAATCATCCACTCTTGAGAAATACATAGTGCTAAACAGTTGATTACAATTGAGTAAGATATTCAAAAAGTGTTATAATGTGCTTACCTGAACAGAAGAAATATTAAATATTGTCAGCGACAATTAATGTGATGTTGTCTCAATGGAGGGTGGAGACAAAAGAGGCTGATGAGGAGGAGGAGATGGCTGACTTTGAGATGGGTTATGCCATCTCCCAACTAAAGAGGTAAAAAGCTTAAGTGCTCTCATTAATATATGTTCAGGATAAGCATTTAACAATTAAATCACACAGCATTGATAGAGATGAAACATTATATAATCACATAAATAACTTTCCCAACTGGAGAAAGATAAACAATCATAATTAATATAGTATGAACATTAATTCATAGGCCATAACACCCTTAGGCTAAGATAATGGAATGGCCCAACCATGGTCATTTTCCTTTGTCTATAGCTTGACCATCATGTTTAGGGGACAGCATTGTTCTCCCTGATTCCAGAGAAAGTAAACAAACAAAGTATTAAAGCAAACTTGGAAGTTGCATGGTATACCCCATACAAGGCACACGTTGTATGCATAGAATATGGGCATATATATATACATGTATCACTGCACTGTATAGAGCATGTGAAATGTTCACTAGGTGAAAAAGCATAAAGTTATATAATTCGTGGACTCATGTAATATTCCATACATGTGAATATGCGTATAATAATATATATATATATATATATAAAATATCAATGTTGCACCAAACAGGGGCTACATATTCTTCCGCCCTAAAAGCAGATGTCCACATCACGACAACAGCCGACATACAATTATTCATGAAGCTCATTATACACAATGTTAGTGACTATCTTCAGATGTCACTGTGTGGTCTTCATGTGGGTCGATTTGATACAATGGAGTCCAACGGTCTGTCCCGAGTTTTCCTGACTCACGCATCATAATGGCGACGCCAACTAGTTCATGGTCCTGCCGAATCCATGTCGGTCAGAATCTGTTCGGATACAGAGATTCATCTCGGCATCCTGTGAACTTGGGATGAATACGGTGAAGTACTGTAGACTTTCCTTGTCCCAATGTTCATCCTTTTATGTATGTTTACGATGACTTCAGGGTGAATTGCAGCTTCGCTTAGAAGTACTCTCAGCTTCATTGTTTATACGCGACAGGCGACATCAAAGTTCAGTAAATGCAGAACGATGAGCACTGCATCCCCCACTATCATCTTTGGTGGCTGTACTATAGCTCCTTGTCCAGCGTTGCAGACCGGGACAGGCTATAAGCTGCATCTGGCAGATCTGATGGCAGCCACAGGCAGATCCCTCCGTCCTACCACTTAGATATGAGAACCCTCATTCCTATAGGACATGCCCTAACATTAGCATAATATAACGTATAAGCTAAGAAGGAATCTACAATTATTAAATACAGAAAGCAAACATATCTTAGTATACCAAATTAATAGTATCTATTGTACTATGCCATTTAGCATGAACAAGTATGATATAATTTACAACAAATCAGTCAAGAACGCTCGCATTTGTTGAGCGAGAGCCAACTTAAAATCTACATTATTTTGTTTGCCAGGTTGATCATACGTAAGCCTACTAGGTCCTATACCTTTATTATTCCTGGTAGACTTTCTACTTACTTTTACATTTTCATCGACTCCGGCATCCGCACGATCACCATCACTAGAATCACGCACATCCGCCTCAACATCCACATTCACACCATTATCAACTGCGTTGCTTTGCACAACCGTCTGATTATTATCCTCTTCGACAGCAATATCAAGATTATCAAAATTATTATTTTGAGTGATATCATCCACATTTCTTACATATTCATGCCTGTCGTCATGGTTATCGTCATGGTGATTTATGTCATCAGCCAAGTCGGTCCTTTGGTCTGGTATGTCAATGTCATTTTCGTCAGGTGTGGGGTTAGGGTCTGGAGTATGTTCAATAGGGATAGACTCATTTGGTATGATAAAGATGTCCTCATCGTCGTCTTCATCTTCTTCCTCACTAATTACTGTGTTAGCAGTATTTCTACTACGTGGGGTCGCTTGTCTTTGCCTAGTAACTGGCGGCTTGGTGGTTGGCACATCAGGGTCATTGGGTCTGTCATTGACAGGTCCGTCATATGGGAGGAGGAGGTTACGATGGAGGACTCTAGGGGTATCCGTGCTTCCTTCCTTCTGCACGCGGTAGACAGGGATTCACCTATCTTATGTAAGATGACATATACGTTGTCACCCCACCTGTTTGCTAGCTTGTGCTTGCCGCGCAAGTGCACGTTCTTCACCAGAACACGGTCACCTACCTCCAAAACAGGGGCCTTAGCTTTAAGATCATATTGTTTCTTGTTTGCACTACTACGGTTCGCCATATTTCTTGACGCTATATCATACGCTTCCTTAAGCTGTTCCCGTAGATTTTTGACATATGTTGTCTTGTCCTTTGCGACGACCACTGGGGTCAATGCCAAAGGCAAGATCAATGGGCAAGCGAGCATTCCTGCCGAACATCAAGAAATATGGAGAAAAGTGCGTTGTATCATGCTCACAAACATTGTAAGCATGTACCAGGGGACTGACATGTTTTCTCCATTCGGACTTACCCTTATCGGAAAGACATCCTAACATGTCTAGCAGGACACGGTTAAACCGTTCTACGGGGTTAGATTGGGGATGGTATGGGGTAGTGCGGACTTTCTCTACTCCGGCCATGCTACATAATCCCTTAATCAACTTAGAATTAAAGTCCTGTGCTTGGTCGGTTAAGATCTTGGCTGGCCAGCCATAGTGAACAATAAAGTTCTCCCACAGGGCTTTCGCCACTGTGGAACTACGCTGGTCTTTGGTTGGGACTGCTACAGAGTACTTACTAAAGTGGTCTGTCATGACTAGAACATTTTCTACCCCTCCATTGTCGGGTTCTATGCTTAGAAAATCCAAGCATAGAAGTTCCAATGGCTGAGTAGTCACGATGGTGCCCATTTCTTCCCGCTCCTGTTTCCTTTTCCGCTTTATGCACCTGTCGCACTGGTCAATCCATTTCTTAATGGTTGACGCCATAAACGGAAAGTAGAACCGTGTTTTTGCAAGAGAGGCACACTTATCAAAGCCCAAATGGCCACAGTCATCATGGATTCCACGCATAGCTTGGCCAATGAAGCCATGCGGGATTACTAATTGGAGCCTTACCTCACCAGACAAGGGGTCTTTAGTTTGACGGTATAAGACACCCTTTTGTAGAACAAACCTTTTCATTTCCCGGAACAGCACGCGAAGGTGTGTGGAAGCTTCTTTCCTATCTTTAGGGGATGGGTGGGAACCTGATTCAATGAATGTCCTTACCTTACCAATGTCTGGGTCATCCATCTGGAGTTGGTGCCAATCAGTGTCACTAAGACCTGGGAGGGAGGTGTTACCTTGTAGACTATTTGTGTAAGGGTCTGGTATGGACGAGGGTTGCATTGCAAGGCTTGTTGCAATTACAACTGGTGGGGACTGGGAGGGGTATTTAGGGGTATGCTTACCTTGTATCTTACCTGTCTCGTTGGCTGGCTGTTGGACATACCCTTGGAATAATGCTGATACTTCAGCGGTATCCATCTGCTGGACCCTAGATTTTAGAAACTCTACTTGGGTACTTACCTCTTCCTGGATCTGGTTGTCGTCCGGTACTAAGCCCGGCCTTCTGCTGAGAGAGTCGGCATCATTTAAGTTCTTACCTGGGCAGTACCTAATTTCAAAGTCAAACACAGACAAGTTTGCTACCCACCTCTGGCCAGTAGCGTCAAGCTTGGCATTGGTCATGACATAGGTTAGGGATTATTGTCAGTTATGACAATGAATTTCTCACCATAGAGGTAGTCAGCAAACTTTTCAGTAACTGCCCACTTGAGACATAAAACTCACGTTTCCAAGCGCAGTAATTCCGTTCAGTCTGGCTGAGACCACGTGAAGCGTAATTAATTACCCGCTTCATGTCATCCTGCTCCTGGTAGAGAACAGCCCCAAGACCAAACCCAGAAGCATCGCAATGCAGCTCAAAAGGTTTTGACAGATCGGCAAAGCCTAGGACTGGTGCAGTTGTTAGCAACCTTTTCAGTGCCAGGAAAGCATCCTCACACCTCTCGGTCCACTTTTCCCGAAATGGCTCAAGCTGGGCTCTCCTTACCTTGGAGCGGTCAGCTGGTGTGCTGGATGATCTCCTAGGCATCGACAAACCTACCAGCAGATCATTCAGTGGTCGGCATATCTTGCTAAAGTCTTTGCAAAACCTGCGGTAATAACCGCAAAATCCTAACCACTGTCTGAGCTGCTGGACATTGTTTGGTCGTTGCCATTCCAGAACATCCTCAATCTTTGATGGGCATGGTCGAATCCCTTTACCGCTTATCTCATGCCCGAGATGTGAAACTGTCTGGTAAAGGAAGTGGCATTTCTTCTTTTCAAGTTTGAGGCCAAAGTCTCGGACCCTTGTAAGAACTTTGAGAGTCCGTTCAATGCACCCTTGCATGGTTGGTGCGTGTATGACAATGTCATCTATGTAGGCAATTGCTTCTCGCAAGGAGCAATCCCTAGGCACCTTTCCACAACCCTTTGCATTTGGGCGGGGCTGGACTTCAGGCCTTGTGGCATACGAGTGAATTCATATAACCCAAATGGGGTATTGAAAGCACTGTATTGTCTATCTTCCTCACGGAGTGGAATCTGAAAGAATGCACCTTTCAGATCCACAACCGTGAAGAACTTGGACCCGTGGAGTGAGTTGAATAAATCCTCTACCTTTGGTATGCTGTACGCGTCTGGGATAACCCGGCGGTTTGGTTGACGGTAATCTACCGTCATCCTTAGTTTCCCAGATTTCTTGCGCACCAAGCATACGGGTGAACTATATGCACTGGTAGAGGGCTTTATCAACTCTGCATCCAGGAGGCCCTGAAAAAGCTGTCTAGCTTCTTCGTACATGTTTTGAGGAATAGGGCGTGCACGAGCATTCCACGGGGTCTTGTCAGTCAGCTTTATTACGTGCTCCACGCCCTTAGCACAGCCGTAGTCATTATCGTCCTTGGCAAATAGCCCGTCAATTTGATCTAGTTGTTTCGTCAATGAGTCAGCAATGACTTGGGAAGTGTCGCTAGCAATGTCGTAGTTACCTAACGAGTCGTCATCGTCATCTACTTTCTGGGGAGGAGGTAAAGTAACATGGTACAGTCAGTCCTACAGAGTCAAAGTCATGGTCTTTAGTCATTAATCCAGTCACGTTAGCGCATACTTGAGCAAGAGGTCTATCCCACATGTAGGTAAATGCCTCTGCTATTACTTGTCTATTGTGGACAGTAATGGGGACATTTGTGTTGTTACTGATACTCACCTTCACTTTGGCTCTCCTGCCAAACACTTCCTGGATAGCATTTACAACATGAATGTCTTGGTTTCGATGAGGATTCTCCACCTCTTGCACCAGAACATTGTGCTTACCAGGGGGCAGGGAGCTGTACAGGGTTCCAACTACCTGTAAAGCCTGGTCAGGCTCGATTGTGAGGGGTCGTCGCAGTCGACAACGAACTTGTCCTACTTTTCCTGTGGTAGGATCTCCCATCCTCTCCTCATATGCAGCCTTCTGATAGCAGGCATATATTGAGGTGGGGATGTCAAGTACTGATAGAAATTTGGGGCCTAAATGTGCCCTGCAGGCAATTGCAAGGCTACGAAAAACATTGGTTCCTACAATGACTGGGGAGGGGCAAGAGACGCGACAAGTAACGATTATCGCTAAAACGTTTACCGGGGAGCCTATACCTACAATCTCTTCAGGGAGGGAAATGGGGATGGATATGTACCCTTCATACAACACTGACTGCCCATTCGCACCTTCAATACGCAGTGACGAATTACTCAGGTGCTGTAATGGATATGCACTACTCAAGTGGGAGTCATAAAAATGTTTCTGGATTGTGGTGACTACACTGCCACTATCTATTAGACAGGTAGTTTGAACATTATCATTACCAAGTGTACAATTAGTCTCACAAGACTCTCCTACCAACCCAGGGAATTTCTACTCCTAAATTAGACGGAGAATTATGCTGTTGTTGGGGCACTACCTTAGGGCGCTTTTTATTTCGGCCTCTCGTCCGCCCACTAACGGAGGTCCCTACATGTTTGGGTGATTGAGAGTTTGAGAGGGGGTAAGTGGGGATTGGGGGAAGGAGGGGGCACTCTCTACTGTCATGGCCTCCCAGGCTGCAAGAATGTCTTTCCTGCGGGCCAAATTCTTTTTCTTTAACTCCTCATTGGGGCGGTTTTTGCATTCCCTTTCAAAGTGGTTGAATTCGCCACAATTATAACAAACAAGAACCCTAACTGGGCAACTCCTATTGGCCGAGTTTGATTGTGTCTTAAGGGGGCCTTGCCTATTCTGAGGGGGCCTGTTCTTCTTTTGGTGGTTAGGGGTTCCCTTGGTACATCACTGGGGTAGGAGGTGGTGGTGGTGGTGGGTGGTGGGGATGGGGATGGGTAGGGGAGGTATGGGTTGGGCGCGCCAAGCTGCTGGGGGTAACTCTTGACGGTGCGCTTTTGTGTGTACTTCGCATCGCGAGTGGCTTCGGCCTCTCGAATCAGGCTTATTAGTCTATAAAAAGGGGGCGCAACAATTTGTTGGTGGAGGTTTGTCACGGAGAGGATGTACTCATCTTGGCATCCCATCCTAAACCTATCCAAAAGTTTCTGGTCTGCCGAGTCTAGTACAAACTCTCCTATCTCCACCAACTTGTTTATTTTCAGCTGTATCCTCTTTAAGAAGTCTGAGGGCTTTTCTCCTTTGTCCTGGCACATGCACATGAACTCGGCTAAGAGAAGGGACTTGTTCTCTACTGCGCCATACACATTGTCCAAAAAAGATACAAGTCCATGGGCAGTGGAGCTTGGGGAAACTTGCCTAGCAAAGTCTTTAGCAGGTCCGCAAAGCCTAGTGACGATCTCGCGCCTTTTTGTTTGCTCGTCAACTGAAGCCATTGACGCAACCTCAATAGCGACATCCTTAAATGTCTCCCAGTCTACCTCGCCTTGTTTTAATGGCTCTTTTCCTGAGAAGAGGCCAAGACGGGGAGACGTGGAGCATTAACTACGCCATGACTAGGGGCAGGTGGCGGGGAAGGGGAGCAAGGAGTAGGGGCAGGGGGCGTAGGGGTGTGGACAGGGGGAGGGTTATCTATTGAACACCCTTTCACCAATTTTTCGAGTTGGGAAAGGCTAAGTCCAGACTCTACCAAAAACTTACTCAAGGTGTCAGGGTCAGCACCAGGAGATAGTTTATCCTCATCAAGGACAAGGGGAGGGTTGTCATTGGAAGACATGATACAAATAAATCAAATCCTATACCAAATAGAAAGCAAAATAACGATACGAACAATATAAAGTTATAAACCAAATTTCCAACAAATGATCAAAGTAATACCATATGTACTAGCAAAGAAAACAAAAACAAACAAACCAATAACCTGGCAATTGAGACTACTCTACCTTAGATAGCCTTATAGCCAGTTGCATCAAACAATATAGTAAACCCAAATACCATACAAGTACCAGTTTACTATTATCATACCAGTCTATCAGTCAAAGCAAGGGGTCAAGGTCAAGTCATTACGTTAGGTTGCTAAGTCATTTAATATGTCACTATTAAAGTAAATATTAAAGTTGTATGTCATACGATCAGGCAAGAACATGTTACGAAACTAAAAACAAAAATTGAACCAACCAAAAGTGAAAAACAATAAAAATAGAAAATATACTATAAAACATAAACCTCGCTCTGCTACCAATTGTAGCACCGACGTTTTGGGGTGGGGTGAGGATCATTTAAATATCAAAACATATCATTCATAGCAGCGGAAGTCTAATCAATGATTGCATATAAAAGGAACTTCTCTTTCTTTAGAACCCATGCAAATTAATGGTTCACCCTTTTTCCGTCGGTTCCACAAGATAAGCATTCACACAAACATTACACACACCAAGTACATCACATATACAAACAATTCAATCATACCACAAACACATAGAACATATCACAGCATATACAGTTACACAATCAAAGCAATCACGCTCATTCCATCACTACACACAAGAGTCTGAAAATCTAGACTATCAATCATTGTATATGTGAGTATATATATATAGGGATGTCTTTTCCCTTTATTAGTTAGAACTTATTTACACAATATTAACTTTAACAAAACAATAACATTTAACTGAACTAAACAACTACAATCAAGACTAACCCTACAAGGTCATAACTTATTAATAATTAACTTCTACATTTATATCCTATATTACAACATTTGGACATGAGGGTTAAGGGTTTCCAAGTGGAGGTGCTGAGGCGACGGCCTTCATTGTAATTGGAGTAACGACGTTGTCTCCTGAACAGAAGAAATATTAAATATTGTCAGCGACAATTAATGTGATGTTGTCTCAATGGAGGGTGGAGACAAAGAGCAAAAGTGAATAATACTAAATACCTTTACTATTATTATCTAAATTATAAATCCTCATGTCAATACATCGAAACTAAAATAGTTAGTAAATATTTACAGAAAAACATGCAACATATATGATGACGATAATGCTGTCATTATATATTTTCATTAATTAGTAATCATCAGAGATAACTGTAATAAGTTTACAAGTTCAACAAATGATTCAATAGCACTGGGTAACACAATTACTCATCTCTACAAAACTTCACACAAAATCCGTTTAAATCTCACAACTGCATAATCATCCACTCTTGAGAAATACATAGTGCTAAACAGTTGATTACAATTGAGTAAGATATTCAAAAAGTGTTATAATGTGCTTACCTGAACAGAAGAAATATTAAATATTGTCAGCGACAATTAATGTGATGTTGTCTCAATGGAGGGTGGAGACAAAAGAGGCTGATGAGGAGGAGGAGATGGCTGACTTTGAGATGGGTTATGCCATCTCCTAACTAAAGAGGTAAAAAGCTTAAGTGCTCTCATTAATATATGTTCAGGATAAGCATTTAACAATTAAATCACACAGCATTGATAGAGATGAAACATTATATAATCACATAAATAACTTTCCCAACTGGAGAAAGATAAACAATCATAATTAATATAGTATGAACATTAATTCATAGGCCATAACACCCTTAGGCTAAGATAATGGAATGGCCCAACCATGGTCATTTTCCTTTGTCTATAGCTTGACCGTCATGTTTAGGGGGACAGCATTGTTCTCCCCTGATTCCAGAGAAAGTAAACAAACAAAGTATTAAAGCAAACTTGGAAGTTGCATGGTATACCCCATACAAGACACACGTTGTATGCTTAGAATGTGGGCATATATATATACATGTATCACTGCACTGTATATAGAGCATGTGAAATGTTCACTAGGGTGAAAAAGCATAAAGTTATATAATTCGTGGACTCATGTAATATTCCATACATGTGAATATGCGTATAATAATATATATATATATATATATAAAATATCAATGTTGCACCAAACAGGGGCTACACTTGCATTATGAAAAAAAACGCATCATCAACCCCACATAGTCATACCAAAAAAAAATCACTTCAGATTGAACTGGCCAAAAGTCATGTGATATTCTTGCTCAGATGCTTTCCTTTACCTTTAAGAGTTCTTTATATTGAGGAATTGGTTGATAATTTTTCTTGGCAATAATGCCCAAATTAAAAGAGTTAAACAAATACACGACTGTAACTCCTAGCGCGTTTTGAAAAATGTTTTAGGAAATATCAGGAAATAAAATGAGTGAAAAAAAACCAAACAAATAAAGATACAATGACGTGAATTTTAAAAAGGGTGAACGGAAACAACACAACAACTAGTGAACAATCTTATAACTCTCCCACTCTCTACTTCTTTTTTGCACTTTTGCGCTTCGCGCTTAACATTTAGCTCGTTGCTTTTTAATGCTGCGGCTTTGCATTTGGCGTACTGCATTTCTATGATGCTGTTGATTGAATAAATTGAATAAATTCATCAATTCCTGATGAAGCTGTATGAGCGAGAATTCAATTTATTCTTGTCTCATATTCGGTTGTCAGTCTCATTTACTTTGTTTTCTATTTATATATGTATGTATTATGAAAATGAGATAGCAAAATGTGTATATTGATGGTCATCTTGCGAGCAATAACCATTAACTACTCTCATCGGGCTCTCATCATTAATTTTCTCTTCATTTTTTTGTTTGATGGTGAATTATTGGGGGATGATTGTACAGGCGGCCATCCCCATCCCCACCCCCGTGATCGACACCCCTTCTTATGAGAGGGACTGGGCAAGCGGTAAGGTAAGGAATAAGTTTAGATACCTTTAAGGTGACAGAAAATTATTTTTGAAAAAAAAATCCACAGTCAAATGCACGCTCTCAGTGCAAACATGTTTAGGGACTCATTATGCTCCGAAAATTAGAAATTTATTTACTGGTATCCTTTGTCATCTTTACCACGTGACCGTGCACATATAAGACATTTTCATTGACGGAGAACCGAAAGCCAAAGCAAAACAATGCAAATGAAATTCAAAAACAAAGCATAGTAAAGACCAAACCAAAAGCAAAGCAAAGCTGCAAATAAAGCAGAGCAAACCAAACCAAAGCAATACAAAGCAAGAGAGCAATGCAAAGCAAAGCGGAAACAAATGTTCGCAGTCTTAATCGCAGATATTTGCCGAAAAAAACTTAATTTTTGCTTGAAACCAAAATTACGTGTCACTGTCACTTATACCGGTACCGTACTAGTAATATAATAATTAAGGACATCAGGCCGTTGAGGGAGTGCATGCAAAAATTCAGTGAAAAAGAAATTAATTGAATAAAGCGATGTACCACAGACCACGGATCACGAGTGAAACCAAGACGAATTTATGTCGAAAAATGCTCTAAAATTTCCAAGAACATCTATATCTTGACCTTCCTGAAATGTAAGTATAGACTTCACTATATTTTTAAAATAGTTTTGACAAATGTGTGAATTTCGTGGCAAACGTGACCTTTATATATCTAGTGTTACAATTCGTGATCGTGTCCAGCACAAAAGAATGAGCAAAAGACTGGGGCCAGCTCCAACCCAATAGGGACGGAAGCCACCCCGACTCGACGGCGCCCGCGGTGCCTAGGGTGGCCCGTGGTATACATAGGAGTTGAGCTACAAGACAGAGTCCATACGTAAACGTGTCCACGACCACGTTCCACTTCATTCTCGTTTTGTCCCAAGTTTGCTCAAACTGGAAAATATCACACAAATAGACCAGATGGGATTACCAAATCTACCTACTATACTATTCACGATGTATTTAAAGCTTGATAATTGATTTTTAGAGATTTTTGACTAAAAATAAAATGTATTGTAGGGACTATGAGTACGGGGTCTAGTCTAGTCTAAAGTAATTTTACATGACAGTTTTGTCGGTGCTTATTCAGAATCATATCCCTACTTTGAACCCGTAACTCCGGCGTAGAGATACCGTACTAAAACATACCCAAAATCAAGTAAATATTCATCAATTGTTCAAATAATGGCCATGATTTACATGTAGGGATGTTACAAAATTTTGAGATTTGTAATACTTAACCTGTGATATACCTTATCAGATAAAGCATCAGAAGACCTTTCATTTGATACCTAATTCACTTCCTTACCTTCAATATTAAGGAAGTTACAGTCATTTTTTACATGGAAAATTAAGCTGTCGCTTCCCATTCATTTACTATTGACTTAAGAAAAAAGCTGTGATCGAGGAACAACCGGAATAAAAACAATAAAAACAAGGTCAATCTGACCCAGCATGCGCATGCGCATATCTGTCTGGAGAAAGTCACTCGATTTTCACAACTTTTCATTCCTGTTATGTTTATAAAATCCACATTCATTGCCTTAATCCTGGCCAAAATGAATGGTTTCTTTTCATATAATGTACGAATGATGTATAAATTATCCATATTTTACATGATTTCATATTCACAATCAGTAATTTTATATAAAAACTGGGGCAGAAAACAATATTTTCTTCGCATTGTTCGCATCAATCGCACGATCACCACACAACAAATCTCGACACGACGTACACACGCATGCGCTGTACACCCTCACCGGTGACTGCCGCTCAAGTTGCAAAACATGACATGACATCCATCAATTCCGGGAAAAATACACATTTCTCGTCGAAGGATTTCAATAAAATTTCACAAGAGCACAGATAAATAGGTAAGCTATCGGTCTGCCTACAGTTTTTTTGAATTCCTGACGACCCGATCCTTAAGTAAAAGACGGTGGAAGTTGACTTTCATTTTGTTTGCTCTTTGGTGATAGTTGTGATGAAAATGTCCATACAAAGTGGATACCAAATTAAAGAGAAAAGTGTGACGAATACGATAGACCTAGTATCCGAAATATCAAACGCCTATAACCCCTACGAAAACGGTGTTTTAAGGGGAGTCCCCCGCACCGGCCGCATTCAGGCGCGCACACAAGAAGTCAGATTTTGATCACCGCACAGCGCCGGGATTGTAACGTACCTACATGATTTAAAAGTCGTTATGTTTCTTACCTGTTTCGTGTCAATTTTCTTATCGAGTATTTTTCCTAAAAACGAAGAAATATAATAAACACTTTCTCACGGAATTCACGGCAAACTGCTGCACAATACAATTGCATACCGTACCACAGATGAAAAAAAGCCAGTCACTCACTCAATAGTGTCTGACAGTGCAGTCTAGCAAGTTAACAGGTTTCCTTGCATAATTTGAATATTAGGACACTGCTAACGTTTAAATTTCACAGATAGGACATACATGACATATTCATAATTCCTGCAAAGTTCTACATAATTTGATGTTGGCTGCAAAGGGACATAGTATCTTTAATTGGCACTCATTTGCCTGCTTCATGCATTTTACAGTACAAAAACTTTGACCTCTGACTGGAGTTAACAATATTGATCCTGGCTGGAACCTCATGTAAGTGATGTAACATTGTGGTGTATGAAAAAGGGTGATTTCAGATTGCCAATTTGATGCTGAATTTTTGAAAATAGCTTTTATTTAAGTGTAAAAGGGCGCAGAAGAATCGCTGAATTCAGCATTCAGCGACACTTCCCGCGCATTTTGTACACTACCTCACTTTTTGTTATCTGTTGAGCAATTTCAAAGTGTGTTGCATGACTTGAAAGAAAAGTCCCTCACCGAATGCCAAATATAGTTTGCAAGGTTCGTTGTGTGTGGGAATGGGTGGTTACATTCACGTTTGTAAACTTTGTATTTTTGTTTAGGTTGCCTTTTGTTTACACGGCTCTTCACAGAGGCAAGTGCATGTCAAGTAAGGCTGAATGATATCGATATTAAATTTCATACATAAAGATCTATATCTACTCATATATAACCTTAAAGCTCCTTTGAGAAATCTTTGTTAATTTGTTTTAATTTTTGTTTCCTTTTTCAGATTTTAATGTTGCTGGTGTCTATCAAAGTATCTAGTTTGACGTCATGATGGTTACTCTTCTAGGTCTACATTATATCATCGTCAGTTAACTTCACTATTTACCACGACCGAAGGTATTATTGTTTCTACCAGTTTGTGTGACCACTTCCAGAATGAATGAGTAAGTTCAACTATTCATCATGTGATCAGTTGTATGTTGTAGGAATTTGGTACGGTAAGATTATCTGTGTGGCATACAAAGAGTTAAGGGTTGGATCAAAACGGGTAAACTAATCTTACAGTATCTCGGGAGAAATGCTACGAAAGGGCCAAAGCATTTTACAGGTTTAACGTATGCAATGGAATGTTTCTCCATTATCCTTTTCTTTGTCGACTCTACCCTTGGAACCTCTCTTTCTGAAGTCCCCATGCTTGAAGATTCCCAAGTACCACATGTGTTGTGTACTTTTCCTGTCAAGATATATGATACTATTCTTTTGTTACATGTATTAAATTTAGAAATATACTACGTATAAGTATAAGTATAGATAATAGTGCAGATGTTATGTTTACAAATGTGTAACTAATATCATTGGAAGAATAGCAAACATAATACATGTAGCTGCTTTTATATAAAATTCTTCATTTTCTACTTTCTATCCTCTCTGAAAAAGGGATATTATATGTTATATATACCGGTAGTTGACAGCAATTGCTAAAATGTGTATGTTATGCATGATTTGAACTGTGAATTCATACAAATCTATTCTAGATATCATCCCGACAGCCACGGCCGACCCCGCCGCTCCAAATGGGACACGCCCTTGTCTATGGCTATGGCCCCTGCCCCTGCTCTGGCTCCTCCTGCTCCTTCTCCGTACCCTGCGGCAGCAGCAGCAGCAGCAGCACAGATGTTGGAAGGGCAGGTGAGCAGCCTTGAGGCAGCTTCAGCAGCAGCAGCTAGAATCAATGCCATGCTGATCTCCAAGGGCAAACTGAAGCTACCTCCAGGCATTGTACCATTAGAACCAGATAATAAACAGAAACAAGTCAAGCTGGTATGTACACATTGTCATTCTTACCACTTTGGGTAGACTAGGCCTGAGTAGCTATGTAGCTATGTAAAAGCTGAGTAATGGGCAATGGAGGATCATAAAATCAGGCTGGTAATCTCAACACTCATGCATAATGAGTGGTTTGACAGTGCGATTTATGTTTTGCTGGTCTTAATATCCAGTTCACTGCATGATAAACAAGAACTACATCTACATGCCAATGAAAGGTATTAGTTATTTCTGGGCTTTGACAAAAATTTATCCAAAGTACAGTGGACAACCGTTGTAAAAGAGACAAACAAATACCATGTAGAATATTACTGTGAAAAGAAATATGGCAAAAAACTATGGGCACATTTGTCTTTGTGCTTTGGCCTGCCTTTTATATGTAAATTGACAAAACAATCAAAATGCTTGAAACTGTGTTTTTATATCAAGTATTCCTAGACAGATTTAGGACTAAATTCAATGAATTTCATTTTACTTTAAACATATATGAGTACAATGAGCATAAAGGTGAATTATGTCACATTAATAACACGATAAAAATTAGAAAGCATTGCAACTTTTGCTACTATCAACTTGATTTCTCCATGTCTTTCATTCAGCCTGTGAAGGAGGAGAAAGGCAAGAACGAAACTCTGGTTGCAGAAGTTGAAATCAACGAAGTACCCATACAATGTCGTAACATGCTCACCAAAGGATCTACACAAGAGGAGGTATCGTATTGCCAATTATTCACTGATACATTAGTCCATATTTTAATTACAGATTGAGCACAGACTGTGAGTAAGGGCCTCTGTTAACAACAATTAATGTTTTGCTTTAAAAAATAAGAATTATTGGAGTAGCAGGGGAAAAAATGAATGATGAAGTGAACCTAATTTGTTTCTAGCTTCAACAAAGATTTTGTTCTTTTGCAACCTCTCGCACACAAATGTAGACATAATGTCTAATTGAAGGTTTATGGATTCAATGAGAATGATTCACATGGAGTATGTTAATGTTCATTAAATATTGTATTAATGCATAAGACGATTCTCCTCTTAAGGCTCGTTCAAATATGACGATGATAAATGGCACCGTTTTTTAAAAGTGTAATGCGCTTCACATTTCTCTATCGTAGAACACAGAGCTCAGTGAATACATGCCAGTCCTTCGTTGCGCACAGCTGCCATTCATTTACATGTTTAAAAACTTGATTTTTGCTGCAGTTTACCACGCTATATCTGAACAGGCCTTTTAATAGTGATGTTTGATGTGAATCTGGTAATGTCCACCTTGGACAGACGATGCAAAATCCCACCCCTATCAGGCTGATGCCTTTGACAACAGAATGAATTATGCATGTAAAGAAAAAAGAGATTTCATTTGATAACATTCTCTGCATCCCTTCCACTGATATGCTATCTGATTCCATCTTCCATATGCAACAATACTGGTGAAATGTGGATTCCCTTTATTAGTGTCTGTACCAGTTACATCCTTTGTTCATACATAATTAAATAGACCAATCCGGGATTTACTGCCACAATGAAATAAAAACCATTTCACATGTATATAAATGGCAAGTTTGGGTTGAAATATCTGTTACATGCAACAAAGACCCTTAAAGGGCAATCCAACCCTTGTGATAAGCTCATTTGTTTGAAAACTAATAAGATAACATGATGGTGAAAATTTTAAATAAATTGGACTAATAATAAGAGAATTATGAATGTTTGAATTATGAGATCACTAAATATGTGCCCATCTTAAATTGGCTGTTTGGTTTGTAGATTATGACGTAGGCACAGACAACTCTCCCGTCTGTTGCATACAAAAATATCCTAAGTGCCTTTTCCCTTGGGGCACTGCTCAAAATATATTGTAGATAATATATCATTATAGGTCCTATAAAGAGAAAAGACCC
Source organism: Mesocentrotus franciscanus (assembly GCA_037976565.1). Classification (NCBI taxonomy): domain Eukaryota; kingdom Metazoa; phylum Echinodermata; class Echinoidea; order Camarodonta; family Strongylocentrotidae; genus Mesocentrotus; species Mesocentrotus franciscanus. The sequence continues at coordinate 27,084 of CP137675.1, read as the reverse complement.
TCCCGAGTCATACATTTTTCATTTTGTGTGTTGGAACAAATGGGAAAGTTCTCCACCACTACATCACAGAGACATTACTGCTTCTGACAATTTGAAGAGTCCATACCTATAGTGATTACAACTTTCAAAAATGTATAACTTTCTAATTTTTGTCTGATATTATTCAAACTTTTACCAGTCTGCTTCTCTGATTTTTCTGCTTTCTTCTCGAGTATGTTTGCGATCAAAGTTAGATTTTCCTTTAAGGGTAGCCTGTGGTACAGATCTGTGGTGGAAACTAAGCTCATGTCATTTAATTTTGCATCAGCAATTCTTTTTTAGGCTGTTTTCTTTGTCTGAATGAGGCTTTAGAATTGTAAATTACCTTTCTTCCATCCAAATGTAATAGCCTTGGGTACAGTATCATGTTCACCAAAATCAAAGCTCAAACAGACGAATATGAAATTATCTCTCAATTCAACAGATCAGGAGATTAGCAGACCCATGTACATCTTCCCTGAGTGACAATACAGTTGAAATTAGATTCACCTCTGCAAATTTCGTTACCAGTTAGTAATGTAAATTAGCCGTAATTCCGTCATAATGAAATACATATAATTTCACCGGTATGGAATTCTCTCTTATCTTCACAGATCAGCAGACTTACAGGAGCAGCTGTATCAACGAGAGGGAGGTACATGTCATATGCAGACAGAGCAACAAATAATATGGGGTGAGTTTCATTGTGGAAGTTATATTGTGATTTCCTCTAGCTGTTAGATCATAGCTGTAACTTATTTAGCACTATAGTGAATCATAGTGATGTTGTTTACTTTCTTCCTTGAAAAGAAAAAGATCAGAAAATCTGTATTACATGGAAACTCACCCAAAACCAGATAGATGGTACTACTGTGCTTATCATTTGAAAGAGTTTTGCTCAAACCCCCAAGTATAAACCCTTTTATGGTTGACAGAAAGAATTTCAACTGCAGAAGAAAATAGAATACATCTAGAGAAGGCTGTTTTGGGACCTTAGAACTAAATTGTTGAAATATGTTTTTGTTATCTTTTCAGAGAGAGGCCGTTATATCTATGTGTACAAGGACCAACTAGGGAGAGTGTAGATAGTGAGTATCCCCAATGATACAGGCAAACCTGTTTTTAGCAACCACCTGTCTGTAAAGACCACATTTGATATTTCCCTTGAAAATGGCTTTTCATTGAAACATGTACTTAAGGAAGCTCTAGATAAAGACCACCTGCCAATAAAGACCATTTTCCATGTCTCCTTTGAGTGGTCTTTATATACAGGTTCCACTGTACTAGTGTATTTTTTTAGAAGCTGTTGTTCCCCTTTGTCATTTGCTATCTGTAAAGAAAAGAAGTATTTAGCCATCAAATACTGTGCCCAAAAGAACTTGGTTTAGAGTCTTTGGATGATGAGTGTTATGTCAAAATCAAATCTTATCCGATGGGTTATAAATTTATAAGCAGGTAAAGTGCACGCGTGTCAAAGTTTTTTAAAATGTCTACTTCGTCAACAAACGTTATTTCATATCATTAAGGATGTAGACAATGCCTTGAGATGAAAAGTGGGAAAGCGACGACAGGATAGGATAAAAAAAGACAAATGTGAGGATTGAAATCTGGTCATAAGTGGTGGGTGCTACTAAAGAGCACTAAAGATATCCAGGACTAGATTGAGTATGAAGTTTATTTAATATTCAGGTCTTCATTCAATGATCTGACATTTGATCCTTGCTTTTATTTTGTCAAAGATTTATATGTAGGGATGGAGTTGTGAAGGGTTTAAGTAAGGTTTCGGTTATGACATATTGTTCGGTCCAGTGAATTTGATTGATGTTAGAAATTGAATGTAAAACCATTGTTGCTCAAGCATATGCCATACAATGTACATTCCTGTATTCATCAACACTAATAACTTACCACCCAGGGGCTGTGGAGCACATCAAGGCATTAATAGAGGGCGGCATGCAGGGCAAGGGCGGGACCACTACGGTTAACAGGACCCGCTCTAGGTTCAGTGCAGCCACCACTGGCCCAGCAGGGGCCGTCAACACCAGACCCCAAGGGGTACCCATCTTCAGCCGCCCCCCTGCCCCAGGACTAGGGGCACAGATGAGGGGACCAGCTTTAGGAGGGGACGTCAGGGGGCCTGGTCTCGCTGGAGGAGTGGGCGGGTTACGTGGACCAGTACCCCACCCCATGGTTCCACCCCCTGCAATCCAACTGGCCATCCAATCAGCACAGTCTTCAGGGGTAAGCAAAAAAAGCTTATCATAAACTACATTAGCTGCAGCAGATTAAGAGAGTTTGCAGGCTTGAGGAATGATGAAGTGTTAAAAGCTTTAAAAGAATAGAGCCCTGAAGAACCATTGAGGGATAGATATTATTATTTATTCAATTATTTACAGTTTCATTTAAGCAGGGTCGTCTCTTCAGTTAACAAACTGCTATCCCTGAGGGCCCTGCACAGTAAAAATTATGACATGCATGTGAAATCAATGATTGTTCATTAATCTCTAATAAATTACAAAACACACCCTGAATGTTTTGAGAAAATTTAATGTTCAATAAGAGAAAATAGAATACTAAGGGTATCTGCATCTATATATCATGTAATACGGCTCAACATGTGTGCATGAAATAATAAGGGTGTTTGTTTGTATGTTTTCTTTTCTTTCATGACAGCATTACTTACAAGATAAAGTATTTGTGGGATTGGAACATGCAGACCCATCATTTAGTATCAAAGATAAGATCCTAGGTCCAGGGGTAAGTAAACATTTTCTTTCTTTCCCAGACACCCCTTCCCTTCTGTTAAATCTAACTATTATTAAATTTTCTCATTTCTTTTCTTTGTTCTATTCCCCAATTGTCTATGTTATTCTTAGTTGCATTTTTCACACTCTCTCACTCCGTCTCTCACTTTTATTATGCCTCTGCTACCAAGGTGCCGGAGTCATCATGTTTTGGGTTGTCCGTCTGTCCGTACATCCCTCCATCCCGCTTCTTGTTACCACGATAAATCAAGAACCACTAAGCAGATTTTAACCAAACTTGGATCATTTTCCAATCGGTTCGTTCCTCTTTTTTCACAGGGTACCTTCCTGCAGCACATCCGAGGAGAGACTGGTGCCAACATCTACCTGCGAGGGCGGGGCTCTGGTTTCATGGAGCCCACGTCTGGGCGGGAAGCCTTTGAGAACCTTTACATCTACGTCACTCATCCCAAAGTAGAGGGTCTACAGGCAGCCAAGAAACTGTGTGAAAACTTGGTTGTAACTGTAAGTCAACAGTCTCCTCACTTTGTACAAATGATTTTGATTTGATTTGATTAGATTTGTTTTATTGTCCAGATAAATGGAAATTCTTTTTTCACATGGTTACAAAATATGTACATCAAGCATAAGTCAATTGAACAAACTTCAAGTACACATTACTCGTTAATCACCGAGTAAGTCATATTAATAATTTAAACTTAATCTTTATAGAATCTCCACTAAATTCAAAAACAATAAATCATGCTTTTAACTTTATGATCACTTGATCTCATTAGTGACTGTATATTTAATTTCAATATTCATATATAAATAATATCAATCACTTTAAATATTATAATATACTTGGTATCAAAATACATTTACGGTATCGCCCCCCCCCCCTGTAATGGAGATGCAATAATCCATGGTAGATTCAGTTTTGCAAACTTTTTTCCGTTTTTTTATCTCAAAGTTTGGAACATGAATTATTAACATGAACTAGAATGTTTAGAACATTGTCTCTGCAAAACTTTGTGAAAATCTAGTCGCCGTTGTAGGTACTCCTATCCAAGCACGCATACATACAATGCTGTTAAGTACAGGTCCTTTTTTTGCAATTTTTGTTACATTCTCCAGACATATGTTCTCATAAAAGACTTCTCAAGATATTACTTGTCTAAAGGTACTCAGACCTACATGGATTCCTGTTGAAGTTTGCTTCCTTCTCAAATTTAGAATTCAGGATTCAGAATAGCATATTGTTGCTCCTTCAGAAAGTAAAAAAATAGCTTCAATATAATTATTTGTAGTTATAAGTGAGAAAATAAAAGATGAAAGTACTTAAAAAGTCAAATACAGCATTATGAATCCACGTTTGGAAGAATTGATGCATATTTTATAACACTTAATGCAATACCCAAAACATTCAATGTGGAAGTATCATGCATGTTATTATAGTCCTGTTTCTCCTCTAAATTAAAAAAATATATATAATTTTGATTGACCATACTATTTTGTACATTGTATAATCACATGCAGATTCAATCAGAGTACATGACTCATCAAAGCCAAATCTTCCAACGATCAGTACCAGCCATGGGTAAGATAACCAGTCTGCCTTGTGACATTTAGGAAAGGAGGGTTGGGGTTGATGGTCATTTGGTCTAATCTCCAATAAGTCTATTACCCATTTTGGTATTTTCTCATTTAGTCTAAT
>CP137675.1:0-22105 GCA_037976565.1 Mesocentrotus franciscanus | reverse complement strand
ACTATATAAGTATAAGGTCAAAAATAGCTTTTGTTCAGGTAACTGCTATTTAAACGTCTTTAAAATGTATTACATTATAGTTGATCTTTCACATGGAAATTTTTGTTGTTCTTGCACAGACATGGACAATGAAAGAGTTAAAATTCTCTCCTTTTCTTTATCCATAAATATATGTCACCTATATTTAACAACTTTGCTGTAATTAACCTAAAATGAGTTTCCACTGCTCTAAAACATTGACTTAGAATAGTCAGTAAAAATAGAAAGAAAATCATGCATCTTCAATATCAATTTCCTGAATTTTCAAAAATAAAAATAAAAATATCAAATATCATCCTCTCCACCTTCCGCGTCATGCAGCCTGGCCATCCTTTCCTGCCATGCGACCGCACCTTGTGGTGAGTTGAAGAAGGCCTTTAGGAGTTCCTTGTGATGATTTGCATCTGCTGTAGCTGAGTTGCGAGGTACATAAGGTTGATTCACATCTAGCCAGTCCACATGGTCCCTCCATGCTCCTGGGATGACATTCTGGTTTTCCGCCTCAACCATATCATTCACATTAGACACCTGAATCTATTGGCCAGGATACCGAAGGCATTTTCACCACTCTTCTCCCCTTGAGAGTCTGTAGTTGAAAATCCTCTCCTCCTGGCCATCACTCTTCTTCCGTATGGCTTCATGGGGTAGTTCCTGAGTGCGAAGGCGTCATCCCCAGGATGAAGAAGGGCATGTCTTGGAGGTCATCAGGGCTTGCAGTCAAAGGGCAGGGTGGGGTGAGTCCTAGGGCTTCCTCTTCCAGGCCATTGAACAGCTCAGAGTCGCCAAATATCTGATCATCTGACATGTGTCCTTTTCCACCAAGCTCGATCCACACAAAGTTGTAATCTGCATCCACCAGAGCTAGGAGTGGTATCGAAAAGAAGCCCTTGTAATTGTAGTACAGGCTTCAAGTGTGGGGTGGCTTCTTGATAGCAATGTGTTTGCCATCCAGGGCCCCAATGGCATGGGGTATGTTCCATCTCTGCTCAAACTGGTTAGCTACGGCTGTCCAGGCTTCAGGGGTGACAGGTAGGCTAAAACCTCATTTTGTACGCTTGCACAATTGCCTGGCACACTTCTGGAACCATCTCTGAGATGCTGGACACTCCACACCTAAATGCATACGCAAGGAACCGATAGTTGTCCAGTGGCAAGGTGCCTCAGTGTCACTGGCAGTTTCAGTCCAGTTGAGAGGGTTGCCTGAAACTGGTGCGTCCTCTCGATTGCTGGGGCACCCTGCAAGACTTCATCGAAGAGCTGTAGTGTTAATCTTGTGTAGTTTTGGAACACTATTGGATCTTCCAGCCTCAATTTGGTGTCTAGGAGGCTGGAGAACTGGCCAACTGTTGTCTCGTCTCCACTGTGAGCCATGGTTGCACCCAGAACTGCCTGACTGCAGCTCTCCTGTACTTACGTGATTGGGGCTGTGGCTGGTCTGTACCGTCTGGCTGCTGCTCGTCTTCTTCCTCTCTGGCGATAATAATATAAGCATACAGTAATACTGCAAATGTCACGTTGTCATCATCCTCAACTCCTGTCATCATCAATGGTTGTGGGTTGTAGTGATCACTTTGTAGAAGTTCAAGAAACAATGAAGTCCATGGTCAGTCGGCCTGTATATATATCCGTCGGGGTCCAATCGTAGCTCAAATCCTGATCACTCTCGACCCTTATCGTGAAAGACATCGCAACCACAACCGTATACTGTCGCAACAGAGCGCATCGGTTCGTGATGAACGTATCGGAAGGTATTCGAACGTATCTACACGTACCCGATCGTCCCAAATCGGGGACCCCGATCGTGTCACCTGAAATTGACCAATCGTGACCATATCGCAACCAAGCGCACCAAATCGTACCATAACGTATCGACTTGCATCACCTCGTATCCAAACCTAGCAATTCAGAGAATTTCCACGATCAGCTACGAATGGCCAATCGTGGGGTTCGTAACGGATCGCACGACAGTGGGAACGCCCCATAAACAAGTTTGCATATAAAGCGAAGCGGTCCGTTACTGATGCAGCTCTCACCTTGACAAACATGCTGTACGAACACAAAAAGACAAGGTGTTATGCCAGAGCAACGTTCATTGACTTCTCATCGGCATTTAACACTATAGAGCCCCTCATCCTACTACAAAAACTTCAACATCTACAAGTTCGGCCATCTCTTATATTGTGGCTGCAAGACTTCCTCCATGAAAGGACACAGAAGGTCAAGGTCAACGGTGTTCTCTCTGACGAACTTATCACAACCATTGGTACCCCACAAGGATGTGTCCTCTCTGCGACCCTATTTACCCTGTACACCAATGACTGTATGTCATATATCCCATCTGTTCACATACTTAAATATGCAGATGATACAGTAATAGTAGGATTGATTGAAAATGAAAATGAATTTGATTACAGAGCTACCATTTCCATGTTCGAAAATTGGTGTAGGAAAACCATTTACTGCTGAACTCAAAGAAAACAAAAGAAATCGTTTTTGACTTTAGGCAAAAGAAATGTTTTGAACCCATTGACAGACCTGTATGCTTTAATGGTGATACCATTGAGAATGTTGAAAGTTATAGATCCCTAGGCACAGAAATCGACAATAAGCCGTCTTGGGAAGACAAGTCAAAGTACACCCTAACAAAATAAAGTTAATGTACTTTCATGTAAACAATAGAATTCTGTTTCTCTACTACCAGTCGATCATTCAGAGTACTATCACATTTGATTACATTATCTGGTTTAAAAACGCAAAGCAAAGAGACAAACAAAACCATACCGTTGACCTAGATGAAGTATGTAATGATAGAGTCATTTCTAAGGCCCTATACATTATGTCTGATCCAACCCACCCCCTTAATGGCCAGTACATACACCTGAGAAGCGGACGAAGATTGAGATCTGTAAAAGCAAGAACTAGTCGCCGCATTAATCCATTCATTCCACTTTCCATAAGAGTTGTTAATGAAATCCAGTGGAGAGAAGAGTTCTAAACGAAGGAATGGTAGAGAATGTGAAAACTATGCAAAATACCTTATAGACATGTTACACGAAAATGATTTTTTAGTATACTTACTTATATTGTTGTACCCCCTATTGTTATACCATATCAAGGAATAATTGGAAAGAGTTAAAATACCTACTTCAGATTAGAGAATATAAGAATAAAAGAAAATGGAGTGTATATAAAAAGAAAGATAGAATAAGAAGAAGAAGAACAGAAGAAAGAAAGTAAAAAGTATATTCATCATGATCATGTATATTGAGTGTATACTTAACTCTTTGCCCGCTACGTTCGGCTAGCGGAACATACAGCGGGCTGCCAACTTCGACTCAAGTCACATTTCATTCACAATACACACGGAACGCATTTAATTCTATTGTACGCACACACACACAATAGTAACGCGTGCTTCGCATTGTATACACATCACACTTCATGAATTTGGTATGTAGTGAAAGCTCATGAACACATCTTTTCAATGAACTAACTCAGGACATAAACCTCCATAACAAAGTATTAGATATAAGAGGTATAGAATACCCGGTTCTAGGACAATTACCCCCTGGGCAATCACCCCCCGGAAAATTACCCCCCGGAAAGCTACCCCCCAAGGACAATTACCCCCCGGAAAATTACCCCCCGGAGAATTACCCCCCGAGGACAATAACCCCCTAAGGACAATTACCCCGGAAATTTACCCCGGAGAATTACCCCGAGGACAATTACCCCCAAGGACAATTACCCCGGAAATTTACCCCGGAAAACTACCCCCGAGGACAACTACCCCCGAGGACAATTACCCCGAGGACAATTACCCCCGAGGACAATTACCCCCGAGGACAATTACCCCCAAGGACAATTACCCCGGAAAACTACCCCCGAGGACAACTACCCCGAGGACAATTACCCCCGAGGACAATTACCCCCAAGGACAATTACCCCGGAAAACAACCCCCGAGGACAATTACCCCGGAAAACTACCCCTGAGGAATTACCCCCGAGGACAATTACCCGCCCCCATGGATAACTACGCCTGAGGACAACTACCCCGAAGACAATCAGGATTCAATAGCAAAAGACGATTTGACACATTGAGAGATGTTGTGAAGGCTACGAGCCCATAAAATCCCGTGCATGAACCCACATTCGTTCAAATACTTGCGCGTGATGTTCCTCTCATTACTACACATTTTTCTTTAACTATAATGTATGCAACACCACTGTGGTTGCTGTTTTCTACGAAGGATTTCTCTTGAGCAGCGTTATTTCAAATTTTTGTTAGACACAGTGCCCTCTTAAGAAATGAAAAGTTTCGCCCAATCTTAAATTCTTCACAAACTATTTATTTTGCATCACTCTGGCATTCGTCAAGAGCTATGTACACACGTATGGGCACATTTGTTTCTTGATTTAGTGAACGAGCAAGAAAAAAAGGACAAGACATACTTATTTTCTTTTAATATGGCACCGTACATACCATATATTTAACTTGAAGGCAATTTTATTTCAAAATAAATTACAGTACAAGAAAACATATTTGAGTTCACCATGACAACAGAAATATATATATATATATAAATATATATATTACATTACATTTATAAACATGAAGAGAACCTTTAGTTTGGAATAGATCGTGGATGAGGGCCTATTATGCATACAAAGACAAATATACTATCAGCTGATTAGAAAAGTTACAGAGGATGCATAAATAATGAAATCTTACATCCTAATTTCTTTGTTGGGCCATTTTGGGGAGACTAGCTGTAACGCGTACTCATCTGCGCGCAATGTATTGTTAAATTTCTAAGAAATGTAAATTCCGTACTTTGATTTGATACATGCGTCTTCTGGCAATTGAATTCGATTTGATACATGCGTCTTCTGGCAATTGAATTTGATTCAATACTCGTGGCATATTAAGTCAAACTTCACAAAGATGGAATGGATACAGAGCGAGAGGGTGGGCGAAAGCTCCTCCTGGGAGGATACATGTACGTCAAGCAAAAGATTTGGCAGATGGGTACGAGGGCTTTGAATGTGAGCTACGAAGGAACACACGACAATGCAGAGCAAAAATTAAGGTAAGCATCAAACGTACCAACATATTGTGGAGTGAATGACTTGTACCAACCGTTTATTACAATACATAAGTCCCAGAGCCTATTGGTTCTACGCCACAGCCCATTGTCTAATATATTACCAATATGAAAATGATTAAGGTTGAACAGAGCCTAACAATTCATATAATAATTTCAAATTTTTTAAATGGACACTAGCATAGCATAAATTTAAGTTAAAACTTTAGACGCACGGCTTCCTAGGACCAGTGATCTCTTTGGTCAATATAATTAATGGACAGTCGGCTCAAAGGGTTGTTCCCCTAAACAGCTCCTTATAAATTCTTAACTGCAAACTTTTAAACGAATTCACCGAGACACAACTGTGTCCGTTTTTCTTACGTAACGTTTCCATAAAAATCAGAGGTCGCCATTGAGTCATAATTGACTCAACACACCTTAACCCTAATAAGGCCGGGGGCAGAGGGGCGTCCCCCGGCCGCTCAAAAATATGTTAAAATCAGCCCTAAATTCGCCAAAATGTACTGAAAAACAGGGACGTGCCCCACGGCCCCAAAATTCAATAATTGTTTGTAATAAAAAAATATAAATTAAAAAATATATATATATATATATATATATATACAAATGCCTGACCTAAAAGTTGACTCAACGAAACAAAATGTCAAATTTACAATTTTCGTGACCAAAAAAAAGTGTCCGCTTACCAAACCCCCGCTTTTCTGCGATTTTTATGGGACCAAAAAAAAAGTGGGGTCCGCTTACCACCCCCCCCCCGCTTATTCAGCAATTTTTATGGGACCCAAAAAAAAGTTATCTCCGCTTACCCCCCTCCCCGTTTATTCAGCGGCTGGCTGAGCCGTTGCGTTTTGGGGACTAAAACAAAAATATTTATATGTTCTCTTACCCCGTGTGCCCCCATATACGCACCCGGGAAGAAATTCCTGGATCCGCCCCTGGGCATTATGCCCCCTCCACGATTTTCTAATTGTTCGGGAACGCATATGGATGGCGCCCGACGCTCGCTGACCTTTTTCTTTCGAGTCTTGCGCATCTTTAAAAGAATGTTTTTGAAAATCGGATGCTTAAATATGAATAATATATGATTTATGGGTAAATGTGATTTATGACCTTATTTGCATAAATTACCATAAATATGCAAATAAGTGAATTTTTCAAAAATTGAAATTATCATAGTATTGTATAATACACTTCACTTGACATGCGTGCAAATTTACGCGGAGATCGGCCGTTTCACGGCAGCGATCTTAAGGGCATAATCACCCCGGCCGTATTAAGAACTCAAAAAGTGATTCGGTAACATTGTTGAAGGTTGATTAAAAAACGGTGTAATTTTTGTATGAAATCTTACTTATTATATTCCTTTTACTGTACTTACAGGCAAAAATCCTGAGAAAATTCTTAAACCACAAATAAATGCACGGTTTTCTTTGAAGCGGACACTGAGTAACACCCTTTAACAGTGATTAACAGTAAATTCTCCCAACCATTTTTGAATTTTCCAAACCGTTTTCCATGAAAATAAGACATAAGACAGGCTTTTAAAATCTTTCAACACTAAAATGTCTGGAATGTTATGAAGAGCCAGTTTGTTGCAATCGTCACAAGACGATGTACTTTCACCTGAAATGTAATTAAATTGTGATAATATAGTTGGGAGAATTAAGGAATCGATCAGTGAGATCAGTTTTCCCAATGGTTATCATTAATAATGGTCCGTTTTCACTCAAACTTTCAGATTATCTTTAATTGTACATCTAGCAATGAAGTCACTGCCTTAGCACCATTTTCTCTCATATAAACAATGTTACCAAGTCCCTTTAAAGACCGAAAAATAAATGATTCGCAAGATCAATGTCATTGCTGTAGCTAAGGACAGCCAAATTGATGATTTTCCGCACTATATGCAAACATCACACTCGGAGAGGACCTCCTTGCAGTGGTATTTTCAGAGGAGGGGAGGGGGTGGGCTGGCATTGCCTACCATAAGCACAAGGTAAAGGGGATAAAATAAGAATCACAGTTTAAACTTCATGAAATTAGTGTCGTTGCTTCAGTTCATAGAGGAACCGTAAGCTTATTAATGATCTACTGAGATCGTAATCAATTACTTAACGGTTATAGCTGAGCACAAGATTAAACAAATAACCACATTAAAATATTACTTAAAATTTGGAGACCGGCCTAAAACGCAAACATTTTCCGTAATATGCGTTGCCACCCCACTTTTCAGTGACGATGTTTCCATCATTTCATGGTTGACTGAGCACAAACAGAGGAAAAAAATTATTAAGTCATAAAGGTATTTCTTTACTTCTTGTTGTTGAAAGAAACTAAAGACGGCAAGCTAGTCAGTTACTTTCCCCCACATCGTATTTATTAGGTTATGCTTGAGTGAGCACAAATTAAAGATAGAATACAAAAATGCAATGTCATATTAAACAATAAAGGACATCAATTTGTTTATGAATAGCGACCCCGATTTCGTATTATGAATAGCGGTCCTTAAGAGTAATGACCCCTAGATATGAATTATGAATAGCGACCCTTATCTCACTTTATGAATAGCGGTCCTCAAGAATAACAGTCCTCACGCTTTTGTGAATAGTGGCCCTCTTTCCGTTTTATGAATAGCGGTTCTTCACGTATCGGAAGTTCCACGTAATAAATCGCGGTCCTTATGACTAGTGAGGTTACACTCGAGCCAGCATGTTTATTAAGGAAAAACATACAATCACACAAACACACAAACAAGAGAGGAATAGTCACATTTCAAAGGTGATGTAAATGAGTACCTGGTAGGAATTAATTCGTTGAAATGCTAGAGCGCCGTAGTGGCCGCCTTGCTAAAGCAAGGGTAATAATCGGGCAGCGCCAGGAGCGTCACAACGTGACAGACATGTCCGCTATATAAGAAGCCACCATTATTAATATTATTATGAAGTAATGGATGGAGGTCAACGACCTTCTGAAAAACATTGTTCTACAATAAAGGAAGCAATGACATACATTTTAGGAATAAACATGGTTATTTTGTCTTTAATTTGTGCACAGTCAAACATGACATATAGGTCCAATATGATAAAAGTAACTGACAAGATATACCAAGTTTAATTTCTGTCAATATTAAATGAAATAGAGATATTAAGATTTGTTTTTGTTGTTAATGTTATTTTTGTTCATTTTCGCTGACCTGAAGTTAGAATTGTGATTATTTTGTTCTTTAACTTGTGATCAGTCATACATGAACTAACGGATGTTAAGCAGGGTAACAGGAGGTCATCGATGGGTGTGCATGGTGTTCGCATTCAGAGCTGACAAATCATCAATTTGACAGTCTCACTACAATTAAGCAAAGGCATTAATGTAGCTAATTTTCCAAATTTTGTCTTTAAAGATAGTATCACACATTTGCAAGCCCTCAAAATCTCGATGAGATTTTTCTGCAGATGGCTTGTGATATGCAATACAATTTTTGAACAATACTCTGAAAGATTTAGAGCTCAACCCCTTCCAGTTATGAAGTAGGAAACAAAAATGTAATCAATTATTTTCTTTTATTTTCCTCATTTTCTATTACGGCGTCTACCAGACGCTTTAAGAAGGAAAATATTAAAATTGTCATTAATAATATTTTCAGTAATAATAATGACATTACATTATCGATAACATTGTGGCGTATCCGCACTCCTCTCCAATTTGCTCAGAAAATGTAATCAACTTAATTCTCTTCGTTGTTGATGACGGAATAGATTTCTTCCATACAAGGATTGGATAGGAAAACACATTTGAAATAGTATATTTAGGGTGCATGTATAACTGAAAATTTTGTCTAAGGAAAATAAAGATTTCTGATTTTTAGTACAGAGTAGAAGGGAGGAGTTTGCAACTTAAACAAAATAAAATCTTATCTTTAATCGGAATTCATTTAAACTTTCACCGACCCATTCCTCTCATTTACCTGCTTGATTAAGTATGACTGGCTACTTCTGGTTTCCACACAAATATTTCTGTAAAAGCACAGATACAATCCTGTTAAAAGTACTATTCCCATTTGCAGGCCAAAAATGAAAAGGTTAAATTCCAACGGCATTTGAAAGATAATACTAATTTAGAACTCTCCTAAAAACGGGGTTTGAAAATGTCTTTAAGTGGGAAAATAACAAATATTAGTTGTCGAATCGACTTAAGAGCTATAGAGCCAGTAAGTAACAGTTCGATTTTCAGACCATTGTACCGAATGGTCCGAACGTTTTAAGCTGCGCAGTGATTCAATCAGTTTAATTTGGCCATTACAAGAAGTGGGTTATTGATGTAGGCAAATGCTTATGTACCCTTTACAGCTCATTTTATATATGTTATTACCAAAGAAGAAAAAAGGCCAGTCAGTCACTCAATACACTCTTAAAGTCAGCGAGTAAATTTTGCCGAGTAAAACAAGTTGAGTAACAAAATGAGCAATTCAGTACTCAAGCTGGAGTAAGACCTTGATTTTAGTGGTACTCGTCACCCGAGTAATTTGTTACCTTCGATAAAGAGTAAATCAATGACTCAACGTTGAGCACGAATTTCATTTGTGTCAATTTTGAGTAAACTACGGTTGGGTATTACGCGGCGACAGGTAATAAATAACTCAACATTGATCTCTGACCTGATTTTACCTCGGGTGCGAGTGAAAGTTTGATCGATGGAAAGTGTAACTAACAGCTGGCTCGTGCATGCGCATGCGCGCACGTGCACGTGCAGAATTAAAGCTAGATGCGAAAGAACTGAGAGTGAGATATGGATGTGACTGTCGAAGAAATTCTGAGCTCATGGAGCATGGAAGAGTTACAACCTACATTTTTAGGTAAGTATTCCTCATGCTAATTTAATAATGCTACTGTGTGATATTTAGTCAAGATATTTTGATCAAGATTGTGAAATTATTGTTGTCATGCACTGTCAATGTCATTATGCCTAGACTAGTCTATGTGATTGTGAACTTGGGCGTGCGTGCATGCATTAATTAAGGTACTATGTCCCTTTTGCAGGCCAATAAAATGAAAAGGTTAAATTCCATGCAATGGCATTTGAAAGATAATACTAATTTAAAACTCCCCTTTAAAAAATGGGGCTTCAAAATGTCTGTAAGTGGGAAATTAAAGACTAATAGTCTTGGTTTTCAGACCATTGTACCGCATGGTCGTAAGTTTTATGCTGCGCAAAGATTCAATCAGTTTAATTTTGGCCATTACAAGAAGTGGGTTATTGATGAAGACAAATCTTTTACAGCTCATTTTATGTATGTTATTACCAAAGAAGAAGAAAAGCCAGTCAGTCACTCAATACTGACAATAGTGTCTGACAGTGAGGTCTAGCAAGTAAACGGGTTTCCTTGCATAATTTGAATATTAGGACACTGCTAACGTTTAAATTTCACAGATAGGACATACATGACACATTCATAATTCCTGCAAAGTTCTACAGAATTTGAGATTGGCTGCGAAAGGGACATGGTATCTTTAATTCAGTGACCGGTAATAGCTAGCCTACTTTGCATTTGTATTAAACACGTAGGACCTATTTGGCATGGCCTGGGGTAACTCACTATGAATATGGCGGACAAAGAAAGCGGACAAAATATACAGTTCCTCAGGTAGACAAAGGAACATCCCTTCACTGTTATTATGTAAAAATGTGTATAACAGGTGTCACATATTCACCTGTTCTACACATTTTTACATGATAAGGAGTTTACAGATAGCACATGGTACAAATGACCCCAAATATCCACAGATCTTTTACACATGGAGAAGTTCCACTTTGAGCATCTTAGAATAATAACTGCCAATGTGCTTCATGAATACCTTTTGTTTGTCCTCTTGAAAAGAATACTTCCACCTGCGTATCATAGAATGTACCGTTGGTGCATAAATGAATAATGTTACATAACTTTCATGAGCGCATAATCCAGTATTCATCTCTGTGGGTTTTACCATTTTGGTACAAATGACCTTTATCTGCCCATGCTCGGATTGTAACTATGAACTGGCTTATAGCATGCAGTGAAGGGATTTAGCTTTGTCTACCTGAGGAACTGTATATGTTGTCCGCTTTCTTTGTCCGTCATGTTCATAGTGACTCCAGACCCAGGGAGCTCCGACGACGGCTTCGGCGTACGTCGGAGCTACCTAGGCCTATTCTATTGATGCAGATGGTTCTACAGGACGATTTGCCCTGGGCATTCGGCCAATTACCAATATAAGGCCACTTAAAAAAATATACATGTTTAGCGTTCCCGCCCGCTTCCTTTTTTGGGCCGCCTCCTATTTTTTTAATTTTTTTTTGTGGAAATTTTTGAATTTTGTTGTTGATTTTTTTTTGTTGAAAAAAAACAAAACATGAAAAACACTGCTAAAATGGATCTAGGGTCTATTTCTGATTTTTTTTTTAAATGTACCGAGCGGCCATTTTGAGCGGCCATTTTGAAAGAAAATAAAAAAAATAAAAAAGAGCCTCCTCCTTCCTATTTTTCGAAAAAACCAGGACGCTAAACATTTTTTGTTTTGTTTTTGGCCTTAAGAAAATCAATCTTCTTTTATCAAAACCAATATAATACTAGGGTCTAGGCCATCACTGAGCCTATCAGGGTGGACTTCGATCCAGCTTTCATGAACGGGGGTTCCAGGGTAATCCTGATACGGATGCAAATGTTGAATATTAACCTAATTAGCTTGCGGCCTACCTTGTTATTCCTTGGAATCTATACCATGTAGGCCTATCACATTTAAACATTGCCAAAATACTGCCTGTATCCTCAATCAGGCCCTGCATTGCATGTGCCTTGTTAATCAGGTCCAGTGCCCCTCCCAGACTTGGTTTGAACGGGGTGTGCTGTTATAGAGCTTCAAAACCCCTACTCATTTTTAAAGTAAGGGTCAATTAAGGGTCAAAAGTGGCCTATTAGACGGAGTGGCACATCCCTGTAGGTTATGTTT
The DNA here is from genome assembly GCA_037976565.1 of Mesocentrotus franciscanus. Classification (NCBI taxonomy): domain Eukaryota; kingdom Metazoa; phylum Echinodermata; class Echinoidea; order Camarodonta; family Strongylocentrotidae; genus Mesocentrotus; species Mesocentrotus franciscanus. The sequence goes on along the minus strand of CP137675.1, from coordinate 9,978 downwards.
TATTATGTGATTCCCGCTAAATAATGATACAAGAGAATGCGAATCAGTCATGCTTGAGTGTCTTGCCCCCATACCATACCATCCCATTGTGGAAGGCACTCACGCATGACTGGGGTTCATATTCTCTTTTGCAAGTTTGTGTGAAATCTAAACATGTATAATGTTAAGATATTAAAAGATAATATGTGAGGTCATGCTTAGCAGGACTAGATCTAGACATAATTATACAAGAACGTCAATACTAAAATGCCCTCAAAAATTACACCCAGTACAATTACCAGAAAGAAAAAAAATCCACCTTTGTTCACACTGTCCTGTTAGGCATAATGGCACTCTGACATAGGCCTATAACAACAGAAACTTGACAAATCTGACAGCTTTCATCAATGTGGTTGCACTGTGTACTAAACAAATTGAAAGTTAAAACATATGGGGCCTGTCACCACGAAATGAGTCCAGTTGGTCAAAATTTTATTCCTGTTTTTAAGTATTATATGAATCTACATTAAGTAAGCTTTAAATTAAGGGTCACACATTAAAATTGATAAATTATATCCAGAAATATGAACAAAAACCTAATTGGACTTTATAAACAATGGGATTACCCAGTTTTGAGATAATTAGGTGTAAAGTTAATGATGCGTAACATAGCCTATATTATTTGCCAAAAATGTTAGAAGGATATATTTTCGTGACCTAAGCTCTGGGGACATAAACTACAAGACATTAATAAGTCGATTTTTGGAAAAATCTTAAATGTGGTAGGTGGGTCAATTTTCAGTACATACACACTATACATCGCTATTACTACGATTGAGCCTAATGCGACACTGGACTCATTTCGTGGTGACTGGCCCCATATGTATTACAGCCTCTTAAAAGTTAGAAGTGCAGACAAGGTGCGCATAGTTTCATTTTAGGTTCTTTATAGTGGTCACAAGATTTAACTGGATATGGTTTTAAAATTAGCTGAAAATCTTGATGAAAAATTGTGGTACTGATTTCCTGTATAGATGATGGCCAAACTTTTCAAAAACTATAGTTGTTTCTTATTTTGTCTTGCAGAATGTGGACTCTTGGATCTTGAAGCCTTTGCCTTAATAGAAGAGAAAACCCTGAGGGAAATCCTCCCGAAAAAACATACCGGCCTACGGCTCAAGTTTTGGAAGAAGTTTGTGGATTATGTTAGTTTTCTATTTGCATTATTAATGTAAATTGTAAGAAGCAATATGGTGTTGAACTGTGTGAAATGTTTGCAGAAATTTTCCACCATAAAGCAGGTGTGGCATCATTTAAAACATGCCCATAATTTAACAACAAATTATGAATTCAAAGTGAGGAAGAGAGAAAGAAAAGATGTAGACAAAAGAGGTTTTTAATATCATGTATGTTTACACTGTGATTCAAACTGATTTGGGAAATTAAAGACCACAAATTATGTTACTGAACTTAAAATGTCGTTGACTTTATGTTATTTGCATAGTGTGTGAGTGAAGAACTTCAAATCAATGCTTAATTTAGAAATCAGGCAAAATTATGGTTTATATTCTCTATTCTCTATTCTCTATTCTCTATTCTCTATTGACAAATAATGGTTACTTAACAGCTATAAAAAAGAACAATATTAATCAGCGGTTTAGTTAAACCCTTAGTCAAAAAGTTAAAACCCTATAGTTGAATCCACCTTTGTTTTAATCAGTATTGAGTAAAAACATGTACTTAACTTAGTACATGTTTTACTCAATATTGATTGAGCAACTAAGCGTTACCCAGAAAACATCATACTCAATATTTGAGCAAAAATCGCTCAAACAATTTGAGTCAAAACATGTACTCGTTAATTGAGTAAAATTTGGCTCAACTCATGAGCAGTTTCTTACTCGACATGAGTTGATTACGTTTCTACCCAGTACTGAGTAAAAGGGAACCGCTCAACAGAGGAGTAAATATTGAGTAAAGGTTGACTCATTAAAACTGAGTAGAGATTTAGTCTTTTATTGAGTAATATTTTTACTCAACAGATGAGTAGATTTGTTACTCAACACATGCTGAGTAAAGTTTACTCAAAAGTCGGGTGGTTCCCTTTTGACCACTCAAAAGAGTAACATTTTGACTCAAATTGAGCAGTTTTTTTTTAGAGTGTAGTGTCTGACGGTGAAGTCTAGCAAGTAAACGGGTTTCCTTGCATAATTTGAATATTAGGACACTGCTAACGTTTATATTTCACAGATAGGACATACATGACATATTCATAATTCCTACAAAGTTCGACAGCATTAGATGTTTGCTGCAAAGGGACATAGTATCTTTACGGTTCAAAGGAAATCCAACCCTTGTAACAATTCCATTGCTTTTAAGGAATGAAAGCAGATACATCAGAGAAACAGAATGGCAAAAGTTTGGAATAAATCGGACCAATGATAAGAAAATAATGAATGTTTGATATATGAGATCACTATATACATCCATGCAAATCTCAAATTGGCAATTCTCTCATTGGATTGTGCCGTAGTGACAAATAACCCTTCGTTTGTCTTGTACACAAATATGAAGATTTTTTCTTCTTCCAAGCGCCTTCACCCTTGGGGCACTACTTAAAATATAATATGGAGAGTATATTATTACAGGTTCTCTAGAAATAATTTTTGTGTGTAGGAACAAACGGGAAAGGGAGTGTCGTGGTCGAGTGGTTTAAGGCGCTTGACTTGGAGATTCGAAGGTCGAGGGTTCGAATCCCGACACGGCACTAATATCCTTTGGCAAGATATTAACCTGCACTTGCTACTCTCCACCCAGGTGTTAAATGGGTACCCGGTAGGATGCGACCGTCATTGTTGGTCAAACAGTTTTTGAGCGTCATGTAACGCCTGGCTGGAATGCTCCCCAGGGAGTGGAGATTGTGCACACATTGTGTGCGGGTAAGCACTGAATCCAATGACCGGGGTAATAATATATTTGTAAAGCGCTTAGAGACATTTGTATTTAGCGCTATATAAATTAAATTTATTATATTATTATATTATAAAGTTGTCTGCCGCTACTTTATACAGAAAATACCGATTCGGCTAATTCGAAGAGCCCTACCTATATATATATTTTTTTATTTATTCATGGTTAAAAACAAATACAACTTGTGCCCGCATTCAGCAAAAGCTGTTTTTTCAGCGAGGCAGTGATTACATAAAATTCGAATAAAATTTAAAACAATGAAAATATAATTCACAAACAAATATGAAAGTTATAATAAATGAACATATTTACAGAAATTTAACTACAAAATCAAATCATAGTGACAAAGGGAAAAACCCAAAACAAACACAAAACAATCAAATAAACAATTAAGTTTGTATCTACGGGATGAAAGTGATTCTAACTTTCAAAAATTCAAACTTTGTTCAACACGCTTCACTAATTTTTCAGGTTTAGTCTTGAGAAGTTAACTATCAATGTTGGACTCCCCGTTAACAAAAAAATCACAAGGAGTTGCTTTTAGGAAACTTAATTCGTTGTGTTGAGATCAACGTACATGTAGCTATTTAGGGTGAATTGCCGTTTGGTTAACAACCAGCCAGTCTACTATCCACTTTGTCCCATAATAGTTTCGTCTACTTATCGTTAGATCTAGCGGCCATCTAGGACGACAGTCATTCAGTCTAATCCCCAATTAATCTATTACCATTTGGTCTATTATTCATTTTGTCTGATTCCTAGTTTTCTAAATGCCCATTTCGTCTACCATCCATAATGCCTAATAATTAGTGGATGATTAATAGCCTATATATATGGGAATAATGTTTTATCTCTCAATCTCTCTCTCTCTCTCTCCCCCACACTTCCTCTCTCTCTCTCTTTTCTTTTTCTCTAATAGGTCATGGGTGATAACCAATTCCGCGATAGAACGGAGCATAACCATCCGCCTAACCATGGTAGAAGCAATGCTACGAAGGTTAAAGCAGCAACGAAGAGAAGGGCCACTGAGTCCAATGAAAGACCACAACAGGTGCTTATGGCGACACTATGCGAGGTAACAGAGGAAGGGCGGGCAGCGCTACCATCACTAAACAACATGAGGAGGAATATCCGGAGACAGCGCCAAGAGAACCCAAACGCCCTCCCCATTCCCATGACTGTGGAAGATCTGAAATCCCTGTAGATCAACGATTGACGCTGGGTGGAGAGCTTTTCCTTTATCACGACTCTGGAAGAAACGACCCTCGCCGGATTTTAGTGTTTACTACGGAAAGGAACCTTCAGGTAAGAACAAGTGTTGGGGTTCATTGCCATTTGGCCTTCTACGGTTCCGCAATTTTAGGAAGTGCTGCAAAAGCATATGTATTGAGTAAAAAAGATTTCAGGATTCATTAGAATGAATTGAAATTGTGAGGTCATCATAAAGATATCCAAATACTTCCTATAAAATTGAAATTGAAATTAAATTAAAATTGGTTATTATTCTCGACAAAGTACAGGATCGGTTCTAGAACAATTCTGAGGGTATTGTTCTGATACGACATGATCTCCTATTTCGATTATGTTTTTAATTATCATGCTATGATAATTAAAAACAGTAAGTAAGTAAATAAAATAGCTTGGAAATAATACATACAATTTTGCAAGTGAAACAGTTTGTTTGTTTGAAATATATAATATTCGATGCAAATGTATTCATTCTGTTTTGCTACTAGTTGCTGTCAACGTCTGAAAGTTGGTTCGCTGATGGCACGTTCAAGGTAGTGCCGACCATCTTCTTCCAGTTGTGGACAATCCACGCCACATATGAGGGACATGTGGTGCCTTTGGTTTATTGCCTCATGCTAAATAAGGACCAGGCGTCATATGCAAGGGTACTAGCAGCACTACAGGAGGGAAGGGCGTTCTACCCAACCAGAATCATGATCGACTACGAATTTGCAGCGAAGAACGCATTTTCCCAGGCATTTCCAAATGCTCACGTTCAAGGATGTCTTTTTCATCTCTGTCAGAGGATACATGAACGGGTATGGTGATATTTATATATTGACAGTTGATCCCTTTTTTTTACCCGCCATTTATTGATCAAATAGTACATTCAAGGCTCATGGCTAAAAAAAAAAAAATAGTGATACAAATATTAGGTAGAGTTTGAAATTTGAGTAAGTGGACTTGCAAGCCATGATAAATGCTGAGGAGAGAGGGGGAGGACTCTAATAAATATTTTTTCTTTTAATCATCCTTTCAAGCCCAGTAACAAAAGCTTTATATGATGATTAGAGGGTAGGGGCTAGGGGCTATATCTCTTTTCGATTGTGCCTAAAACTGACCTGGAAAACACGGACCTCTAATCGCCAGGAGGGGAGGGGGAATATAATCGATAGTTATACTGAAAATTGGTAGGCCACAAGGAAGCTGAGTAGGATACAAGCATGTTATTTTCCTATAGGAAACGCTCATTGCGTATAGTCAGGCAAGGGAGAAAATTTCGGGCAGCCCTGGCGGATTCGGGCGAAAAATAGGGGACAGCGGTTTGTTCCTCCCCTCCCCACACTAAATGAACAGTTACCAATATCTATGCATTTTGCTCAATGGGTAGACAACAAACAATATTTCTGAAGTGTGAAAGGGCTGGTACATGTACTGTTATGAGTTTTATATTATTATTTTTAGATCAAGCAAGAAGGGCTGCAGGTGCTCTACAACGAGGATGAGGAGATCCGGACACAGGCGAGAATGATAGGAGCGATTGCATTTGTGCCAGTGGAAGACACCGTGGAGGCGTTTGAAGCCTTGGCAGGCATTGCAAGGGCAGAGCTGCAACCTGTCCTCAATTATTTTGAGGATACTTATGTGGGTCGACCTCAAAGAGCCGCGGGACATGGTCGCCAGGCAGCGAGGTTCCCGCCCATAATGTGGAACATGTTCAATGCGACACTGCAGGGGAATTTCGCACGAACAATCATGTGGAGGGCTGGCACCGAAGGTTCCAGATCGGCGTCGGTGCCGACCACCCCTCGTTTTGGCAGTTTTTGACCTGCCTAAAACGGGAACATGCCATGAACGAAGTAACGATCGGACAAGCGCAAGCTGGAATGGCGCCTCCCGCACGTAGGAGAGTGTACCAAGATACCAATCTCCGGCTCATCAGGCTCGTTACTAATTACCATGGGAGAGACATTGTAGATTTTTTGAGGGGCGTGTCCCATAATCTTCACTAACGATCAGTCACCTATGCTATTGTACAGTTTTTGATCAGTCCAGTTGAATTGTTTTAACATGCAGGACCTCCCATTTACTTGGCATTACATTATATGGGATGTTTTGTTTTACATTAAGAGATGCGTATATACATTGTTGAATACAGAATGATATCATTTGATATCTTCTTTTGTATGCATTTGATCGTTTTCAGGATAAAAGTTTCTATTTTTTTTAATTCTCTTTTTTACTGTTTCATGTTTATATGATAAGCATGATTAGCATCGGGCAAGCGCAAGCTGGAATGGCGCCTCCCGCACGTAGGAGAGTGTACCAAGATACCAATCTCCGGCTCATCAGGCTCGTTACTAATTACCATGGGAGAGACATTGTAGATTTTTTAAGGGGCGTGTCCCATAATCTTCACTAACGATCAGTCACCTATGCTATTGTACAGTTTTTGATCAGTCCAGGTGAATTGTTTTAACATGCAGGACCTCCCATTTACTTGGCATTACATTATATGGGATTTTTGTTTTACATTAAGAGATGTGTTACGTATATACATTGTTGAATACAGAATGATATCATTTGATATCTTCTTTTTATGCATTTGATTGTTTTCAGGATAAAAGTTTCTAGTTTTTTTACTTTTTTTACTGTTTCATGTTTATATGATAAGCATGATTGTGATGATCTTTGCCTCTGAGTTTTACTTTGGGATGTCAGAACTCTGTTTTTAGTACATGACTTTGATAAGTCTCCTCCTTTGGCTTCCTTCAAGACAGCAGGAAGGTGTTTTATTTGTGTTAATGTATCATTAATATTTATCATGTTTATCCTCTTCAAATATGGTTTTGGGCAATACGCGCCAAAATTTGCTGGACAGAAGTTTTATCGTTGCAGAAAAAGCTCTTCGTATTAATCGCAACTCTCAGTCGCGTTCCCTTACAAATCCTATATTCTTTGAAAATAGCATGTTAATAATTAATGACCTCTATCTCTTCCAGTTAGGCCAGTTTTTGTAAACTAACAGTAATGACATGCTCTCAATTTTATTCATGATGTGTTCCTCCCCCACCCCTACAAAAAAATTACATTGTGGTGACTTTCATTTACCTCTTCTAAATACATTTATCTATGCCGGTCTCAAATTTTGGAACTTTTCACGTATTTGTACTAAACTTGCCCCATCACTCCATTCTTTTAAGCGAAAAGCGAACTCGTTTCTTTTACAATCTTATAAAACATATTAAATCTTCGCGTAGTCAACTCGTGTTTTACTCCCCCACAGATTGCGTTTGTGACCTTTCATATAATGTCAGTCTTCGTCCTATGTCTCTGTTGGATCATGTTCACCCAGACGTAGGAAAAGCATGTTGTTATACATTTTTAAATTATGAATTTATAATTCATAAGTTCTCATTTCACAATTTCAGATTAATCTGTTTTGTCTCCAAATGTATATGTATTTATTCCATATGTTTATTACTACCGTCTTTTGAGGGATCCACATTCTACAAATCCCGCTTCTCAGTAGATCCCTCCATTTTCACAGTTTTTTACTTTTAAACAAACGAAACATCACTTACAGCACATGTATACATTCTTTGTAATTTAATTAATGATTTTCAAAATGATTTATGTAATTGATTTCTTGTCATAATTGTTTATATTGATAGTTCTGTTGGAAGTGAAAATAAAACTGAAAATTGAAACACTGTTTGAAATGCTATTAAAGTTATTCACTTGTGATAGAGAATGTAAATAGTTAAAATATTGCATCTTGTATGTCAATTTACCTCCGCAACATTTTAAGTTCAATACCTTTTCTTTTATATAAAGAATGATGACAAAACAAGAATAGGATTTTCACCACATTAACTCGTACACTAGAGAACCATAAACAGCTAAACAAAAAATAAATTTTAAGCACAGTCTAAGTAGACATATTCCTTTGCTTCCAGAATTCATGAAAAGTCAAAGTTTTAGGAGACTTGGAGGCCACACTGAATAACGTCAAACAAAGCTGGCGAGAAGCGAACATCGTCACTAATGCTTAAGCGTCCCTTCGATTTTTAATCTCTGTTAAACTCGTTAAGAACAAAAGCTTGTCAATTTCATATGGTTCATAGAATTACCATGACCACGTTTCAGGGGGAAAATAAAGTAAAAATGCCTGCTTTAACCTTTTCTGAGATGGAGGTAGTGGATGTTTCTATCTTTCATATGGCCTAGAGTTTGAAAAAGTTTCACCAATTAAAAATTAGAAAATTATGATTTGTTGAAGGTGCAAACACAAATATGCAACTCCGTGACGTGTCTTGTGAGCTCCCGCCTATTTGCCCTGTGCTAGAAAACTTTAAAAAATCTGTATTCTTCCTTAACAAATTTTCCACATACATTCACCCAAAATATAATTAAATATAATTATTGCAAATATGTTTATACACAACCCTGTACGAAACAAATCTATGCCGTCATAAATAACTAAGAAAATGAAAGTTCATGACATTTTCTCTAAATAGCAATTTGAAGCGGAGCTCGCATTATACGTCACAGTGTTGCAAATTCCTGGGTGTGATTGTCCTCGGAGGTAATGGTGTTTCGAGGGGGTAATTGTCCGGGGGGTAGTTGTCCTAGGGGGTAGTTGTCCGGGGTAGTTGTCCTCGGGGGTAATTGTCCTCGGGGTAGTTGTCCATGGGGGTAATTGTCCTGGGGGTAGTTGTCCTCGGGGGTAGTTGTCCTCGGGGGTAGTTGTCCTCGGGGGTAATTGTCCTGGGGGTAGTTGTCCTCGGGGGTAGTTTTCCGGGGTAGTTGTCCTCGGGGGTAATTGTCCTCGGGGGTAGTTGTCCTCGGGGTAGTATTTCCGGGGTAATTGTCCTTGGGGGTAATTGTCCTCGGGGTAATTCTCCGGGGGGTAATTTTCCGGGGGTAATTGTCCATTGGGGTAATTGTCCTGGGGGTAATTCTCGGGGGTAATTTTCCAGGGGTAATTGTCCTTGGGGGTAGTTTTCCGGGGGGTAATTTTCCGGGGGGTGATTGCCCAGGGGGTAATTGTCCTGATACGGTCAAATCCGTACAGCAATATAAATGTTTTGCTCGAAATACCCGAAACAAAAATCGCTCTTAAAAATCACCTGATTGAAGTACGCCCGTGATATTTGGCAGTTTTAACCTTTGATTTATTTACAACATGTTATATTTTTGAAAATCGGAGTGGACTTGGGCTTTAAGCTGACCACGAACCCTGTCAAACAAGCATTAATAAATCCGAGCACACTTTGGTATAAAGTTCAACATCAACGTTATGGTTTTATTAGGTGAATAACACCGGCAACACAACTGGCTGGGCCGGGACCGCCATGATCAAATATGAGCGGGCTAAGTAGTACGCGTATACATTATGACGTCAGCTACGTCACTGCGTTTATAGTAGCTCATGCATATATGACATATTACTACATCCCCCCTTTCATACAAAAGAAAACAATGTATCCGAAGTGTTTCCTGAATAAACATCATGCATCACTGATATCATTTTTGGCTATTCATATCTTAGGTTATGATGAATCACAGTTTTTTACCATTTCTGACATGTGTAAACTAAGAAAATCCCTGATTTCGGTTCCTTTGAATTATTCAAATATCCTATAAACAGATCCATAGTCATCAGTCCTTCCAGTGCACATCTCAATTCTATGAACAATTAATAACAGAATTTTGTAACTGTATAGCTTTTATACATTCAATTGGTTCAACACCATTAAATCCAACTTGGTATAATAAACACATATCATGTTTAAT
>CP137674.1:36062916-36120738 GCA_037976565.1 Mesocentrotus franciscanus | reverse complement strand
TTTGAGGGTCAAATGAGACATGAAATCATATCTCCGACTCATAATCTATCCAAATATGAAAAAAAATTGGGGTATCCATCCATTCTGAAGAGTTACAATGAGTTTTGTATAGGCATGTTTTTGCCTATGTATTGTGGATAGAGATATATGGAACTGCGGGTGCTGTTATACTTGACGGACGCTCATTGCGTTATTACTGGTCAGAAAAAGAGAACAAGGTATCAAAATGTTTGAAAAATGTGCCAAATATGATGCTAGAAAAATTCGGTGATTTATGTTGCAAATGCCAAAACGCGCGAAAACGCGCGCGCATAAGTGCGCGCGCGCAAATTTTGAAAATGCTAAAATGGCCTGAAACGTGCAAAATGAATTTGAGACGATTTAGAGCATTTGAAATTTTGCGCGCGCGCTGACGCGCGGACGTACGCATGCGCGCGCGTATTTTGACCTGAAATTGACCGGACGGATATTGACCTTGATCATGATAAATATGAATGAGAAATGACTTTCCGTTATGAAGATATGATCATGAGTTGAAAGTACCAAAAACACAAAATGGCGCCTGGATGACGTCATGAAGACTTGATGACCTTGAAAATGTTACTGTCACGTCTCATGACTATGACCTATGACTGTATCAAAATTGAAAGAAATTGACTGAACCGATCTTGAGTTATCCTCTACACAAAAAAGGTGCGGAAATAAATAAAAACTAGAAAAGTAATTCGTCATCAGGACGAATTAGGTGATCTGTCTTCAATTTATGATCATGCTAATCTTCAATTCAATGATCCAATTTAATGATGTTAATGTAAAATGATGTATTAAGATATGAACTGATGAATGAAGTACTGATGAACTGATATATTGAACTGATGTGAAATGAACTGAATTGATGAGCTAAACTGATGAACTGATGAATGAACTGATAGATTGAACTGTGACCTGAACTGAAGTGATAACTTAACTGATGAACAAAATATTGAGAAATGATTATGATCAAAATCATGATCATAATGAAATTTAATGAAAATATAGATATAGAGAAGGAGAGAGGGAGACGAGTTATTGACATGTAAAAATACATGAGCTGGACCGAGGGAAGAAAGAGGAATCAGAATGCATACACTTTGAAGTAGAGAGATAGTATAAGGAAACATGGTAGGGGTGAAATAAGAATACAAAGGGCAAAATGAAGAGCTAGAGGAAATTAAAGAAAATTACAATAGATATCGGAGGGAGAACGAGAACCAGAGGCCGGGAAAGGAGAGGGTGAGAGAGTATACAATGAGAGGCAGAGACAGAGGGAGCTAGGCAGAGCAAGAGAGGGAGACAGAGATAGGAGAGAGGAAAGAGTAGAGAGAGAGATGCAATGAGAGAGCAAGAGAAGGATAGAGGGCAGATCAAGAGAGGGGAAGGAAATAGAGCAAGAGAGAGAGGAGAGAGAGCAAGAGAAAGAGATGCAATGGAGAACGATGCTTTTAATATTTCCAGCATAAATAGAATTGAATATTTACTATATTATAGAGAAAGAGAGAAGTTATAGACATGTAAACAATTCTATGTCCGCGGGAGAGACGTAAAGATTGCATATACCTGGGCTGAATTACTGGAAAGTATAAACGTCTGGGAAGGAGACTAAACATCATGAAAATGGGATGATTTGATATATTCCAACAGACTTGGGAGATTAACCCTATAGGTTTAATACACGACAAGGAATCAGATTTCCCATAGGGTTGTACTCAAACGATTGACATTCTTCCCATAGATATAAAACGCAAAATTAGGCATTTTATTACAATGTTTGTGATTGTATATGATAATATGTTATAATAGTCGAAGAAGATCATAAAATCAAATTTAAAACGACGGCAAAAAAAAAAAAAAAAAATGACCCACCAGGAATCGAACTTGGGTCGCCGGAATGGGAGGCAAGTGCTATGACCACTATACCAAAATAATCCACATAGACATTACACGTGAACGGAAAATGGAATTCTCAAATCCCACTTTGCAAGTGAAATATGAGCATGATCCCGGCATCTGATCGAAAAATAAAGGGCACACTTGTGATAGCTTATTGTCTCAGCTACAACATACTCAAAGCTCAGCAAAACAAACTAAAACGACGGAGATATTGCTCGCGAAAGACGGGAATGTAGAATCCAGTTTAGGAAAAAGTCATGTCCCATAGAGAATACACGCAAAATGTGAAAAATTGACATGCCTCCTTTAATCCCCAAAATACGCCATGATGCCTTTGTCAAAATGAAAATCGTGGTGACTGCATTTGTAGAGAATTGTCTCAGCTAGAACATATCAAAATTTGGAAGAAAATCGATCAATATTTACAGAGATACAATCAATTTTCCAAAATATGCTGACGTCATAATATGCAAATTGAAATTTTGAGTTCGGAGGCCATATGATGACGTCATGAGTTGATTGAGGGTCAAATGAGACATGAAATCATATCTCCGACTCATAATCTATCCAAATATGAAAAAAATTGGGGTATCCATCCATTCTGAAGAGTTACAATGAGTTTTGTATAGGCATGTTTTTGCCTATGTATTGTGGATAGAGATAGCGAACCGCGGGTGCTGTTATACTTTGACGGACGCTCATTGCGTTATTACTGGTCAGAAAAAGTGAACAAGGTATCAAAATGCTTGGAAAAATATGCCAAATATGATGGCAGAGAAAATTTGGCGATTCTATGTTGCAAAATGCCAAAACGCGAAAACGCGCGCGCATAAGTGCGCGCGCAAATTTTGAAAATGCTTAAAATGGCCTGAAACGTGCAAACAAAATTTGGGACGAATTGGAGCATTTTGAAATTTTGATGCGCTACGCGCCGAGGTGCGACGCGGATTTTGTCGACGTTTTGTTGACCTTGACCTAAAATTGATGTATACCAAATATGGTTGATTTTTGATTACTCGTTATCGAGATAAGATAATGACCTGATGTTTACAAATGGCGCCTGGATGACGTCACGATGACCCCATGACCTTGAGAAAGTTACTAGAACTTGATATTATAGGGCCTGATGACTGACAGAAATTTGAAGGAAATTGACCATGTCGATTTCGAGTAAACGTTTACACAAAAAAGTGTACGGATGAAATAAAAATAAATAAATAATAAATAAATAAATAAAGAAAGAAAATTCTGACAAAATCAATAGGTGATCTGTCAATGACAGATCACCTAATAAATAAATAAATAAATAAATAAACTAGAAATGTAATTCGTCATGAGGACGAATTAGGTGGTCTGTTATGTAATCTGAATAACTGATCTTGTAGAAAATTGTCTTAGCTACAACATATCAAAATTTGGAAGAAAATCGATCCATATTTACAGAGATACAATCAATTTTCCATAAATATGCTGACGTCATAATATGCAAATTCGTATTTTGAGTTCCAAGGCCAAAGGGCAAAGGGCAGAGCTATAGAAAATTAAGGAACATTACAAGACATAATAGAAGGAGAACGAGAACCAGAGGCGGGAGAGGTAGAGGGTGAGAGAGAAGAAAAAGAGAAGGGCAGAGGCAGAGGGAGACAGAGCAAGAGAATAAGAGGGAGGCAAGGCAAGAGGTCGAGGTAGAGGGAGGCAGAGAGAGAGGGATCGAGAGGGTAAAAGAGTAGAGAGATATATATGCAGAGACAGAGCAAGAGAAGGAGAGGGGCAAAATAAGAGAGGAGAAGGGAAACAGAGCAAGAGAGAGGAGAAAGAGAGAGATGCAATGGAGAACGATGCATTCAATATATCCAGCATAAATAGAATTTAATATAGAGAAAGAGAGAAGTATAGACAAGTAAACAATTCTATGTCCACGGGAGAGACGTAAACATGCATATACCTGGGCTGAATAACTGGAAAAAGTAAAAACGTCTGGGAAGGAGACTAGCAAGGTGATTTGATATTGTAGCAGAGTTGGGAGATAAACCCTATATTAGGTTTAATACACGACAAGGAACCAGATTTCCCATAGGGTTGTACTCAAACGATTGACATTCTTCTCCCATAGATATAACACGCAAAATTAGGCATTTTATTACATTGTTTGTGATTGTATATGATAATATGTTATAATAGTCGAAGAAGATCATAAAATCAAATTTAAAACGACGGCAAAAAAAAAAAAATGACCCACCAGGAATCGAACTTGGGTCGCCGGAATGGGAGGCAAGTGCTATGACCACTATACCAAAATAATCCACATAGACATTACACGTGAACGGAAAATGGAATTCTCAAATCCCACTTTGCAAGTGAAATATGAGCATGATCCCGGCATCTGATCGAAAAATAAAGGGCACACTTGTGATAGCTTATTGTCTCAGCTACAACATACTCGAAGCTCAGCGAAAACAAAACTAAAACGACGGAGATATTGCTCGCGAAAGACGGAATGTAGAATCCAGTTTTGAAAAAAGTCATGTCCCATAGAGAATACACGCAAAATGTGAAAAATTGACATGCCTCCTTTAATCGCAAAAATACGCCATGATGCCTTTGTCAAAATGAAAATCGTGGTACTGCATTTGTAGAGAATTGTCTCAGCTAGAACATATCAAAATTTGGAAGAAAATCGATCAATATTTACAGAGATACAATCAATTTTCCAAAAATATGCTGACGTCATAATATGCAAATTGAAATTTTGAGTTCGGAGGCCATTATGATGACGTCATGAGTTAATTGAGGGTCAAATGAGACATGAAATCATATCTCCGACTCATAATCTATCCAAATATGAAAAAAATTGGGAGTTCCCATCCATTCTGAAGAGTTACAATGAATTTTGTATAGGCATGTTTTTGCCCATATATGCTATGTATTACAAGAGCTCGCGCGCACGGACATGTTTCTTGAACGGACGCTCATTGCGTTATTACTGGTCAGAAAAAGGTAAACAAGGTATCAAAATGCTTGGAAAAATGTGGCAAATATGATGACAGAGAAAATTGGCGATTCTATGTTGCAAATGCCAATACGCGCGAAAACGCGCATGCGCTGCGCGCGTTTTTGCGAAATGCTTAAAATGGCCTGAAACGTATCAAAATGAATTTGAGACGATTTGGAGCATTTTGAAATTTTGCGCGCGCTGACGCGCGGACGTATCGCGCGCGTTTTTGACCTGAAATTGACCGGACGGATATTGACCTTGATCATGATAAATATGAATGAGAAATGACTTTCCGTTATGAAGATATGATCATGAGTTGATTTTCAGAAAAATTCACAAAATGGCGCCTGGATGACGTCATGAAGACTTGATGACCTTGAAAATGTTCCTGTCACGTCTTATGACAATGACCTATGACTGTGCCAAAATTGAAAGAAATTGACAAAACTGATGTGGAGTTATCCTCTACACAAAAAAGTGGCGGAAATAAATAAAAATAAATAATAACTAGAAAAGTAATTCGTCATCAGGACGAATTAGGTGATCTGTCTTCAATTCTTATGATCATGCTAATCTTCAATTCAATGATCCAATTTAATGATGTTAATGTAAAATGATGTATTAAGATATGAACTGATGAATGAAGTACTGATGAACTGATATATTGAACTGATGTGAAATGAACTGAATTGATGAGCTAAACTGATGAACTGATGAATGAACTGATAGATTGAACTGTGACCTGAACTGAAGTGATAACTTAACTGATGAACAAAATATTGAGAAATGATTATGATCAAAATCATGATCATAATGAAATTTAATGAAAATATAGATATAGAGAAGGAGAGAGGGAGACGAGTTATTGACATGTAAAAATACATGAGCTGGACCGAGGGAAGAAAGAGGAATCAGAATGCATACACTTTGAAGGAGAGAGGACATGGTAGGGGTGAAATAAGAATACAAAGGGCAAAATGAAGAGCTAGAGGAAATTAAAGAAAATTACAATAGATATCGGAGGGAGAACGAGAACCAGAGGCCGGGAAAGGGAGAGGGTGACAGAGTATACAATGAGAGGCAGAGACAGAGGGAGCTAGGCAAGGCAAGAGAGGGAGACAGAGATAGGGAGAGAGTGAAAGAGTAAAGAGAGAGATGCAATGAGAGAGCAAGAGAAGGATATAGGGCAGATCAAGAGAGGGGAAGGAAACAGAGCAAGAGAGAGCAAGAGAAAGAGATGCAATGGAGAACGATGCTTTTAATATTTCCAGCATAAATAGAATTGAATATTTACTATATTATAGAGAAAGAGAGAAGTTATAGACATGTAAACAATTCTATGTCCGGGAGAGACGTAAAGATTGCATATACCTAGGCTGAATTACTGGAAAGTATAAACGTCTGGGAAGGAGACTAAACATCATGAAAATGGGATGATTTGATATATTCCAACAGACTTGGGAGATTAACCCTATAGGTTTAATACACGACAAGGAATCAGATTTCCCATAGGGTTGTACTCAAACGATTGACATTCTTCCCCATAGATATAACACGCAAAATTAGGCATTTTATTACATTGTTTGTGATTGTATATGATAATATGTTATAATAGTCGAAGAAGATCATAAAATCAAATTTAAAACGACGGCAAAAAAAAAAAAAAAAATGACCCACCAGGAATCGAACTTGGGTCGCCGGAATGGGAGGCAAGTGCTATGACCACTATACCAAAATAATCCACATAGACATTACACGTGAACGGAAAATGGAATTCTCAAATCCCACTTTGCAAGTGAAATATGAGCATGATCCCGGCATCTGATCGAAAAATAAAGGGCACACTTGTGATAGCTTATTGTCTCAGCTACAACATACTCAAAGCTCAGCGAAAACAAAGCTAAAACGACGGAGATATTGCTCGCGAAAGACGGGAATGTAGAATCCAGTTTAGGAAAAAGTCATGTCCCATAGAGAATACACGCAAAATGTGAAAAATTGACATGCCTCCTTTAATCCAAAAATACGCCATGATGCCTTTGTCAAAATGAAAAATCGTGGTGACTGCATTTGTAGAGAATTGTCTCAGCTAGAACATATCAAAATTTGGAAGAAAATCGATCAATATTTACAGAGATACAATCAATTTTCCAAAAATATGCTGACGTCATAATATGCAAATTGAAATTTTGAGTTCGGAGGCCGATATGATGACGTCATGAGTTGATTGAGGGTCAAATGAGACATGAAATCATATCTCCGACTCATAATCTATCCAAATATGAAAAAAATTGGGGTATCCATCCATTCTGAAGAGTTACAATGAGTTTTGTATAGGCATGTTTTTGCCTATGTATTGTGGATAGAGATAGCGCGGTCGCGGGTGCTGTTATACTTTGACGGACGCTCATTGCGTTATTACTGGTCAGAAAAAGTGAACAAGGTATCAAAATGCTTGGAAAAATGTGCCAAATATGATGCAGAAAAATTGGTGATTTGATGTTGCAAAATGCCAATACGCGAAACGCGCGATCAGCGCGCGCAAATTTTGAAAATGCTTAAAATGGCCTGAAACGTGTGCAAACAAAATTTGGGACGAATTAGAGCATTTTGAAATTTTGATGATGCGCGCGCGAGGTCGCGCGGATTTTGTCGACATTTTTGTTGACCTTTGACCTAAAATTGATGTATACCAAATATGGTTGATTTTTGATGACTCGTTATCGAGATAAGATAATGACCTGATGTTTACAAAATGGCGCCTGGATGACGTCACGATGACCCCATGACCTTGAGAAAGTTACTAGAACTTGATATTATAGGGCCTGATGACTGACAGAAATTGAAGGAAATTGACCATGTCGATTTCGAGTAAACGTTTACACAAAAAAGTGTACGGATGAAATAAAAATAAACTAGACAAGGAAATTCGTCATGTGACGAATTAGGTGGTCTGTATCTATTTTGAAAATGTTTGCCTTTGCTCACAAAACATAAAAATTAGAACATGATCGTCTGGGAATATGGATATGGGATGATTTGATTTTGTAGTAGATGTTTATACAAAGTTATATAACCATGAAAGTTTACATGTCATCGATAATGGGATTTCACGTAGTGGTGCATGCTTGGATGACGTCACGACGACCTGGCGACTTTGAAAACGAATTTGACCATCTCCCTATCATGATAATTGTAATGATTATAATGATGATAATGATGATGGTGGTAATGATAATTTTCATCATCAATATCATAGTGACACTGCCATTCATCAAAATCATCCTGTTCATGAATGCGTTAGCTATATATTGAAATGTTGCCTGTTGAGATAACACGAAGATGGAAAATGGGATTCTCATATGTTGTTTCAGCTATACAACATACTCGAACCTGGGCGGAATTTGAGGATGTATGACGGAGTTCATGCATTAAGAAGACAGGAATGTACATTCAAGGTTTCAGTAAAGGGCCTTTTCCATAGACAATGCGTGTAAAACGTTGCAAATCGATAAGCCCATATATATCACAAAATTAGACCATAATCGTATTATTAAACTGAAAAATAGTGAACATTAATCTTGTAGAAAATTTTCTCAGCTACAACATATCAAAGATTGGGCGAGGAATGATTGATATTCACGGAGCTAGAGTCAAATTTGCATAAATTTTATGACGTCATAACACGCAAAATAGTAAATTGATTTTGAGTTCTGACGTCATTTTGATGAGGTATTGATATTTTTTAGGGTCAAATGAGATAAGCATGAGACAGTCTGGTCAGTGGCTTTGATATGCGGACATTTAAAGAATTCTTGACAATGTTTAAATCAGAAATATTATTCATATTTCATTTACGTACAGCCTATGATCATTATTATTATCATTTTTGTTTGGAGGGGGGTGGGAGGAGGTGGGGTGTCCGTACTGAGATAGGGGGTTCGAATGAGATAGTGGAATGCATTGCACAGTGCTGTAGTCCAGATTTAGGGGCTTTCCAAGGCAGGTAAACCCGCGAAAAGCATGCGAGGCCGGGGTGGGTCATACATTTTGGCTGCCCTGAGATAGGGGATTGTCAGTGTAAAGGGAAGGAACGAGCAAGTACATACCCGAAATAATACTGAAGGGGTGCCAGAGGCAGGAATGTAAGAGACATTTTCTCCATTGGGCGAGGGTACCCTTGTACCCTTGTACCCCAAATTATATGATAATAAACTTAAGTGTGCATGGGCATATTTAAAAAATAACAAAGGGCATTTTATTCCCATCCCCCCTGGGAAATTCCCTTTAAATTCTTTAACATATAAGCGTACTATTTTGTGATAAAGTCACAACTATCAAAATTATGATCAAATACGAACCAATTGAAGAGCAAGAGCATTCACGATGTGATTGCGAAACTTAGAGAGAGATTAGAGAGAGGCCTGGAGGTCGAAACTCACGGTGCACCATGATCAAGCAGAATGTTGAAATGAGAGTTATTAGGACTGCTCTTATTTTGTATGCGAGTGTGTAAAAATAGTTTCTAGATCAAATCCGGTCGGTTGGTTGGTTTGCTTTATTAATTTGTATGTTCTTATATTCAGGAAGCCTAGCTTAGTTCAATTCGATCATAATCGTTCGATATAATTGTATATCACAAATCTTAATCAACTATTGATTGAAATGAAAATGATTGCCAAATATGTATTTCTTTCTTGACATTCTTGTAAATTAAGATCATCTCAATGAAAACAAAAACAAAAATTTTCAAACGGGGGGCTCACAGTCAGCAGCCCCCTTCAACTTGCAGCAGCCTATCCGTTCAATTTCAGGTAACTATGCACTAACGAATAATTAATATATACTTGGAATCAGAGGGGGATTATATCACGATATAGAATTCCTTTGACAGAACATATATTATATAATACCCTATAAATTTAAAAACGCATCGATAAAACTTGCACACATAAAGAACGACACCGCATCTATATCTAGAATAACTTGAGCCCACGTCAATGAACTATTATAGGAACGGCGTCCGATATTGTCCGCTTTTAACAAATTGGCTTTAATTTGGCCTGCTGTCAAATACCAAACATGAATGAACATTTTGTTGCTCTTCGGTTAATAGGATGACAAGCAGAGTTTCAAAAGAACATATATAGGCCTATATGAATAATCATTATCAAATGCTTATATATTATCTAAGTAATTTAAAAGCCACCACGCCGTTTTATCTCCAAGTGACCTTCATCTGCTCATGCGCAAATTGTAGTTACGAAATGGCTTATTGACTATTGTTTTATTATTACGAGTATGTAGATATTACCGGTAAATACACCCCCCCCCCCAAAAAAAAAGGGGGGGGGGAAGAAAAAAAAGAATAGTAATAAATAAACAAAAACACTCTTGTTTATTTCTCTTTTCTTTTCTAAAAAAATAATAATAAAACGCAAACTTGTGGCAAAAATAGTCAATTATGACTGATTGCTATATAATAACAAAACAACAACAACAACAAATACGTACCGCGTGTAATATTTTCCCGGCCATGTGACTCGATCTCCACCACAGGCTCTCGATCTGCATGGTCATGGTTTGAACTTTGAGTAGGTCCTAGGCTAATTAAGACAGCAAGATGTCGAGCATGACAAGATTATTGCTTGTTGGGCAATTTACAACGAAGAACGTACAAAGTGGACGGAGCTTCATGCATGGGACCGTTGGAGTAGAAGAATGCCCAGAGAGTTTGTTTGACATATATATCAACAATTTGAATTCCATGCAAGGGGATGTGTTGAGAAAACTCGAGGACATGCCATCGCGTACTACATTTGGTGCTATGAGGGTCATAGTGGACAAGGTAGCACGGAAAGTAGTGGTGACTCACAATTCGAAGGTTGGTAGACCCCTAACTACAGGCAGCCGTTAATGATCTAATCGGTCTAGTAGACCCCCTTACATTGTAAGCTTGTATGTTGTATAAGTGGTAGACCCCTATCTGTATTTAACTTTTAAGAATGTTTTCAGTTTCAGGAAATCTCAATAATTGGTAGCTAAATTAACCTATCATTGTTGTCAGCATAATTGAATTCCCATTTTTAGCCATGATAATGTAGTCGAATTGTTGTTTGTTATAAATGGAAAATGGGGCTGGGCCGATATTTTTTTTGAGGGGCCGGGGACCAGATAATTTTTATCAAGGGGGCAGATTTACGGCCTATTTGAGCCCCCAGGCTCTGTCTCTGAAATCCCACTACAAAATTTTATTGATAAACACAACAAAAGTGTCATGTGTTTGCACAGATCCAGTACAAGTCTTCGTAGACTAGCTACTATACTGCAGACTAGGACCTACTCAAAGTTCAAACCATGACCATGCAGATCGAGAGCCTGTGGTGGAGATCGAGTCACATGGCCGGAAAATATTACACGTACGTATTTGTTGTTGTTGTTGTTTTGTTATTATATAGCAATCAGTCATAATTGACTATTTTTGCCACAAGTTTGCGTTTTATTATTATTTTTTTAGAAAAGAAAAGAGAAATAAACAAGAGTGTTTTTGTTTATTTATTACTATTCTTTTTTCTTCCCCTTTTTTTATACATTTTTTCTATTACATTAGATGTTTGTATACTTTCCAGAAATGTGCATATTTTTTTTAAATGGTGATTTTTTCAGTTTTAGATTTCCAAATGTTGATATTTCTTATTTCCAAGTGAATGGATAAAATAGTGGGCCGGAAAATTCTAAGCTGCCATACAGGAGTTGTAAGATTTCAGAATGTGGAAAATAAGCACCCTTTTTTTTGCAGTCAAGATGGATTCTCCACATCTGCCTATTGGGCCAACTCTATAACTCAATGTGGTCATACATGTCAGAAACATGTCAGAAAAATGATATCACATTGAGTTTCCTATAACTAGATCTAAGCATTGCCTATGGCTATGTCTAGGCCCTGAGAGCAGAGGGTCATCTTTCAAAAAGGCCTTAATTTTCCACATTCTCAAATATTACAACTTATGCAAGTTGGCTTGGAACTTTGTAATTCCCATTCAATCAGTCATTGAAAATTTAGGTATTGAAAATAGAATGTGTAAAAATCAACTTTTAGATAATTTGCACAAATAACCTCAAATTGCAACACATGTAAAGAAGTACATGGGACCACATCATCATGTGACCCTAGCAGACAGCATTTCCAGGTGTCGTCTGCTAGAGTCTCCCTATGGACTTCTCTACATGTGTTGCATTTTATGAAAAAAATTTTTTTACAAATTCTATTTTCAATTCCTAAATTTTAATGACTGATTGAATGGGAATAATCATTGCCAAAGTTCCAAGCTAACTTGCATGACTGAGTTGTAATATTTGCGATTGTGGAAAACTAAGGCCTTTTTGAAAAACAAAATGGTTCTCTCCACAGGGCCTATCATAGGCAATGCTTATAGCTCACTGTTGTAGAATGATATATGTCAGAAATTGATAATGATGTACACCAACAGAGAGCTAGGTTAACTAGAATGATATACTGTATGTCAGAAATTGATAACCAACAGAGAGCTAGCTTAGGTAGTATGACTAGATGTAGAAAGGATCTACATGTACGGGAGATTTACAGTACACACGTTAATAGAACTTGGGTGCATTGCTTTCCAGGAGTAGTTGTATCCATATAGTTATGAAAAATCATGAAATAAACCTCCTCTGTTCCATAACCTCCTTGGTTTTCACAATATATGCATCAAAATGCACAGATGATTGCTTTTCTAATTTGTTCTTAGTAAATATGGTCCAACAATCATAACTTCTAATTTTCTAAACAATTTATGAAATATAACTAAAGTTCTTGAACTTTTGAAGTTTAAATCACTATCTTGTCTGGGGTGGATATGAAATCTATCTGGACAATGGACTTAAGTGTACAACTGTAATTTTGGTTGTGAATGCTTTTGACAATTTTAACTAGTTTGGGGACTGTCATTGGTGATATGATTGGGAAGCTGATTTTAATTGAAATTTTTGGATGTTTGTTTTTCAGATTTTCTGCAAAGTTGCAGATTTCGAATTTCCTGAAGAGTTGGTAGAGAACTTTCTTCATCCTCCTGTAATTAGTATTTCAGAAGTGAAAGCATCTCCGTCAAAGAAGAGGGTTAGTGTGACAGGAAATGTGGGAGAGGTAAGCCTTTTTTTCTTGTGTTATTCATTTGTAAATTTCGTGATATCAAGTCGTTACTCATTTCAAGTGAGTCTATTGAAACAACAATGCCTCTATATAGCAGTCAATCCCTAATTTTTGTTTGTGGGGTGAATTATAATGGTATTCACAATTGTTCGATTTGGGTTGATCTTTGTAAATGGTGTTGTAGTACATGTATGTATGCTATGAAAATCAGCCCCAAAATGAGAAGGTGTTCCCCAAAAAACGATTTGGGTGAGAGGGGGTCTTTTATTTCCATATTTGGCAACCCAAGGTTGTGTTGGGGGAGGGGTGTGATAGGATATAATATGTAAATCATCAATCTGTGTGTATCTTATCAGTAATTAATTCAGAATAGATGCATATCATTGTGTACTACTGCAGGTGGATTTACAGAGTATTTCTTTCATCCCAGAGTCATGAATCATTAATGAGCCTGGGTACAACAAAGGTTGTCATAAATTAATGGAGTAAATCACAATGGCATTGTTGCTTTCTGAATTCCAATTTTGACAAAACCTATGCTGCAAAATATGTGTCTCAGTAATGAATTTAGAAAGCAACAATGTCATTGTGATTTGCACCAATAGTTCATAAAACCTTTTGTTGTACCCAGGCTCATTAATGATTCATGACTCTGGGATGAAAGAAATACTCTGTAATTCCATCTGCAGTACATAATGACATGCTTCTTTTTTTAATTAATTAATGATACATACAGATTGATGATTTACATATCCCCTTCAAAGTACATGGCATGAGATCCATTTCAAATGGAAATATCAAGAGTGTCCATATTATCTTTGGTTACATTGTATATTTTAGATGTAGGTCTGTCTACAAGTCTTTACTTGCTAGTATATTTGAGCTTTGGGTGAGTTTTGTTGTTTAAATTTTGTATTTGTGTAGATTGGTGATGTCAGAAACGTTGCAGGCGGTAAAAGGCTCAGGACAATATCGCTTAATGAAGGGAATGAGGCAATCAGACTGAGTTTGTGGGAGGAACACACTGATATTCCTTTTGCAGTCAATCAACGAATCAAGGCTGAGTGTGTGGTTATCACCGAATGGAATAACACCAAACAACTAGAGTCAACACCAGCTCTCCATGTTGAGGTTTGTACAAATGCATGCAATAGTTGTATAGCTTTATCATGGATATGATATCAAAAGCATGGATTTTTCACAAAGGAATTATTATGATTAAGTTGGTTTAGTTATGATGTGCGTTTTTATTATACTTTGGTATGTTTCAAGTGTTTTGACAAGAAGGGGTAATTATGATTTGATTATGACATAGTGACATATCATAACCATGTAAAAACTTATAGAATATGGCTATGGTAGTGTTGCTGAGGCATTTTCCATTACAGAGATATGTTTTTGAGCAGTGGCACGTACGTACTGCAAAGTTTTCAGAAATGTGTGGTAAAAAAAAGAAATTGTGCTTGTACACTTAGGCTAATGAAATAAAAATAAAATTTATATTTGCTTTTGGAGTGTCAATTATGATATACATTACGTGGTGTAAATGGAGATTATTATTATTGTTATTATCTGCCTTGTATTAACTATGTTCCTAAATGAAATAATTGTGTACATACCAGGATCATAGTGTTGCTATACATGTATTGACTCTAGTTCTATGAAACTGTATATTTTTCTGAGGATTTAATTTCCATAATGTTTTTCTTATGAAGTTAACAATAAATGGAGTCTCCCATACTTTGTGTTGTACTGCTTACCACTCATGCTTCTTAACAACCTGTTTTTATTTTTTTATTTTTAGTATTTGTTTTTATTTTTATTTTTTTGTGTGTGCTAATGTGCACATATTTACAGGCATGATAGAGCTTTTACTGTGCTTTCAAATGACACCAATTTCACTCCATTATAAGGGGTGCCTACTAAAGTGCTAACAGGACCAAGAAGCATTGGGGAAGCATATTGTGTGATTTCATCATGTTTTCCATGTGAGATAAAAGTGTGTGAACTATCCATTTGTGTGATAACATGATATCAATTTTAACTTCTCCTGTAGGTGCAGAAACGCTAGGTATGTTCAAAAATAATAAATGGAGTACCGGGTAACTAGAATATTTTAAGAATAATCGGAGAGGTTGCTCAATGGATAGAAAATTGCCAAATTTGCATTGCGTCTTGTGTGAAATCTGACTTGTTATTCTATGAATTACTCTGAAATGAATTGGGTCTAAATATGGTAATCTAAGATTTGTTTTGTTGTTGCACATTTTTATATATCTTTTTTTTTTTGTTGTTGTATTGCAGACTGTGGCAAGAAATGATGAGGATATGACTGGGGAAATAGTCGCTGTTACGTGTGAAGAGTAAGTTTGTTTGCATTGAAATATAATAAGCGTTTTTAACTTTCTGTCCACCAGAGGTAAAGACAGGCATTATTGTTGGGGGTTGACGTCTGTTTGTTGTCTTTGTCATTCTTGTGATATTTCAGGAACTATATGAGCTATGAATATTAAATGATATGTTAGTATAGGAAGATAATTTTATTAGTGGTCAATTTTTGTTATTTCATTTATCTGTTTTTGTTATGATTACATGTACTTCAATCATTTTATCAAGTAGGTATGTGGGAGTAGTATGTATCTTACCAACTATACTAAAGAATCCATTTAAAGTGTTCTTTTTGTGTTAATGAAAGGACCTGAAGAACAGTTTCCAGACAAATTTCAGAATCTACTGCATAGATAGTAGTGTGAAAAGTTAATAAAATATTTGCAAGCTTTTAAATTATTTTCATTTGTTCTGGAAAGAATATAATAGTAAAAAGGTCCAGTGGCAAGGATTACGCTTCAAATGCGCTCACTCATATTATGACAATTTTTTGTTTGTTTAAATGTTTGGGCCAAACATTATATGTAGTCCCATACATGCATTTATATGTGTAGTGCATGTGACTCTTGGCAGAATTTGAGTGAATTTCATATCAATATTATCATTTTGGCGATTCCAAAACACAACAAGTCTTAGGTGAACTACCAATCTTTCCAAATCACTTTTAGACAGTTTTTCTTTTACAATTCAATCTCATGACCACAACACTAATTTCCCTTTAAAAGTGGAAATCTATAATAGAATACTGTTGCTATGCCATAATAGTTTTTTGACCAATTTTCACAGTGATTAGCAATTTTCCCATTGTTACAAATATTCAGTTATGTACTTTCATACTATTATTAGTCTGATTTTCCTTTGGATGTATAGAATTATCTTTGAAGTCATGAAGTGATATAGGTTTGAAAAAGAAAGCCTTTTGTGTACCCAGGAGCCACACACAATCTATACACAGGAGTACAATTAAAGGGTGTTTGGAAGAACATGGGTAATAATATTGTTTGGTATAGGAATTATTTGAATATCTATATTTAACTATATTATATTGTGTTTGTCTGTTTCCTTATAGCCTGGAAGTACCGTACGAAATGGTATTTGTAGTTGATGGAACTGAGTATGAGGTCACAGTGACGGAGCAGTCGGTGATTCAAGTAAACATGCAGACTCTCCTGTAAGGGGAATACTGTCTACAAGGCAGGAGGGGATGGTGATGGAGTGTGTAAGGTTGAGACAGATTATGGATACAGACTGAGGAAGATATAGATTGATCTTCTTTTGAGTGCTTAGTTTTATTTATTTCTTGATGTTTAAGTTTATATTTTATAGTTTATATGTAAGACTCTACCTTTAGATGTATAGGTATTAGTTGAGGCAGGTACATAGACAGTTGGGGTCAAAAGTCAACATACACATGGTATCAAGATAATTATATAACTGAGATTTTTATTATAATAACAATATTTGGCATCATTTATTTGGATGAAGATGGTCAGGTATGGTATCCATTTCATTTGGATAGAGTATATTTTCATAAAATGTATTTAGCAACATATATCTGGTTGATATTACTTTAATTTGGATAAATTCATACACCAACCAAAATAATTGGTGATGCTGCCTGCATTGTGCTTTATTTTTATTATTTTTTCTTGTGGAAGCTTTCAACAAGCTTCTTCCATACATCTAAGATAATTCCTCCAGCGAGATTGCAGAAATTCAGTCACTCTGGTAGGTTTCTTTCTGCAAATTATGTTTTTGAGGTCTGTTCATAGGGTCTCTATAGGATTTAAGTCTCTGCATGTGACAATTACTCCATAATCTCAACTTTTTCTCTGTAGTCTATTTTACCTACTTACTGACTCTTGGACTGGTGTTAATGATTGTTTGGGTCATTGTGATAATTAAAGACCAAATTCCAGTATGGTTCAGAGTTCAGGCTGACCTATTGATATGATGCTACATATGCTCCAGTATCACACTTTATATTTGGGTTTATCTATGGGCTGTATTTAAAGTGTGGTGTTAGAGCATGTAGCATTAATCAATATGTCAGCCTGAAACATGGAACCATATTAAAGTAGGGTCTTTAATCATCACAATGACTTCAACAATTATTAAAATTTTCAGGGTGGGTAAAAGAGAGCAAAGTAAGAAATTATGAAGTGATTGTCACATGCCTAGACCAGAACCCTACAGAAAACCTATGGCCAGACCTAAAAAGTGGTATTTGTTAAATGGAACTTTCAAAAGGAACTGCATTGTTGCAATCTTGGTGGAGAGGAGTGGAGAATAATCTCAGGAGAGGTATGTAAAAAGCTTGTTGATAGCTTCCACAAGTCAAAAAAACAAAAAATAAAGCAAATAACAGGCAGTGCCACCAATTGTTTTAGATGGTGTATGTAAACTTTTTACCCATTGAGTTCATGAAGTAACATCAATTATGTTGCTAAATATATGAAAACATATTCTATGAAAATAAAGTACAAGTAGATACCATTCTGAACTATTTTCATCAAAACAAATGATGCGTAATGTTCTTATCGTGGTAACAATCTTAGTTTAACATTTTCTATCATTTGTATGGAAACTTTTGACCCCAACTATAAATGTAAATGTGATTTTGTTGTTCTTGATGAGGTTAGTTGTTGGTTATAACTTATTTTTGTTGGCAATATCATGGAGTTCTGAAGGTGAATTTTGAGGGTTAGTTTTGGAAAGTGATAACCCTTTTGGGGGAAGGGGGTTATGAAGGAGATTATCCATGATGTTGGTTATACTTCATCTACTTTATGAACTTCTGTCAGTTTGTTAGTATGCGAAAAGTTATTTCGATTCTTTAAAATATGTTACCATTACTGTGCTGTATGGATATGTTTGTTAGGTCAAGTGTAAAGTTGTATTTAAATGATTGCTTGCCTAAAATGTGATAATTGCACATCAAAGAGTAAGGAAATAACACAATTGTTATTTGATAACTTTAGAATGTTACAAGAGATAACTTGAAATTTTGGTTAATGGAAATGTTTGACAATAGGAGCAGTCCACACAAATATGGGGTAGAGGAAATTTGTAATGTGTTTACTTGTTTGTTAAGGATTGAACAATTATTTGCACAAAATGTGATTATACAGTGCATGTGATCAAGAAAAAAAGTATAATCTACCTTGATTTCCATATATTAAAAATTATAACTTATGTGGCATTAATATTTATTTCATATAACTCATATTCTGTCCAAATTTATACCTGTGCTGTCATGGATAATTGAGCAATTTGGGTTTACTTTTTTTATGGGATGCGCTGTAGTGTTTGAACACATACAATTGCAACAAACGTTTCTATCATCAGCGTACATTTTCTTTTAATTACTTGACAATGGAACTTGTACTACATGAGACTGTAAATTGATTGCATGTGCATTGAAGCACCTATACAACAACGAACAGTTACAACTATTTGTTTTGGGTTTCGAGAGACTAAGGTTATATTTAAAGTGAAGTAAGTACTGTAAGTACGTGGTTTAATTATAAAGGATAATTTCAGATATTCTGTAGCTAGATCATTTAAGATTTTAAACATCATGACATGCATACATGTTCTTTTTGTTGTGTACTCAATTTCTTCCAATTGAAAATATCATGTAAAGTCGATGTATGAGATTGTGGGTTGATCCTCGATACAATGATACAGATGAAAGTTGCTCAATATATTGTTATTAATTGGTGTTTATATTTGTATTAAAGTATTTTTATATTTTCATGAATAACTGTTTAAATCTATTTATGTGATTGAAATACATGTACTCATCAAGATTGGGGGTGTTGTCCAATTTATACCTGTGCTGTCATGGATAATTGAGCAATTTGGGTTTACTTTTTTTATGGGATGCACTGTAGTGTTTGAACACATACAATTGCAACAAATGTTTCTATCATCAGCGTACATTTTCTTTTAATTACTTGACAGTGGAACTTGTACTACATGAGACTGTAAATTGATTGCATGTGCATTGAAGCACCTATACAACAACGAACAGTTACAACTATTTGTTTTGGGTTTCGAGAGACTAAGGTTATATTTAAAGTGAAGTAAGTACTGTAAGTACGTGGTTTAATTATAAAGGATAATTTCAGATATTCTGTAGCTAGATCATTTAAGATTTTAAACATCATGACATGCATACATGTTCTTTTGTTGTGTACTCAATTTCTTCCAATTGAAAATATCATGTAAAGTCGATGTATGAGATTGTGGGTTGATCCTCGATACAATGATACAGATGAAAGTTGCTCAATATATTGTTATTGGTGTTTATATTTGTATTAAAGTATTTTTATATTTTCATGAATAACTGTTTAAATCTATTTATGTGATTGAAATACATGTACTCATCAAGATTGGGGGTGTTCATACATTAATTATTTTATGAGCCATGTTTGTAGTTTGTGCATTGTTATGTAATATGTGATTCTTATTTCTTTGAGGAGTGAGTGGATAGGTTTCAAGTTGTAATAGTGTTATAATTAATAATATTAATAACTATATTGATATACAGTCTACTCCCGTTATAATGAGCTCAGATACAATTAATCTTATGCAGTTCTTCCAGTGTTGATTTCATATGTATGCGAGTGCACATGTGTTTATGTTTTAGTGAGAAATGATCAGTAAATCAAGACTTTTTTATAACGGGAATGGACTGTATTGAATTGTGCTTCAAGAGGTCTAAGACAACTGTTATACATACATTGTAGGTTGAAAGTGGACTGAAGCTGCCGATCTAGGTAACGTATAAAACCATGAAACCTAGATTGAGTGAAAACATTTGACACCAGCCTCGGTCCTGGAATTGGTATGTGAAACACTAAAGTGGACTTGGGCTGGCTTACAAAAGCAAAACTGACGTATATGTGAAAAATATGATTTTTTTTTTCACAGCACGTAATTTACAAGGCGGCCTGAGTCCACTTTGGTGTTTAATGACGATAATGATGGTGATGATGTAGATGTCGATAATGATGATGATTATGATGATGATTATGATGATGATTATGATGATGATATGATGATGATTATGATGTTGATTATGATAAGGATGTAGATGTCGATAATGATGATTGTGATGATGTCGATGATGATGTAGATGTCGATAATGATGATGATTATGATGATGTAGACTGTGTCAATGATGATGATGTAGATGATGTAGATGTTGATTATGATGATGTCGTTAATGATGACGGTCATCATAAGGATGATTATCAGTATGATTGTTATGATCATGATGATGATTGTGATAATCGCTAATGATGATGATCATAAAGATCATGATGATGGATATATGAGATAAATTAACAGGGTATACTGAGCTATATGAGGTTTGATTTGATGATTCTATTATGGATTATTCGCATGAAATTTCACTGCGGATAAACGGTATGGTTTAGGCAGTGCGCCTCTTGTGTTATGGACACTGCAAAAATGCTGGTGTTAAATATGCAACACTGAGCTGGTGTTAATTAAGCTTTCAGTGTTAGATTGGTATCGATATTAAATTATATTATCGATACTAAATATTTTTTAACAGCAAAAAATGGTGTTATTTAACACTAGCCTAGCATCTATATGCATCCACACCCACTAGTGTTGAATTAACACCATGCAAAGTGTCAAATTAACACCACCATATGGTGTTAAGATACACCCAGCAGTTTAAGTGATGTATTTTAACACCAAAAATGATGTTAATTGAAGATCAGTGGGTGTGGATGCATATTATATGTAGATTCTGGACCGGTGTTAGATTTAACACGCGTTGTGATAAATTTAACACCCTGGTTTTTGCAGTGTAGGCCTACTGAGTTGACTTTGGGAATGGAGATCACTAGAATAGAAACATTAAAGGGCAATTAATTGGTTTGAATGACCCCATAAATCGAAGGACCACCTAATTATCGGTAGTATGTACCATATCTTCATAATGTGAAAAATGATATGCCTCCTTTTAATTGCAAATTTAGACCATGATGTCGTTGTCAAAATAAAAAATAAAAATAAAAATCAATATTTTTAGAGTTTAGTTATAATATACAGGTAGTATTGCAAAAAAAAATCACTTTTTTCAATTGTTTTTTGTGTTTTTGAGGATACCGTAGTTGGTTTAAGCAACGTCGCTTGGACATTTCGAGCATGCAACGTACGTTTCTCTTTGACTTCGACAATATCTTGATATTAGATCATCTAGACATCGTGTAACATATTAACAGGTTAGTTGATTATCCGAGATTTCCTCTCATTTTTATGCGGCATTCAATGCAATATCAATCATGGTGTGCAGCGACACGTTATTCTGTATGTAACTCGAAATCACGGCAAAGCGTGCATAGTGTGAATGCAGTGCACCGCCAATATACTAATACAAGGTCAATTCATTGAATTTACCTTGTAGTACAGGAACTGCTGTACAGTGGTGATTTCCTACTAGTACTAATGGAAAGTGCATGCACCAAGATTGGATTGTATCTCCCAAGCCCAAGGAGGCATGCTCCAAAAAAGGGTCTGAAAATTCCACTAAAGAAGATTAAAAATATCTAATTAAAGAATTATAATGCAATAATACCCTAAAGCCAGATTAGATTACCCTACTTTATTTAGAGGTAGGTTAACACAGCGTGACATACAGATGGTTCTGTATGTGTCTACGTGGTGGTTTTAAGTCGGAGTTATAACGTGGAGTCTATGGGGCCAGATCCGCCCCATTCACTTTGTACACGATTGAAAAGCCCTGATAAGGGCTTGTTTTTACCATATTTTGAAGTTCAAAAATTAATATAGATTATAGAATTAGAATCTAGAATATACTTACTTTAACTAGAAAGATTCCGGAAAGTGTGCTTAGATGTTGCAATCTGGCATTTTTGTAAGGAGACCGACCAGCCGCTGTCACTTTCATGAAAGTGCTGTGTTGTGCGCATCTATTTCTGCACACAATTTTCTCCACGACTGTTGTGGGCATTGGTTTTATCGGTCTATGTGGGAAGCCGGGATTCGCGCAACCAGATAATAGTCTCAGTGGAGCATATCCCGGGACCGAAATAGATCTATTTATCGGTCTACACGTAGATCTAACTTAGTTACTAAAGTTAGTTAGGTTTGCCTCTGTGAATGTGTAGACAGGATCAGGAATAACCATCATTCTCAGGATATTCTTATATTCATTAGGTATTTTTCTGACATATCCCTCGAAAGATGGTAGTCTACCCCATACCCCAGTCGAAATAAAATAGTCAAAAACTACAAAAAAAATATATGAAAAATAGACCAAGAA
Source organism: Mesocentrotus franciscanus (assembly GCA_037976565.1). Classification (NCBI taxonomy): domain Eukaryota; kingdom Metazoa; phylum Echinodermata; class Echinoidea; order Camarodonta; family Strongylocentrotidae; genus Mesocentrotus; species Mesocentrotus franciscanus. Next base: position 36,097,929 of record CP137674.1, on the reverse strand, counting down.
AATATATTTTCTCACTATTTCGTCTCTCTTAAAATAGATGGAAAATAGTCCAGAAATAGATTAAAAATAGAGAAAAAATAGCAAAAAATATATTTTTAGGTTATATGTTTTGGAACGCTTGAAAAATAGCGAAAAAATAGAAAAATATACAGAAAATATATGAAATAAAATAGTCTAAAACTATATATAAAAATATATGAAAAATATATTTTCTCACTATTTCTTCTCTTTAAAAAATAGATGGAAAATAGTCCAGAAATAGATTAAAAATAGAAAAAAAATAGCAAAAAAATATATTTTTAGGTTATATGTTTTGGAACGCTTAAAAAAATAGCGAAAAAATAGAAAAATATACAGAAAATATATGAAATAAAATAGTCTAAAACTATATAAAAAAATTATGAAATAAAATATATTTTCCCACTATTTTTTACTCCAAGAAATAGCAAGAAAATAGGAAGGAAATATATGAGAAATATATTTAAAATATATCCAGACTGCAGTCACCATCACAATACACTCTCTATATCATCATCTATGACCCTCTCACAATCACATCACCCCTAAAAAAGAGCTGACAACACTCACTTAACCTTTCAGATTAGTGGAGACAAATTTAAGCTACAAGTATTGAAAGAAATCGTTAAAATATATACAGTGTACGATCTGGTACATGAATTTAATGGTATATACATCAATGAATTTGTACAGCTGATAATAGAAAGATTAAATGAAAACTTACCGTTTGAAATTTGATCTTTATTTTATGAGGAAGTTGAAGAGGGAGATTACGTGAGAAGCCCGCTCTAGCATGTAAGTCAATCTTTGAAGCCGAATGGGACTACTAATCCAACAACGTTGTAATCAATAGAAAGATCTCTATAAAAGAAAAAACTCGAACTTTAACCGTTTGGGAGGGAAGCGGAGGGCACGTAATCTCCCTCTTCAACTTCCTCATAAAATAAAGATCAAATTTCAAACGGTAAGTTTTCATTTAATCTTTCTATTTTATTTCGTAAGTCTCGACGGAGACTACGTGAGAATTTAAAGCCAGTAGTCCCATTCGATTCTATGAGCAATTACCTAATTGCATAAACTGGCATAGAGAAACTCTATAAACAGAAAGTAATGCTAACTTACTACTGAATATATATTATAACCTTGCTGTAGGAACACGAGTTCGTATCTTTAGACACTCTATTAATTGCTGTTAAGCACCGCATCCGTAAACTTCTTGCCCTTGCTCTCCAAAGGCCTGTCATAGAACTTTTGGAAAGTATTTTCCTTTGCCCAGCCTGCTTGAGCCAGTATGTCTTTAAGAGGTACATCCATCCTCTTGGCAGTCGACGTGGATGCTGCGCGAGTTGAGTGTGCTTTAAACTCGGTGTTGACACCTGCGCTTCTCATCGTTAATTTTATCCAACGCGAAATTGTTTGAGAAGACGCACGATGATATGGCTTGCGATAGCAAATTAGAAGGAATCTCTCCTGACCCCTAATATCCTTGGTTCGTCGAAGATATTCTCTCAAATACCGAATGACACAAATGCGGCTATCCGCTTTATAAGCCGATACCTGAATGGAGCAACCACTACGCCCAGGTTGATTTTGCTTAAGTTTCTTGTCGAGAACACATTCCATATTCTTGTCTGTCAAATTCATCTTGTCCAAGTTCATATGGTATAATGTTTGAACTCGTTGTGCTGAAGTAAGTGCTAGAAGCATAACCAGCTTGTGTGTCAAATCCTTAAGCGGGAGCTTGGTTGCTGGATATAGCTCCCGTAAGTAGTTCAGTACAATTCCAACATCCCAAGTCTTGGTATATCTAGAAACTGGGGCCTAAGATGAAAAACTCCCTCATGAAACGGCTAATAGTTGTGTGCGATCCAACTGTATGAGAATCATTCTCCAGAGTTAAGAAGGAGGCCAATGCACTCCTTGCCGTGTTAATGACACTATAGCCAGCATTGCCATTATAGAACAAATCACTTAAGAATTCTAACACATTCTCAGCTTTTGTCTTGAGTTTGTTTAAATTCCTCTGCTTACAAAATGACTCCCATTTCTTTATGTACACTTTATATTGTCTTTTCGTTGAGTCCTTCCAAGATGCAGAGATGATATCAACAGTTTTTGCGCTCAGGCCTTGTTGTCGGTAGCAGCAGCTCCAAGCCTGCAACAAAGAAGATCAAGATTAGACAAAGGATGAGAGAGGTTTGACACAGGCTGTCTGAGAAGTTTCTCACTTTTGGGTAGGAACAAAGGTTCTCCAATAATCATATCCTTCAAGAGAGGGAACCAAGCCTGTGTAGGCCAATTCGGGACTACTAGTAAGCCTACTGCCTTATCGGCCATAATTTTTTGAATGCATTTTGGGACAAGACAGAAAGGAGGGAAGGCATAGAAATTCAGATTTCTCCAATCTAGTGTGAACGCATCCACTGCCAAGGCATGGGGATCTGGTCTCCATGAAACATAAGTAGACACCTGTGCATTAAGCCTAGAGGCAAACAGGTCTATGTCAGGGATACCGAAATGTTTAGCAATGCGTTCAAACTCCCTTTCATTGAGCATCCATTCTGTCCTATCATTGAATTTACGGGACATAGTGTCTGCTTCAACGTTATCCCGGCCCGCTAAATGTGCTGCTGTTATCCAAATGTCCCTTTCTATACACCAATTCCATATGTGTGTGGCAGCCTCATTACAATGTGGGGATTTCACGCCCCCCATTGCATTGACATACGCTACCGCGGTGGTATTGTCAAGCCGTAAAAGGACATGCTTATGAGACATATTGGAACAGAACGATTTAAGTGCCAGGCCAGCAGCAAGAGTCTCTAAATAATTAATTTCATTACCCTTCGCTATCACTGCCTCTTGACTGTTCCACCTACCCCCCGTATGGGTGGTCATGTTAGTTGCACCCCATCCTGCCCCACTGGCGTCTGAGCGCAATTCCAAATCAGGGTTTCTACGGTTTATCGGCCGAAAAGAAGAGTCAATATGACCAATCCACCAAAGTAGTTCCCTTCTAGCTTTGTCCAAGAGTTTCATGGGCCTATCAAAGTGGCCCCTATTTAGTCTCAATGAAACTATCTTTCCTCTTTCTAGTTCGCGATAATGCAAAAGCCCATATTGAGCTGCCGGAAAAGCTGCAACTAGTTTTCCTATAACCCTTGCAACTTGCCTAATGGAGGGAGTGGCATTTTCAAGTAATGCTGTACATGTTTCCTTTAGTTCTTCCTTCTTATCTGAAGGCAAGGTCACGGTCATGTCAATAGAGTTAAGCACAAACCCAAGGAATTTGATTTCTTGAACCGGTTCTATCACCGATTTAGTGGGATGAATAATGAACCCCAATTCAGAGAGCAGTTCTGAGGTAGCTGTAACCGCCTTTGTGGCCTGTCTGTGAGACCTACCGATAATAAGGGTATCATCTAAATAGCCTAGTACAACATGGCCTGCATTGTGTAGTGAGGCAAAGGCCGGTTTCAGCAGTTTGGTGAATAGGCGAGGAGCAGAGCTAAGCCCATTTGGGAGTGCTTTATATTGCCATAACTGTCCTTCCCAGATGAAACGCAAGTATTTGCGCGACTCTGGGTGAATTGGTACTGAATAGTATGCATCTCGGAGGTCGAGAGAAGCCATGAAACAATCTGGCGATAGCAGTAAAACTGCTGAATTAATGTTATCCATCTTGAAGTGCTGATAGGCTACGCTTTTATTCAATTCAGACAAGTCAAGAATTAGTCGAAGACCCCCACTCTTTTTGGGTCTGGTAAAGATGTTAGAGATAAATTCTCCTTGTGAATGACTACAGCGTTCTATCACATTTTTTGTCTCGAGACTCAGAAGCTCTGAGCTAATTTGTCTCGACTCTAAAGCATTACGCTTGAATGTATGAAAAGGTTTCTCCTCGAGGGGGAAATCGAGCGGATCAAACTCAATTTTGTAGCCTTGAACAGCACTCAAAATGTATGGATCATTGGAAATTGCACGCCATTTATCATGAAAAGACTTTATTCGACCTCCGACAGGCAGTGTGTATTCACTAGAAATAGAAGAACAATTTTGACTCACCTGATCACTGGAGTCAGGTGCCTGTTTAGCGTCTGGGACTACTTTTTCCCTCCTCGGAAAGGCCTGCGTTGGCCCGTCTGGGGTGTTTGAGTGTGTGGGGCTGGTCTGCCCTCCACGACGGGCGGCGCCCTAAAAAAGGCCTGTTAGTGTTCATGTTACCCGCTCCAGGGTTGTGTCTTGCTGTGTTGGAAAACCAACCAGCATCTCGGGCCTGACGTTTTGCAGCCTCTGTATATCTCCTGTAAGGATGGTAGCTGGGTTTTGGAAAATTTGCGGCACCTCTCATAACACCTGCAGCCGCCTTATGTTGGTCCTGAAGGTCTTTGACCTTTTTGCCCAGTTCATCCCGAACAGGAGCTTTGTGACCGGGTTAGCCGGCTTGCAAAGATGAGTATAGTTCTTATTCATGTCTGGTCTAATCATGTCTTTTCTCATGCAGTTCATTTCAAAGTTTGCATTACAGAGGAGTGCGAGAGCATCCTGTTGCGTATCAGACATGTTGTGAGAGTCCAAGGTTTGGACGAAAGCTCCGATTCCCTTTGTCAGTGCTTTTGAATCCGCTGAAGTTTCAAATCTCTGCTACGAGTCTCGGCGGGGAGATTCTCCCAAATTGCGGTATTCACTTTTGGAGCGTCCATCAAAATGCAATTTGCAGGGCATGGGTACTTGGTAGCTGTTTCGTCAATTGTTTTTTCCTCCAACTCTGAATCGAGCGGCTTCCCCACGCCTGTTGGCACTGCAAATTTTGCGGCGAAGGAGGGGACCGGAGCGTCGTCGCTGTCAAGCCCAAATCCAGCGGGTTCCTCACCGGGGATTCCTCCGTGTTCCTCACCGGGGTTTCCCCGTGTCGGCTTGCAGCGGCCCGCTGCTACCCGCTGCCATGTCATGATCATGGTTATCCCAAAATTCATCCGCCGTTGTGAAAACGTTGTCGCCTTCCCGCTGAAATGCGGATTTTCTGAAGACGTAGACGTAAATGTCTGTTTGGGCAATGCATCTACCACTTTAGTGAGGAGTCCCTCAAAGTGATTCAGCCGCTCTTTGAGCGATTCGATCTCGGGATTTGGTTCCACATGCTTTTTCTTGGAACTACATTTTTCGGCGTAGTTAGTGAGGTAGACGCTTTTTGCTGAGTCGGCACTGTCGAGCGCTTGGGCTCAGGATGACAGGCTAGTGAAACCCCGCACCAGGCTTGGCTGGATGCGACGGCACGCTCGTTTGCTTTGCCGAGCACGCTCCCGCTCGGCCGAGCCCGATTTATCTCCTTCTGACATTTTCTTCTTAGAAGTAGACATGAATTGAAAGTTGTCTAGCAGAATCAGTATAATCCAGAAAATAATCCAAATTGGAAGGGCTAACTAAAACCCAGAAAAACTGACGAAAAATCGATAGATTGACGAGTCGATTGTAGTTTCCTGCAATCATTGACCACGCGAGGAACGAATTGACTTACATGCTAGAGCGGGCTTCTCACGTAGTCTCCGTCGAGACTTACGAAATAAAATGGAAATTAAAGCATGGACCCTATAAAAGATGCCTGAAAATTTGGCTTATGTTGAGATCTTGTTTTATCCTAGATGGATATAAAAATAAAAAAGGACAATGTAGAAAAGAATATGCATCCTAATATTAAACTTTTTTGGCAAGTACAGTGAAAGGAATCGTAGCACATAATGTATATAAAAAAATAAATAACGATTTTGCAAATAATATTTATATAATATACAGCTCGGAAAATAATTATTAGACCATAAAGTATCGGGCGCATAGATATATGAAATCTGTATATTTTTGATGGGCTCAATCAGTGGGTTATGAAATCACCACTGGTACTAATGGTGGAATCTTGGATAAGAATTCTAAACACAGTGGTATACACATATATTCTTTTTTCGCTAAAAGTGTCCAGATAGCCATTTTCGGACGATTTTGTGGTCCATTAGGTTAAACTAGTGTTTTCCAGCATTTATGTGATGTGAGTCAAATTTTGAAACCCGGAAGGGTCGACTTTTAATCAAGAGTTGTTTTACATTTTTGATAAACGCATTTCAAGTAAATATCAAATGAATGTCAACCCAGTGTTCAGTGAAGAAAGATTCAAAACTTACCTCACTTGACCACAATGTCTGAAAATACTTGTTTGGCCCAATGGACCACATAATTGGCACCAACGTGGCCATGTGGGCACTGTTAATTGGGAAAAACATGTGTACATCTTTGTAATCAGCACATTTTATCCCTGAATCCACCACAAGGACTATGTAATCCAGTGATTGAATCCACCAAAAAGATTAATATTTTTGGTACTAATATAAATGTTCTAATTTTGGGCATATATACAGTCAACTCTGACTTATGCAAGGTCAAAACAATGGAAAATAAAGAGAAAAGACTAATATAACACCTTCGACTTAGGCCTGCATTCATCTTATGCAAATTCGACTTAGGCAGAGTTGACTGTATGTGATAGATAGGTTTCTGTAAAATTAAATAAATATACAGGTACATGAAAATGTATCATACCGGTAAATACCAAACATGACATTCTTTGGCACATAAAAATTATTTTAAAAAAACTTTCCAGTATTGTGCATATATATGCATCCCTATACATGTTATGCAAGCTACTGAAAGGCAAGGGAAATATTTGCACGGAATATAATAAAATAATATAACATTTTATAAACATATATGAAAAGTACATCTATTATAACACACTGGGGCAGAATGCAGCTATTGTTTGGCAGTTGATATACAAAAACATTGATGGACATTATACTTTACCACCCCCTCCATAACAAAAACACTTAAAGATGAAAAAAAATACAAGAGACCTGTCACAGTGGGTCTTTAGCTTACCTGAGCATGCAGCTTTGCAAGCTGGGCACTTTGATCATTTTTCTTCAGTAAATTGAGATACCCTTCACACATTGATGACTCCTACCAAGTTCAGTTACAATAATCTACCAATTATGTTTTTTCAAGAAGACAATAATGTTGATTTGGCTTTTCTTTGCTGCCCCCTGATGCACCACCCCCACTTGAACAAATTAAGATCCCCTTACTTTTAAGAGATGACTCCTGCCAGGTTTGGTCAAAATCTACTGTATGCGTTCTGAAGAAGATTGACATGTTTTTTGGCCCTATATTTAATTTCCTCCATCTTTACTCTCAGAGCCTGCTGGAATTTAGCTGATTTGTGTCCGTCCCCCTTTGATCTTCCTGCAATTGTTGAAAGATATAAACAGAACAAAAATATTTAGAAGTATTAGTGATGCTTATCAGAATTGCCACGATCGAGTAGCGTCACATGTTACTGTAGCTCAAACAACACGATGCTCAGAAATAAAATTATAGTACAGTTCACTGGATACTGCCCATAAAAAAGCCATAAAAGTAGAGCTTTTTGAAAAGTATAATCAACTTCGCATAAGTCAATCTTGACATGCAAAAGTTAAAGTCGCAATTAAAAGTTTTATTTTCAAAATAGGCAATTATTCAACATTCAAAATCTATAACTTACGGGTCCTTGGTCTTTCAAGCAAGTCAACAGAGTACCACTTCTTTTTAGCCTCATCGTCGCCTCCCATCCATCGATCCTCATCCTCCGGCCACCTGCCGAACTTCGCTGCTCAAACCATCCTCTTCACATTATCCAGTGTGACTGTGAACACACACGACGAGTGCATGCATATTCTAGAAAAGAAAAAAAAAGATTATATGATTTAAATCATTTTACAAATTTTACAAAATATATCCTGGAAAAAAGGCATGCATGCACATGATGAACAGGATTCCTACTAGTAATTAGAAATCTATAGTAGGGCCTACAGGCTGGATCTCTAAAACTAAAACTAAAAGAGTCTTAAACTATACTAAAGTCAATCATGACTGATACTGTTAGTCTTACTCTTACTTAGTGATAGTGATAAGTTTAACCAGTTTACCGAGTCAGTGAGTGATACGGTTACGACATATTATGTACATATTATTCATTATCAATGATACCAAAATATCATAAAATCGTATTTTACTTACAAATTTGATAAACATCAACTCTAAAAATGAGGATTTCTGGAACCTTGTCAAATGTCACTTCTTCATGTTTTTCGTAATGGACGGAAATGAAAATTCAATTTGAAGAACATTCATACATTGTCATCGACAATTTAATGCCAGGCCCAGTTCAAAAACAAAATTAGCTCAGTCAAATGATCAAATCGGCGCTAGTGTACTTCCGTATCCATTTTTTTTACCCATATAACTCCGGCGTGGGAATACCCTACTAAAACATACCCAAAATCAAGTAAATCTTCATCAATTGTTCCAATAAGGGTCATGATTTAAAAGTTCTTATGTTTTTTAGTACTGATCGTGTCAATTTTGTTATATCTATTTTGGAGTTTTTTTCCTAAAAACAAAGACTTATTAAAATCTAGGCCTAGACCTATAGATCTACACTTTCTCACGGGATTCACGGCAACCGTCGGTACGGTACTAACTACATACTGCACTGCCTACAGTACTGGGTAGACCACCTCCCCGGGTAGACTATGCAATTGTATTGTGCAGCAGTTTGCCGTGAATCCCGTGAGAAAGTGTATAGATCTAGACTTTATAAGTCTTCGTTTTTAGGAAGAATACTCCCAGTCCCCAAAAAAAAAAAAAAAAAATAAAATAAATAAGAAAATTGACACAAAAGGGGTAAGAAACATAACGACTTTTAAATCATGACCATTATTTGAACAATTGATGAAGATTTAGTTGATTTTGGGGTATGTTTTAGTACTAGTAGTAGTAGGGCCTCTCCACGCCAGAGTTACGGGTCAAAAAATGGATAGGAAAGTAGGCCTACACTAACGCCGAATTATGAAATGCAGTAAAATTTGCCTATCTTTATTAAGTCAATATCTTCATTATTTCTCACCCAATGACCCAATTCCAAGTAAATATCATCCCTAGGTAGTTTTTAGTTCCTGTATCTATGGATTTCACATCCAACGACATTTAACGTAGATTCTAAGTTTAAATACTCAGTAGGCCGTAGGCCCTACGCCTAACGGCCAACGGTCGTCTCAGAGTGACTCAGAATCATGCACTCACCTTCAATTTATCGTCGCTGTATCTGGCTGGTTTCTTGCTTGCTCGAGCTCGGATCACGGGAATATCACTACTGCAGACATTAATCACTTACAACTTAGGAAAAACTAGACCTATATCACAAATTCTCAATGACTTTCGGGTGATTTAATGAGAATATCGTAACTTGTTAAATCAACGTACGAACTTCCCGCTATTGTAGCTAGCTTATTTGAAATTCGTTGACTATACTGCGCATGCGTTGTTCATCAAGACTTAAACAAAACCACAGATAATTATTTATTTATTATATTTTGGAATTAAATTCCTTTTTTTTAAATTTCATACTGATTTCTTTTTTTTCAACATAATGAGCGACACAATTTTTTTAGCTGCAATTAATTAAATGATTAATCTGTAGATTTTTAAAGATGAGAACGTTCAACGTACGAGTGTGCGCGCGCATGCAGTTGCAAAATATAAGCTCGATCACACTTCTGATATTTCAACCAAAAGGCGTTATATCCGCCTAGATTCGTCTGTACCATTCGCGTCTCAAAATACATCATTTTCTGGCGATTTCATCATGGATGAAAGACTTAAATGAGCTTGCTGATATATCAAATATACCCAGGAAAATGAAGCCAGAATGGAAGAAATCCAAAGCAAAAGAGCGGAGAAACAGTGCAGTGGTGAAGGTGAGTTTGCTTTTTGTGCTCGAGTCAGTCCCGTGTGTGTAATTTGATGTTGGGACTATGATTTTATTTTTGTTTCATCTGATTTCACTTTTGTTTCATCATGCAATCGTACAATGTATTGAAAATGGGCAGTATTGTATCATGTCAAGATAAAAAACAACTGTATTTCTAAGAATATTTTGTATTGTTTTGGAATCAATAAAAAATAACTATTGCAAGAGAAAAAACTTGATTTGATAATGATTAATCTTATTTATAGATCTAGTCTAGACTAATATTATTAATAATATTAATAAGACGTACGATGTGACTAAGAAAAGTAAGAGATAAGATAGATGTTGGGGACAATGAAATTATCTAAAATAATCATTCATTAGTCTTAGAATCAATAATGGTCAGGGGCACCCTTTGAAATCATAAATGGAGTTAGTCTATATGGAGTCTTTTATTGACACATTTTCCTAGTGACAATAGACCCTCTACCTAGGCTCTAGTCTAGTCAAAAATATAATTTCTATTTGGCGTGGTCATTGTGACAGTGCTACTGCTGGTTAAGTAAACATGACTTAGCCATGATTTTCTTAATTCAAAATAATACTGCCTAGCCATATTGCATTTGGTCTCTATCACCTGAGCTGTTAGCTAGCTATTACAACTTAAATTTGGCATGGTTTTGAAATAGTGTTTTGCTAGATTTATAGTTATGAAAAAGCAATAATAATGATTGATAACTCTGTCAAAAAAAACCTGGAAAGAATTCCTTTCAAAATTCCTTCTTTCATTTGTTGGTATGTCCCGCTACAGCTACAATAGTTGGATAGGCATACATCTAACGTGTGTACTCTGTTTTAACTACACAATCGCTATAGAACGTGACATGACATGGAACACCTGGGTCAGAATCCTCTTTGATTTTCAATCAATCCAAAAGTAAATTCACTCTAACTCTAAGATATTGCTTTTGCTGTATTTTGCTGATTTTAATTTTTACTTTTCATCCAAATTCAGGTTAACAGCCAGCCATTGTATGCCTTCATCCATCACATAGCTTTCGAAAAGCAGCAATCCTTGACGAGGGGACATTGACGACATCTTCCATGCGTTCTATGAGGATTCCAATAAGGAGCGACAAGATGCATTCATAGCAGCTAGCGTACAAAACAGACGGATGTTAAAAACTCTTGCTCGCACGCAGTAGCCATCAACATTGAAGAGAAAAATCCTGCAGCTACTGCTATGCATGGACCACGCACCTACCTTGAAACTGTCAAGGAGTTTTATGCAGCAATCTGCATATCGGATGCAATGGATGTGTACATACATGTATATGTAGCTTAGTTCTTTGTCACTGCACTCAATGTCATGTGTTCTTGCGATTGGGGCCCCTGCGATTGCGGCCCCAGCAATCAAGTACGACTATACTCTACAAAGAGGACTGTACTCAATGGAAGAAGAAGAAGAAGGATATGTTAATAGACCAGCTATATGTATATATATCTCTATACTTTCAACTCTTCCTAAATCGGATTTGCATAAGTCGAATAATCGCCTAAGTCGAAGGTGCTGTACTAGTCCTTTCTCTTTATTTTCTATTGTTTTGACCTTGCATTAGGAGAAAAAAATTCTTGGTCGAAGCAATTTCTTCAGTCCCAACAGATTTGACTTAGGCAGAGTTAACTATATATATTTATATTTGTTTTGTGCAGACCTTGTAAGTTGTAACAAAAGTTGTTTTCAACATCCATTGAAATATGTCCATGCTTCCTAATGCTTGTCCATTGTCGAGCTTTGTGTATCAGTAATAACTAAGTAGTGTTGTCAAATCAATTATTATGCAGTTTTCTGTTTCTAAAATTAGTTTCACTGGTCCAACGCTGTCTCAAGGGCTGGTGCGAGTACTCTCGACAGTCACTGTTATGAATTTGTTAAGTAACTTCATTTCAAATTGCTGGCAGCATAGTGAAGGCTCGTCAATAGTTCTGCTACTGTAATTCTGTTGAGTGTAGACACTGCAACCTCTTCTACCTTAGTACCTTACCATCACTTTTTGGCAGACTACCCTTTACACATTTGAGAAATAAATGTTTTCAACCTGCATGTTACAAAAATGAGAATAATATAACAAGAGTTTTCTATTACCTTTTAGCCTGGTGAAAGGAAAGTTATGTGATTTTCATATGTTTTTCCATGTTAGTGATGTCACATAATGATTCAATTGATGTATATACTCAAATTTTTAGTAAACATTGTGAATTGGTGATTGCATAATGTACATTCATTGATATTTTAACAATTCATATAATCATGTGAACGGATGACTAGGGCTGGCGGTAGGTGCTATGTTTAGGGTTCATTCAACTCTTTGGCTAAATCAGGATTCTCACCCGTAATCATATAATGGCTATAAAATAGTTAACTAAAGGTACCGTATTTGATAGTTGCTTATATTATAATGGCCATGGAATTTTTATTTAAAGGTTATTGTATCTCTATTCTAAGTTTTTGCTCATTTTAATGTATAACGATGCCTTGGCATATAGTACTGTGCTACCACTGCTGTGCAGTGTTTACTTTATAGTGTACTGATAGACCAATGAATAAATAAAAGGTAACAGTTAACAAATAATTGAAAAGAATACGTATTTTCATTAATTTTGGAAATGGCTGCTGGTCCTGAAAAAAAGGCACCCGGTTCTCTCAAAATGTAAGGACATGGAGCCGCTTTTCAGATATTCGGCTCACAGTCTGCATTGACTTATGGAAAGGCTTGGACATTTGTAACAAATATGTTCTTCTCGACCACCTGCATTTACTTTTGGTTATTTTTCCCATTTCTCAAAGAAAGTCTTACTGGAGCCAGTTATAATAGAAAGGAGTAAAACACTCAATGGTTGAAAAACCAAAGCAAAAAAAGAAAACATAATTTGATTAGTCCAAAAGAAGAGCTCAAAATAGCAGGAATATAGTGCTAAACTTTTAAAGACAAAAAAATATTATAAAACAGGTACACACATGTTAATTGCAAAAAAGCAGGAAAATAATGTTAAGTTTTTAAAGATGAAAAAATAGTATAAAATAAAGTGCAATAAATGGGAAAATAGTAATAAACATTTAAAGACGAAAAAATAGTATAAAAATAGGTTAACTTTATGTTATGTCAAGTGCAAGCAGGAAAATAGTGAAATATAAGTATAAAATTATGTTAAGTGCAAAAAATAGCAGGAAAATAGTGAACAACTTTCAAAGACTAAAAAATAGTATAAAAATAGGTTAACTTATGTTATGTTAAGTGCAAAAAATAGCAGGAAAATAGTGAAAAACTTTCAAAGACTAAAAAATAGTATAAAAATAGGTTAACTTATGTTATGTTAAGTGCAAAAAATAGCAGGAAAATAGTGGAAAACTTTCAAAGACAAAAAAATAGTATAAAAATAGGTTAACTTTATGGTTATGTTAAGTGCAAAAAATAGCAGGAAAATAGTGAAAAACTTTTAAACACGAAAAATAGTACAAAAATAGGTTAACATTATGTTATGTTAAGTGCAAAAATAGCTGGAAAATAGTGAAAACATTATAAAAAGGGAAAAATAGTGTTAAAATAGTGCAGAAAATAGAAATAGCTAAAAATAGTTTATTTTTCACTATTTTTATGAAAATAGTCAAAAATAGCCACCTTGTTGGGGAAAATGGAAAAAATATAAGAAAAATAGTGTAGTTTTTAGACTATTTTTTTTAAAAATAGCCAAAAAATAGATCAAGAAATCAAGAAATAGCAAAAAAATATATGAAAAATAGTGAAAAAATATATTTTTCTACTGGTCAAAATGACTGGGGTACCGCTATGAAGGGACCCTTAACACTCTTTCATGGCTGGATTCCAGTCATGTAGAAAGTCTATGAGATTATGGGAGAAGATTTTTATAGATTTGCGACATGGCTAGCAATATCTCCAAAATTTAAGTACTTTAAAGTTTAAAGTACAGTATCCGGAAGATATTTACTTTCATAGAATGCCTAGATTCTATGCTTTATAGATCTAGATCTAACAAAATAAATGAATTTTCATAGATGTAGGTCTATGAAAATAATATACTTAGAGATCTGTGCCCTGTAACATAAAGAGATACAATTAATCTTACGATCGATTGTAACTCTTCAGTACACGGTTTACCATAGACTTACGATTGATATCAATCGTAAGATTGATTGTATCTTTTATGTTACAGGGCACTAGTCTTAGAGTAGAGGAAGATGTTTTCAAACCGAAAGGAGTTTTCACCCACTTTGACCAACTTTGTCACATATGAAATTACAGGTATTGAGCTCGTAATTGTGATATCTCAAGAACCAATCGAGGTGTGAACTTCAAACTTGAAGATAGAATGTATTACCATAGGAAGACGATCTAATCAGATTTTTGAGAATGTAGGTCAAAGGTCAAGAGTCACAGAGGTCAACTGGTGAAATTACAGGTATTGAGCTCGTTATCGTGATGTCTCAAGAACCAATTGAGGTGTGAACTTTAAACTTGAGGATAGAATGTACTACCATAGGAAAACGATCTGATTATATTTTGGAGTACGTAGGTCAAAGGTCAAGGGTCACAGAGGTCACCTTATGAAATTCCATGTATTGAGTTCGTTATCGTGATATCTCAAGAACCACTTGAGATATAAACTTCAAACTTGAGGATAGAATGTATCATCATAGGAAGACGATCTGATTAGATTTTGGAGAAGACAGGTCAAAGGTCAAGAGTCACAGAGGTCAACTTATGAAATTCCATGTGTAGAGCTCATCGCAATATCTCAAGACTCACGTGAGATATGAACTTCAAACTTATGAGGTCTTCATAGGAAGACCTTTTTTTTATTTAGCAATGAGGTCAAAAGTTGAGGTCATAGAGGTCAATTTCTGAAATTATTCATTTTAAAGGGATCCGGTAACTTTGTCTCAGATTCTGAAACAAAATTCTGGATTTAGCTCATGATGCAATGATAATCATAAACCTTTAGGTCAGTCAGGAACCCCATGACTTTTACAAGCTGATCGCCTGTCTGATTATCAAGATATTTATGATTGGAATTACAAATTTTGAAAACCGTTCGCCTGATGGTTTTCATAACACTATAGTCTATTAGGGAAAACGAGTATGGTAAAACCGGTCAATCAAAGATTTTTACTTTTTTGAGGCACTTCTTGATCATTTTGAAGCGCAATTTTTTTAGGGCTTCATTATTACACCATATCACAGACACTAATAACATGTAGGGCCGTGTATCTCAGATTTAACACTGTTAAACGATCCCTTTAAGGGCGACGCAGAGACGCAGTCGCATTTGTCTTGTTAATGAGTATTTGGAAGGTATGTGACAAGCGTGCAAGACTCTTTTGACACATAACTTGACAACTGTTAGTCCAATGGCGACCAAACTTGGGTGATAGATGCACTAGGGGTAACATCATGTTGCGGTGCTGTCGGAGGTCACATAGAGAGGTCAAAAGTCATTTGAGGTCAAACGTTAAAGTTTTCGTGCAAGACTCTCTTTTGACACATAACTTGACAACTGTTAGTCCAATGGTGACCAAACTTGGGTGATAGAGGCACTAGGGGTAACATTATGCTGCGGTGCTGTCGGAGGTCATATAGAGAGGTCAAAAGTCATTTGAGGTCAAGCGTTAAAGTTTACCTGCAACCTCAGCTACACTACAACCACAAACACATTTTACCTTCACACATGTAAAATATCAATGCAATAATTTTACTCGTATCAAAGGGGGAGGGAGTAGATGCAGTGGAAGCAGGTGAAAGGCAGTAGCATATCATGTAATACCCCTTCTCAAAGTTTATGGGATGTTGCATTCTATGGCAGATATTTCAAAATCAGCTTGCGATAGGCCCTACAATTCTTATAGATGGCAATGGACATTGCGATATTCTAGTTATTTTCACAAGTGGGCGAGACACAACATCGCTAATGCCTTGTTTAAACTGAAAAGTCATCCACAAAGTAGATGAGGTTTAGACATTGGTCAGTTAAAAATTTATGTTGTGCCACCACCCATGATAATGTCATTACAGAAATGGTACAATTTGAAACAGGAAAAGAGCTTAAAATGAAAATGCATTGAAGTACCTAAACAAAATATTGATATTAACATTATTTCTGAACTGTTGGTTCTTACAAAAGTTATTGATTTCGGTCTAAGTTGCAGTTTGGGATGTAATGTGGTGTTTGAATCTTTCCATTTCAGATTTGATAGATCTACTCTTACTGTTGGACAGTTACTGAGAGAGAAGCAAGGAGGCAGAGGTAAATTCAGCTCTTACTGTTGGACAGTTAGTGAGAGGAAGCAGGGAGGAAGAGGTGAATAGAGCTCTTATTGTTGAACATTTACTGAGAGAGAAGCAAGGAGGCAGAGGTGAATAGAACTCTTACTGTTGGACAGTTAATGAGAGAGAAGCAAGGAGGCAGAGGTAAATAGAACTCTTATTGTTGGACAGTTACTGACACAGAAGCAAGGAGGCAGAGGTGAATAGAACTCTTACTGTTGGACAGTTAATGAGAGAGAAGCAAGGAGGCAGAGGTAAATAGAGTTGTTACTGTTGGACAGTTATTGAGAGACAAGCAAGGAGGAAGAGGTGAATAGAGCTGTTACTGTTGGACAGTTACTGACACAGAAGCAAGGAGGCAGAGGTGAATAGAACTCTTATTGTTGGACAGTTACTGACACAGAAGCAAGGAGGCAGAGGTGAATAGAGCTCTTATTGTTGAACATTTACTGAGAGAGAAGCAAGGAGGCAGAGGTGAATAGAACTCTTACTGTTGGACAGTTATTGAGAGACAAGCAAGGAGGCAGAGGTGAATAGAGCTGTTACTGTTGGACAGTTACTGAGACAGAAGCAAGGAGGCAGAGGTGAATAGAGCTCTTACTGTTGGACAGTTAATGAGAAAGAAGCAAGGAGGGACAGCGAAAACAACGAAACTAGCGAAATTACAGGTATTAGCCTTGTAATCGCATTATCTCAAGAACAGTTTGAGATATGAACTTCAAATATGATGATAGTATGTATCACCATAGGAAGATGATCTTATCAGATTTTTGAGAATGTAGGTCAAAGGTCAAGAGTCACAGAGGTCAACTTGTGAAATTACAGGTATTGAGCTCGTTATCGTGATGTCTCAAGAACCAATCGAGGTGTGAACTTTAAACTTGAGGATAGAATGTATTTCCATAGGAAGACGATCTGATTATATTTTGGAGTCGGTAGGTCAAAGTTCAAGTGTCACAGAGGTCACCTTATGAAATTCCATGTATTGAGTTCGTTATCGTGATATCTGAAGAACCACTTGAGATATAAACTTCAAACTTGAGGATAGAATGTATCATCATAGGAAGACGATCTGATTAGATTTTGGAGAAGGTAGGTCAAAGGTCAAGGGTCACAGAGGTCAACTTATGAAATTCCATGTGTAGAGCTCATCGCAATATCTCAAGACTCACTTGAGATATGAACTTCAAACTTATGAGGTCTTCATAGGAAGACATTTTTTTGGTAGCAATGAGGTCAAAAGTCAAGGTCATAGTGGTCAATTTCTGAAATTATTCATTTTAAGGGCGGAGTCATATAGGAGACGCAGTCACATTTGTTTTGTTAATGAGTATTTGGAAGGTTTGTGACAAGTAAATGATTTCTGTTAACAATGGCCTTCAACTTACGACCTTGAAATCATGAAAGCGTTTTCTACCGATACACCAAAAATATCATATTTCAAGCCATCTTTAATACTTGATTATTTCCGAATTCAAGCTTTTTTTGGTGATTCTGTATCATTTATGAAAACTTGGAAGTTTATGAGATTTGCTCTGGCAACAATTGCCCTGCAGTCAATCCCAAATATTAATCGAATCACTAACTTAAGTCCTGGACTTATACTATACCTAACCTGGAGCAATTCTTGCCAGAGAAAATGTTGTGTTACTGATATATGACTGTCATAAGATTTTTGTTGGCAGTGACCTGGAATTTATAACCATCAAATTAATGAAAACACAACATTTTTGTATTGAAATCTTATTGCAAACGATTTAGTCCATGTATAAGTCACTAATCTCAAATATATACAGTATCGGATTAGAGGGTCGCTATTCATAATAGTAGAAGAGGGCCGCTATTCATAATGGAAGAAAAGGTTTGTGATTTACAGAAATAACAATAAAAAAGATGTTGAAATATAATTTTTATGCATAGGCTCTGATAGAAGCTGGAACTGCATTCTAGACTGTACACAACAAAAAATGTTATTTTAAACATTTACATGTAATTGTAAAGTGATCAGAGCTCAACCAAAAAAGAAGAAATGTTATGTCATTATGTTACATCTCACCTCTTCTGCACCATGTACCATCATCACCCCATCCTGACTCCCACAAACACACCTATGAGTCTATCAGGGAAGTTACAATGCTATAATAATAAATGCAATACCTGTTCACTTATGCATAAAATATCAATCCCATAAACCACAAATTTCACTCGGCAAACCCAAACTCATCACATTTGATCGTAATTTTTCATATAATCCTCAATTCCGTAAGCTCCAAAGGACTTTTCTCTCACAAAATTGAAAGGCCCATTCCTGTGCACCCTAATTTCCATACCCTTTACAAATATGAGCAGTGCTCATCCAAGCATGAATCATTTTCGAATTCCTGGATTCATATGAAAGTTGAGTTCATGAGCTATCCATACATATACAGTTTTCCCCAAAACCATATATTTTTATTTGGCAGCCTTTTCAAAAGTGTATAGTGTTTTTGAGATGCACTGTATATGTATTAAAATTGTGTATTTTCTTTTTGTGATGTTTTACCCATATGTTTGTCTTCTGTTTTGTTTTTGAAGACAGCTGACATCAGTTGACATCAAGATTTGTGGTCAAGGAGCAAAGTTTGTGGTGGGAGAGAGCAAGTTATTCCTGTGTAGGTATATTGGTAAGTGGGTCATTTCATCAGGTTGGGATGCAGAGGTGTGACATGGCATTGTATCATCAGAAGTATCACTTATTTTGATACAGTTATTTTACAGAAAAAGCACCTTCAATTGTGCAAGAAATTTACAAATATTTAAAACATACCCTTGTTTTTGTCTGAGATATGATCAAAAACTTAGTGGAAGATGTAACATTACACCGCCGTATTGTTACGTCGTACTTTCACACACATTCAAGATATTCTGACATTTACAACATGAATTTGTCCAAATGATTTTGTTTACTAATGAGAGGGCATAAAAGTCAACACCAAAAGATTAATTACGTTTGTTTGTCATCAAATAAACCAAATATTACCAGATATGCTGTTTGATGTGTAAATGTTCCATTCTGCATGCTGTAAATGTCTGAAAAACTTGAATGTGTATTCTATCATATCTTGGACAAGACACCTGCATATGTCTTAAAACTTTGTCCATTTCTTGGACACCCAAAGGTGCTTCTTCTATTAACTGTATCAAAAGTAGTGATACCTGTGATGATACAGAGCCATTTCACACCTTTAAGTCCTAGTGTGTTCCAACCTGATGAAATGACCCAAGTAGTTTTGTGCTCATTTAACATAAAGAAAAATAATTTATGCAAGAGGTCACCGACATCCAAATCAATAGGTGTTTCCTTTTCATGAGTTAGGATAGGTAGTTAAACTAATTTACATGTATGACCAGCAAATTGCATAATTGTACAGACAACCAAAGCATGAGCTCATTATAGCAAATTCTTTTCCCCCGGTCTTGGAGGAGGATGCTATGCAGATTCATGGTTTATAGATTTTGGTCCATTCTAAAGAATGTTGCTTCACATTTGTTGTGCAATTTAAAAAAAAGGAAATTGATATGTTCTTTTAAGTTGAAGGAAATCTGATCTAATTAATATTAATGCTAAATTGCTAAGTGAACTCTGACATATATCGTTTTTTTTGTTACGTTGAGTTAAAGGGAAGTCTACTTTGAAGCAACAGTGGTTTTAATAAAAGCAGAATAGTCTACTCATCAATGTGACAATCGCCATTAGGATGTTATCTTCCCATTCACATTGACAATACTGCATGCCTCTATTTTGAATAATGACCATGTCTCAGTCGAAGGAAAATCATGCATATGTTTATTATTAGGCAAGGAACCATTTCTATAGAATACCATTAGGAATAAGGTTTTCCTTCATCATATAGGCGTGTAGTTACAGAAGTAATAATTTTGAAAAGATACTGCCTCAGGCAATAGGCTCTAACATCTCAATTGTTTAGCTAAAATGTGTAATCTTGGTTTCATTGTATTGGAAAACTTAATTGTATGACGTACAATTATAGGTAGTATATACTAGTATGTAAAATGTGAAGTTATGAATTTACAGCTAATGGCCTCTTTATCGCGATATCTTAACCCTAAAAAGAATGGGCTATTTCGGAGGTGTTGAGGACTGGGGGGGGGGGCATGATGGGCCCCCCCAAGATCTCGGCCGTTGAATGTCCGATCATCGCGAAATTTTGCACGCATCTCCTTATTCACGTAAAGAACAAGATTGCATTGTTAATTTATTTGAAAATATTTGATTTTGTTATTAAAATTTTCATTAATAATTCAGTTAATAGTGATTATTTTGAGCAAATTTTTGTATGAAATGTTTCTAATTAAGCTTAGAAGCAATCATCCACTAACAAAACATTTGATTCAATTTCTATTATGTATTTTATTTTATGAATTTCTTATGTATTGTAATGTTTTCAATTTTTATTTATTTCTTTGGTTTTTTTTATAGTTCTTTCCATCAGGATCAATATTGAGACAAAAAGAGGATAATTGATTGTGAATTGGGAAATGATGGCTGATTTACTAAGCAAATGAGAGATACAGTTTCCCATTCGTTTTGTACACAAAATCAATAAATCCTCCAATTTTAGGCTGACATGGGGTCAGAAAAGGTCACATGATTTAGCAGTGGTACGCCCGATTTTCGCAAAGTTGGTGTCAAAAGATGCGTAAGATTTGAATGAAAAAACTCATGAGAGCGTGCTGCAAAATTTTCACAGCGTTACAAAGTTATCGCGAAATTTCCGGAGGGTTAGGGTTAAGAACTTGAACTTGATAATCAGCTAAGTCAGAGCAATTCAAGGTCCAGATTATACAAGACATATGTTATTCACCTCTCCTAAGTCAAACAGATTTCTACGGTCTCAAGAGATTTGCCTCAGGCAGAGATAACTGTATTTTAATTTGTTATCCACAATTTGCCCAGACTTATCTACTGCATGTAATTAAAGTTTTTATTTTCTCTTTCTATTTCTTTGGCAGGACACGAGGATTGAACTTCACCTTGATATCATCAGCACTTCTCACTAAAGTCTATTTATTCACAATTCACCGACAATAGCCCTAGCACTTATAAGCTAGGTGTGAGTCAATTCTGGTTGTGGTAAATAGCAATTCTAAAGTCTGTTTATTCACAATTCACCGACAATAGCCCTAGCACTTATAAGCTAGGTGTGAGTCAATTCTGGTTGTGGTAAATAGCAATTCTCAAGTCTGTTTATTCACAATTCACCGACAATAGCCCTAGCACTTATAAGCTAGGTGTGAGTCAATTCTGGTTGTGGTAAATAGCAATTCTCAAGTCTGTTTATACACAATTCACGACAATAGCCCTAGCACTTATAAGCTAGGTGTGAGTCAATTCGAATTGTGGTACACAGCAATTCTCAAGTCTGTTTATTCACAATTCACGACAATAGCCCTAGCACTTATAAGCTAGGTGTGAGTCAATTCGAATTGTGGTACACAGCATTTCTATCAATATCTGAATATATCTGAATACTTACCTACTTACCTACTTACATACTTACCTACTTATATCTTATACCTTACATCTTATACCTTATACTTGATACTTTATCCTTGATCCTAAAGTCTGTTTATTCACAATTCACCGACAATAGCCCTAGCACTTATAAGCTAGGTGTGAGTCAATTCTGGTTGTGGTACACAGCAATTCTGTCAATATCTGAATATATCTGAATACTTTATACCTTATACTCTATACAAGTATATATATATACTTTTATAAATTGAAAGCTAAAATACTTTATTCTAAATACTATTCAAAAAGTACTATATAGGCTCTATATTAAAAATATATTGAAAGAGGACAAAAAACAAATTTGAATTTAAAGGTTCTACAATTCATTTAACCTAGCCAAAAAACTTCATAAAAGAACCCTAAATAGTTGGTGAAATATACTTTATACCTTATATATACATTTATAAATTGAAAGCTAAAATATAAAAATATATTGAAAAAGAAAAATCATAATCTAACAGTTCTTCGTAAATTTAGTAAAGGGCTGCATTTTTTGGTGAAACATACTTTGGTCAATTGCAAGACTAGAGACTTGATACATACAAATATAAGGCCCAATTCAATCTCTTTTCAGTATTGCAAGAGTATTGTACCTGGATAATAAAGTTTACTTTTTAGATAAATTAAGTGAGCTTGATTGCAGATAGAGAAGAGACAAAAATTGGGTTAAAATACATATAGTTTAAGAAATATATTTGAGCTATATCGATTGGAGAGCCAATAAATATATTTGTATCAATATAAATGTAATAAAGTGTACTTGATTTATTGATAAGAGAAAGAAATCTGTGCCTGGGTACATAGTGTTCATAGTTTTAGAAATACAAGTGAACTTGATTGATTGGAGAGGGAATAAGAAAGATATTTGTGTCCGTATATGTAGTGTTGTAAAAAGTGTATTTGATTGATTAATAACAGAGAAATAATTAAGTAAAGAAAGTAAAATTTGTATTGATTTTTTCATTGAAATAAGTACTCGAACATAACAAATTTTCAAAGCAGAAAAATCTTAAATCGAGAGAATTTAATATCTCTTATACAAAGTTGTACCATTTGGACATGTAGCCTAATTTCAGATTTGTTTCTTTCACAAAGGAAACGGATTTTAACTAATAGAGCGCCATCACAAGGCATATACATTATAGTGAAGTAATACTATATAGTTTATTATAGCACTTTAACATAGCCCTGTAATTGATAGATATTTTAAAAATCTTGTTACAACTGGACATACCATCTTATATATTTACACTAATAGTACGTATATAGCTTTGTCTTCCTGCTATTACAAAAAGGGTTTAAAAGTACAATTTAGGTTACAGATAGGTTAATAAGATTATATCAAACGTATTGATTGTGAAGTAATTCTTTTGATTTTTATAGATAAGTCAAACTGTAAATCATTAAAATACAGAGTATTAGTAACAGTATTGGGTGACCATAACAGAGATAGTTTGAAAATAAGTTTATCCATTATATAGCTTTGAAAGAAAATTTTGTCGTGATGGATACAATTGAATTCATGAGCGTACTTGATGAAATCATAGACATACTGTCGAGCTGTGAGTCAATGATCAATGCAGACTCTGATGAATGTTTTGTTTGTAGCAATGACATCAAAGAAAATGAAAGTGATGCAACATGTGAGAGTTGTAGTAAGCAATTTCATGTGACATGTATGGGATTCCCTTGTGAAGACAAACTGCGTAACCTAAAATTGATCTGGATTTGTTCATTTTGTGGCAATAGCAACATTGTTCATCGCATGTTTGATAAAGTATGCATCCCTTCTCATTTCAATAGATATGAGCTTCTTGAGGATCAAGGTGATGAAGAGTGCGTTACTGACATGCCAAGCCAATCAACCAACAAAAAGGATGGAAGAAAATGTACCAGATCAAGGAAGAGGTATGCAAAAAAGGGGAAGAAATCCAGTATGTTGCCTGAAAAACGATGTATTGATGACATGAAAATGAGTGACTGTGACAGATGTAAACCTGATCCTGTAGACAGAGAAAATCCATCTCAATCAGATTATGAACAATTGAGAAATGAAGAATTTGAAGATGATGCTGATGACTGGATTACTGTAAAATCAAGAAAGACAAAATGGATGGAGAAAATAAAAGACAGAAAATTATATTCCAAATCAACAGTTGATCATCGAACAGACCGGAAAATCAAGAGAAAATCAGTGAATGGTGTAGTCTTGGAACCAGGTGTGACTTACATTGGCAAAGCAATGAAGACATTCTATGAAAGTCATGAGAAAAATAATGGAAACCGAAAGAAAAATGTATGTAAGGAAAACAAGAATGTGAAAAGAGAAGATGTCGGTTTGCAGTCTTATGTAGAAACTCTTTTGCGTATATATACATACAGTGTGCAATCCCCATGTTCAATGAAATTGTACAGTGAGACCTGTGTGCAAATTGAAACGATGCAGACACGATCTTGGGCTGACGTAGCAGGTTATTTGCCATCTCGATCAAGAACAGATTCATGTGTTGATATTCATGCCTGCACTCGTAATCTTTTTGAACAGATCAAAGATTTCCGAATGTACAGAGTTCATGCTGGTGGCAAGGAAAAAGAAGCAAAGAACAAGAAAAGTCGAGCAAGGAACAAGAAAGGTCAGTCTTCCAAAGGGAAAAAAGGTACTGATGGAAATCACTCTTGTGATAAATCGGAGATTAGATTTGACAAAGATGAAGGAATAGAATTAGCAGCAAAGAATGAGAAGCAGGATACAAATTTATCAATGAATGCAGGTGACCAAGGACTTGATAAAAATACATGTAAAAATGATAAACACTCAGACCAGCATATTTGCAATATGAAAGACAACAAAGGTTCAGATGGAGTTGTGCAGGCCGATTCAAAGAATAATCTGTTGAAATCAAATTTTGATGAAAATAGGAAATTGAAACAGAAGATGATAGTGGCAGTGATGTTCATATACCAGTGAAACGTTCGTGTGCAAGAAATTGTATAGAATCTGAAAGTGATACAGACACAAGTCCTGGATATGATTTATTCGATAGAAGTGTTTTACCAGAACGCAATATGCCTTTGAATGTTTGTGATAGACCAAAAGATATGCCCAGAAATGAACCAGTAGACAATGTCTGTGAATCAGTATTGGAAAATGATGATATGATGAAAAATGATTTTTATATGTTTCAGATGGTGTAGAAGAAGATGCAGTGTTTGATAATGACTTAAAGAATAGAAGCTTTGATACAGTAAAACATGGTACAGACAATGATACTGATATGTCATTTAATGATCATGCTCATTCAAGGAATCCTTTAGAATCTTCTTCAGATTCAAATATCAAAGATGAAGACATTGAAAAGGCAATAGATGCTAATATGTACACATGTACTGATGAAACAGAAACAGAAGTTGAATTTGTAGCAGATCTTGGATTACGTGATAGACCGGATAAAGATTTCAAATTTGTACCCCTCCAGAATAATGACAAACAGAACATTTGTTCAAAACTGAATATCAGATATATAGGCAAAGGCTGTGATTCAAGGTTAGATAGAAATAGCTTTATTGGAGTTCCTTTACATAGTAAACAAATTACTGGTGATGGCAATTGTTTCTTTCGTGCAATTTCATATGCAATTTCGGGAACTGAGCGTAATCATGCAATTCTAAGAAATGCCACTGTGAAACATTTATTGCAAACCAAGGACATGTTTAGTAATACATTGAGGCAAGAGTATAGAACAGTCAGAGAATATGTTTTGAAACGTAGAATAATGGAAGACGGAACGTGGGCTACAGACACTGAAATTAGCGCTTTAGCAAATTTAATCGATACTGATATTTATTCATACAATGACCAAGTACCATGTTGGCAATTGTTCTCTGCAAAGAAACCTGGAAGAATAAATATTGTAACATCTGATAAGGGAATTTATATACTATACACAGGAAATGTTCATTTTAATGTTGTTGAATCTGTAGATTTTGTCAATTTCAATTCATTGGAACAGACAAGAACAACTAAAGAAGATAGAACGTCAAAGAGAACTTTGCCATGTCCATCAATTCAGGCTGATGTTAAAGTAAAGCATGAGTTCAAGAAGTGTAGATCCAAGTGTCAGATAGAGGAAGAAATTGATGAAGTAGTGGATAAGTCTCCTGAAACATTTCAAAACCATGTTGATCCAAAGGGAAAAAAACGTAGGCTCACGTTGGAGACTGGTACGATAAATCATGATGAGAGGAAAGGTACTGCAAATCTTTTTGACATGACATATGAACAGTGTGCAAGTAATCAGTCTGAATCAGTCGTTCACAACGAACGTAACACCAAGCATGAAACCCTTGAAAGTGATCACAAAGACAAATGCACGAGTCGATACACAAATAATGCTTGTTGCCCAAGGGACATTCAATCAAGGTGATACAAGATTTGGTTACTCAAGTGGAAAGCAGTGTGTTACCAATTCACTATCTGCACTGTTGTATAGCAAGGTAAAAAATGCCAATGATTGGAAAAGTACAGATCTAGACAGGATTTTGAATAACGGTAATGAATTATATTGTTACATACGGCGATCCACTTCACTCGACAACGAATACTTATTGATATCTGATCTATTTGAATATTTGGATGCGTACGATGAATTGTTTAACATAGTATGTCGTGAACCAGTCACTGGATTGTTAGATGGAGATGAATTGATATTGGCCCAGTCTCTTTCGATGACATTGAAGCAAGCACTCGAAAAAGAACTCTGTACTGATTCTGATGCATGTTTTGTGACATTTGCTGGAAGTACTTTCATTGTATTATCTGGTCAAGATGGTTTCTTTATATTTGATTCACATTCCAGAAGCAGTCGAGGTTTCCTGATTGGTAACGGACAGAGTGTTGTACGTACTCAAAGCTGGCAAGGTGTGTACAAGCATTGCATGAGGTTAGCAAAAACAATGGGATGCCCCCTGCACACCGAATATGAAGTAACTAGTGTATGTGCTAAAGCAACTTCCGGTAAGAATGAAACCTTGAAAGGCTATCCACAGTTACAGGATTTTGTTTGTAGTCCAATTCCTTCGTCAAATAGGCACAGTGAAAGTCAGTCTGGAAGCTCTGGATGTTCCATACATTGGGAAAGCTTTGATGAAGTTCAAAGATTGGATGAGAGTGTTTCCCACAAAAGATGATTGATAACCCAAATGTATTTCTCTTCCCTGAAAAATCAAACGAAGCAATCATTCATGATGTACATTTTAACGGTCAGGAATTAAAACTGAAGAGTGTGACAATTACCTTAACGAAACTAAAAGAACCACAGCTGAATAATAGTTGTCTTCTGAAAAGAAATGACTCTATCAAGACAGAATATGTAAATGAACAAAAAGGAGACTCAAAAATTGTACTAAGTGTGGGAATGACTCTGATAAATTGAATCTAGCAGACAAAGTTCAGAAGTCCAACTCAACTTTAAGCAGAAAACGAAAATTGAGTAACATTGAAAATGATGCAAAAGTCGATGTTGACCTTGGTAATGAAGTTCGAAAAACTAAATTGGGGAAAAGAAAAGAGGATGATACTTTAAGAATTGATGAAAGTGAATGTGCTGATAGTAATGAGGAATTAATGATAATTGGAGAAGTTCATTCGACATTGTGGTTTAAGCCTCTGGATGAAAGAAGGAAGAAGAAATGTTGTCAAAGAGTAAATATGACAGATATCTCTTCTATTTCCAATCCTATAGTTGAAGGATGTGTACCTATTGCACAACCAAAAGACATAAGATATATCACAGGTGACGGAAATTGCTTTTATCGTGCTGTTTCATTTGTCATGACAGGAAATGAGGGGTACCATTATACCATAAGAAAAGCTATTGTTTTACATCTTATAGAAAATCAAGACAGATTTGTTGGCTTCTTGAGAACTGGTTATACCACTATTTCAGACTATGTCTCAAAGAACAACATACAGGAAAGCGGTACTTGGGCTACAGAAATGGAAATCCTGGTTTTAGCAAATTTGATTGAAACTGATATCTACGTATATGACGATGAGGTTTTGAGATGGAGCATATTTTCTGGCCGAAATGTCCAAATTGGAAAGGAAACGACTGAAAAGGCATTTATCTCGAGAACACACAACACATTCATTATGATGTTGTTTTGTCAGTACAATCACTGGAGTCGTTAAATCCTTGTGACGAAAGTAATTTGTATGAAGTGAAGAAAACAAGTGGAAATTTATGTGCAAATATCAAGCAAGGAAAGACTACTGAAACAAAACAAAATTCAAATGCTGACAATTCAAGGAAAACGTAAAAAAAAAGTTATGATCAAAAAGGAATAAGAATAAAGAGCAAATGAGAGTAAGACGAGCTGTGACAAAGGCAATAGACAGAAATAGTAAGAAAGAAAAGCAACTTCTCAATGCAAACATACGTAAAATGAAGAGATCAATTAAGGAGAAGCATAAATATCATCATGATGTAATCTGGAAAATGACAAAAGAAATCAAGCAAAACAAAAATACAGGGAAGAGAAAGACAATGATTCATCATACAATTCAAGGAAGGCAAGTGATAACAAACAAAGACAGAGCAGAAAGTACAAACAAGATCCAAGTTTTAGGAAAAAACAGGTCACTTCTATGAAAGACAAATATCACTCTGATAAACAGTATAAAAAAAAAATTCTTAATTTAAATAAACAGAAATATAGGACAAATGAACAGTTCAAAGAAAATTTAAAAACCACCATGCGAAATAAAATAAAGCAAATGTACCATAACAACAAGAATTTTAAACAAAAGCAAAAAGCTACTATGAAAATGAGCATGAGAAAGAGATACTTGAAGGATATGCACTTTAAACAAAAACAAAAGGCTACTATGAGAAAGAGATACCAGAAGGATATGCATTTTAAACAAAAGCAAAAGGCTACTATGAAAATGAGGATGAGAAAGAGATACTTGAAGGATATGCATTTTAAACAAAAACATAAGGCTACTATGAGAAAGAGATACCAGAAGGATATGCATTTTAAACAAAAGCAAAAGGCTACTATGAAAATGAGGATGAGAAAGAGATACTTGAAGAATATGCATTTTAAACAAAAACAAAAGGCTACTATGAGAAAGAGATACCAGAAGGATATGCATTTTAAACAAAAGCAAAAGGCTACTATGAAAATGAGCATGAGAAAGAGATACTTGAAGGATATGCATTTTAAACAAAAACAAAAGGCTACTATGAGAAAGAGATACCAGAAGGATATGCATTTTAAACAAAAGCAAAAGGCTACTATGAAAATGAGCATGAGAAAGAGATACTTGAAGGATATGCATTTCAAACAAAAACACAAGACAGCTATGAAAACCCTGTCCCAAACTAGATACAAAGATAAGAAACTAAGGGAAAGGATACTGATGAGGTTAAATATTAAATATAAAAAAATAGAAAAATATAGACAAAAAGTAATGAAGCAGAATCTTAAAAGAGCTCTAGTTAATAAATTCAAAATGTCCGAGTTTGATAATGTACTACAGGAGTTTAGGAAGATTATTTCTCATGGTCCAGAATTTGTTTGCTGTGTTTGCTTTAAACTTCTCTTTGAGAACCAAGTAATAAAATGTATGAAGACCAATTATAAACTTCAGACATGTATAAGTGAAAAATATTTGCATGTTTGCAATTCAGAATGCAGATCAGAATGTCAAATACGCCAGTCAGCCAGATCATCACTGTGGATATGCTACACTTGTCACAAAAAGTTGCAGTCTGGAAAAGTACCTGGAGAAGCAAACATAAATAATTTACAATTACATCAAGTCCCAGAAGAACTTGCCAATTTAAACACTCTAGAACAGCATTTGATTGCACTACATATCCCTTTTATGAAGTTAATGGCTTTGCCCAAAGGTGGTCAAAATGGTGTTCATGGCCCAGTTGTTTGTGTCCCTTCAAACACTTTTGAAACAGTAGATATGTTGCCAAGACCACAGACTGAAGATCAATTGATCCGTGTTAAGCTGAAAAGAAAATTGTCTTACAAAGGTTGTTATGAGTACAGATTTGTAGATAAATCTAACTTGCTTAATGCTCTGCAGTATTTAAAAGCAAATAATAAGTGGTATTTTGATGTTACAGTAAATGATAAATGGGAAAACTCACTTGAACGAAATGAAAAAGATAATGAAAAGGAAGAAGCAGTGGAAATCGGTGGTAAAGCTCGTTTAGCAAAACGTTGGAAGGAAATGGAAGAACAAATTGATTACATTTTGTCCAAAGACAAAAATGCTAATGAAAACATGCAAGACAACAGTAAACTACACAAAAAATAGATGACAATGACACTGAAGACGATATGGAAGAACGATTACGCGGTATTCAGTTAGACTCGTGTCTCCAGCCAGTAGATATTGGACAGGAAATATTAGATCAGTATTTTGAAGACATAATATGTTGTGCTCCTTGTGAAGGAAGAAGCCCTGTATCAATTCTACAAGATGAAAGCAATGAGGCCAAATGTTTCCCAGTATTATTTCCTAAAGGTCAACCAACATTCCATGATAGAAGAGATGAAAAAATAACATTAGGACGTTATCTGCACAACCGATTGATGCACGTGGACAACAGATTTGCTCAGAATACAGATTACATCTTTTATGCACAATATATTTATGAAATTCAACAGGTTATATCACAAGTTTCTATCGCATTAAGGCAAAGTCCTAACAAAAAGATGATTCGTCTTCAATAACTGCCTCAGATTTGAAAGATGCAGAGAAAGTTAAAAAATACTAAAATCAGACAAGGGCTATAAATTTTTAAAGCAAATTCGTGGAACACCTCCGTATTGGCAAAAGACACAAAAAGATGTATTGGCAATGGTACGACAGCTTGGAAAGCCGACATGGTTTGCTTCTTTCTCATCTGCCGATATGAGATGGCCAGAATTAATGAATACATTGCTTAGACAAAAAGGAGACACCAGGGAATCGAGTGAATTAGACTATACAGAAAAATGTAATCTTTTAAGATCAAATCCAGTAACAGTTGCCAGAATGTTTGATAAAAGATTTCACACTTTTATGAAGAGAGTTATTTTATCCCCCGCTGCACCGATTGGTAAAATAGTTGATTCATTTTGGAGAGTAGAGTATCAAGCTCGTGGTTCCCCTCACATTCATGCCTTGTTCTGGGTTCAAAATGCTCCACAGTTGGGTATCGATAATGATGATGATGTCGTACAATTTGTAGATAAATACATTTCTTGCCAGAAACCGGATGAAAAGGAAGATCAAGAACTACATGAAATAGTAAGCAAGGTCCAACAACACAGTAAGAAACATTCTAAATCTTGCACAAAAACAGGGAAGGCGTGTAGATTTAATTTCCCGAGACCACCATCTGGAAAAACATTCATTGTAACACCTGTTGAAGAGATTTCAGCTAAAGATTGTGGGAAAGTGCAAAATAAGGAAAAGGACAATGATCAAGTTAAAGCTTCTGAAAAGACTAAAGATGATGCAAAGGAATTGTTGAATTCAGTTAAAGATGCATTATCCAATGGAATCGAGTACAACAGCGTAAACCATCTCTTTGAAAAGCTTGGCATTACACAAAATCAATTTGAGAATGCACATAATGAATTAGCATCACAACAAAGTATAATCATCAAAAAGAAATACAAGATGTATGGGTAAATCAGTTTAATCCAAGTCTACTAAGAAGCTGGAATGCCAACATGGATTTGCAGTTCAGAATAAATGTATTTGCATGCGTGGCTTATATTGTATCCTACATGTCAAAAGCTGAAAGAGAAATCGGAATGCTATTGAGTCATACACTATCAGAAATGAAAGAGGGAAATGATAACGCAAAGGAAAGCATGAAAAAACTTGGCCAGGTGTACATGCAAAATCGTGAAGTGTCTGCTCAAGAAAGCGTCTATCGTGTTTGCAGTCTCAGATTGAAAGAATGTTCTAGGAAAGTGGAATTCATTCCTGTTGGACCCGACCCTGTCAGAATGAGTTTACCATTAAGCGTTATAAAAAGCAGACCAGATAACAATAATGATGATGATGAAAATGTTTGGATGCCTAGCAAGCTTGACAGATACAAAGCTCGACCTAGAAACACAGAATTCAGTGATATGTGTCTTGCAACGTTTTGTTCTCAGTACAGAATCTTAACTGCATCCCAAACGCCAAGTACAAAGTAAAAATGTCTTTAAATTAGATAACGATCTGGGGTATATTCAGAAGCGCACTGCACGGGAGATGCAGTTGTAAGATATCCCCGATTCTCACCCATCATCTCACCCGAAAAATATTATTTGAGCATTTTGCAACTCTTTCTGCCATATTTTGAAGATGGACAATTAAAGCCCCAACATTTGAAACACATGAAGAGTTCTACGAGACAGGTTCTGTGAAAATATGTGGACGTGAATTGGAGAAAGTCTGGTCAATTGTCTGTACTAACCGAAAGAAGTTTGAAATGAATGCCGATGCAATTGATCATGCACAGGAGCATCTTGACAAATTTGGTCCACACGAAGATGCATGGGGTCTTTATGTCCGAAAAGGAAGTAGAGCGACTTGAACATCCCAAAGAAAATGTAGATGTCGAAGATTGTGATGGAGATCTTGATATCCCTGATTTAAAAAATGAACCGAAAAAGATGACTATAGCATCGAACTACGTTCTGTAAAATTTCCAAACAAGATGGACATTCTTTGATGAGGTCTTTGAATGAGAAGCAACAGAGTGTTTTTTACAAAATACGACAGTGGTGTTTAGATAGAGTAAATGGAAAATCGGTCGAACCGTTTCATATTTTTCTAACTGGAGGTGCTGGCACTGGAAAGAGTCATTTGATCAAATGTCTTTACTATGAAGCAACACGTATACTAGCCCGAATGTTGCCACATCCTGATGATGTCTCAGTACTGAAAATGGCTCCAACCGAGTAGCTGCATACAATATCAATGGCCATACTATACATAGTATTCTTTCTATTCCAATCAAAGCACAAATACTGTATCAACCGCTGAGTGATGAGAAAATAAGTGTCCTTCGAAATAAGCTGGCTGAATTGCAAATTTTAATCATAGATGAAGTATCAATGGTAGATCAAAAGTTGATGTCTTACATTCACACGCCACGACAAATAAACAATCACGCGATCAAACTGCTTTTGCTGGTGTTTCAGTTATTGCTGTGGGAGACATGTATCAGTTACCTCCAGTCTTTGGAATTCCTTTATATAAAGACACACTCAATGGTGCATTGTGGAATGCTAATTTCAAGAAAGTAGAACTTGAAGACATTATGAGACAAAAGATGATACCCAATTCGCTTTTCTCTTAAATAGATTACGTGTAAAACAAGGGGATGAGATTCTCTGTGATGAAGACCTAGCAATGCTCAAGTCCTGTGAGACTGGTGAAGAATGTGAAAATGCTCTGCATATCTATGCATGTAACAATGAAGTAGATGCTTGGAACAAGAAATTATTGCATACAAAATGTGGAGATGTGATATGCGTAAAAGCACAAGACATGGACAAAGATGTTAAAAAAGGAAATCAAATACTGAAAAAACCTTATACAAAGATGAAAACCCAGTTGCCTCCTTATCTGTGGATTGCAGTTAATGCTAGAGTGATGTTGCTCAAGAACATTGATGTTAGTAAAGGCCTGACAAATGGATGTTTCGGAAATGTAACAGAAATAATAACGGATCATACAAATTTGAATCCAGTTTGCATCAAAGTTAATTTTGAGAAGGCCGATGTTGGTATTCATTCAATCGAAATGTCTCAAGAATCCATTGGTAAGAAATATGTGAAAACAATTTCCACTTAAGCTTGCTTATGCTTGCACAATTCATAAAGTACAAGGTTTGACATTAGACAAAGCTGTTGTATCATTAAAAAGTGTATTTCAATCTGGACAGGCATATGTTGGGCTTAGTCGCGTTTCTTCGTTATCTGGACTTGTGATAGAACATTTCGATCCTAAACGTATATATTGTAATCCAGAAATTAAAGAGCATTGAGATTATGAAGCCGTTTATCGAGAATGAAACTTCTGAAGATATTCACGATTATAACTTTTCTTTGGTAATGCAAAATGTACAAGGATTAAAACAGCATTTTATCGATTTCAAATCCCAGTGCCAATTTGTGAATGTAGATTTTATTTGCTTGACGAAACATGGATTAATGATGATGATCTCTGTGACGTTGTTTTAGATAACTTTCGATTTTATCATCAGCCACGACATCTTTCATACTGTAATTCTGGAGTTGGAAATGTACTCAAGAACAATCGCACGGAGGTGTTGCAATGTATATAAAGAATACATATTCAAGTAGATTAGACATATCTGTCGACAACTTAGAGTTTATCGCAATTCTTGTCACCAAACCAGTTTCTGTTGTAATTTCAGTCGTTTATCGACCTCCATCATATAGTATCAAATCATTCTGTGAATCATTAGACAATTTGCTAGATGCATTACACAAAGAAGCATTAGG
This sequence comes from Mesocentrotus franciscanus, assembly GCA_037976565.1. NCBI lineage: Eukaryota > Metazoa > Echinodermata > Echinoidea > Camarodonta > Strongylocentrotidae > Mesocentrotus > Mesocentrotus franciscanus. The sequence goes on along the minus strand of CP137674.1, from coordinate 36,063,617 downwards.
TGTATTGTGATGGGAGATTTTAATGAGGATTTGTTTAAAGGTTCTTCACAGGTAAACAAGCTAATGTGTAATAAAGGTTACAAACAGCATGTTGTTAATGCTACTACTGAGAAGGGAACAATGATAGATCATGTGTACAGCAAAGGACTAGATTTATTGGAAACAGAGGTCATCCCTACATATTATAGTTACCACGAAGCTGTTAAGATTGCATTTTGATATTTATTGTAAAGCGAGAGTGATAAGAGTAAATTTCATAATTTCTTGCAAATAACATTTTTATTTATCATGTTTTTATTCTTACAAAAATGAATATGAGTAAATTATGGAATCTTTAAAAGGCATAATGGTTGTGTATACTTTTGGATTGCCTTACACTGATCAATGACACCATCTGCGATTGACATCACATTGAAAGCATGATGTAAACTTGGTAAAACAATTTTCAGACTTGGTTTTTCAAACATTTGCTTAAATATGACATTACTATTTTCATCAAACTGGTAACTCCCATAAAAGGATGTCTAACAAGGCAAGGGTAAACTTTAGAGAAATTGTAATCAGTACTAAGTTATCAAATAGGTGCAACATGCTCACAATTCTGTATCAAATTTTGGAGTAATGCAGTGTACATCTCATTCTCCTTTAAGGTGATGTGTGTGATTTATGTGTTGTCAATCCTTGCCTTTTACCCCACAGTA
>CP137674.1:36039634-36062416 GCA_037976565.1 Mesocentrotus franciscanus | reverse complement strand
TTTAGATTCTGCTTCATTACTTTTTGTCTATATTTTCTATTTTTTTATATTTAATATTTAACCTCATCAGTATCTTTCCTTAGTTTCTTATCTTGTATCTAGTTTGGGACAGGGTTTTCATAGCTGTCTTGTGTTTTTGTTTGAAATGCATATCCTTCAAGTATCTCTTTCTCATGCTCATTTTCATAGTAGCCTTTTGCTTTTGTTTAAAATGCATATCCTTCAAGTGTATCTTTTTCATACTCATTTTCATTGTAGCCTTTTGCTTTTGTTTAAAATGCATATCCTTCAAGTATCTCTTTCTCATGCTCATTTTCATAGTAGCCTTTTGTTTTGTTTAAAATGCATATCCTTCAAGTATCTCTTTCTCATGCTCATTTTCATTGTAGCCTTTTGTTTTTGTTTAAATACATATTTCAAGTATCTCTTTCTCATGCTCCTTTTTCATAGTAGCCTTTTGTTTTTGTTTAAAATGCATATCCTTCAAGTATCTCTTTCTCATGCTCATTTTCATAGTAGCTTTTGCTTTTGTTTAAAATTCTTGTTGTTATGGTACATTTGCTTTATTTTATTTCGCATGGTGGTTTTAAATTTTCTTTGAACTGTTCATTTGTCCTATATTTCTGTTTATTTAAATTAAGAATTTTTTTTTTATACTGTTTATCAGAGTGATATTTGTCTTTCATAGAAGTGACCTGTTTTTCCTAAAACTTGGATCTTGTTTGTACTTTCTGCTCTGTCTTTGTTTGTTATCACTTGCCTTCCTTGAATTGTATGATGAATCATTGTCTTTCTCTTCCCTGTATTTTTGTTTTGCTTGATTTCTTTTGTCATTTTCCAGATTACATCATGATGATATTTATGCTTCTCCTTAATTGATCTCTTCATTTTACGTATGTTTGCATTGAGAAGTTGCTTTTCTTTCTTACTATTTCTGTCTATTGCCTTTGTCACAGCTCGTCTTACTCTCATTTGCTCTTTATTCTTATTCCTTTTTTGATCATAACTTTTTCTTTTACGTTTTTTCCTTGAATTGTCAGCATTTGAATTTTGTTTTGTTTCAGTAGTCTTTCCTTGCTTGATATTTGCACATAAATTTCCACTTGTTTTCTTCACTTCATACAAATTACTTTCGTCACAAGGATTTAACGACTCCAGTGATTGTACTGACAAAACAACATCATAATGAATGTGTTGTGTGTTCTCGAGATAAATGCCTTTTCAGTCGTTTCCTTTCCAATTTGGACATTTCGGCCAGAAAATATGCTCCATCTCAAAACCTCATCGTCATATACGTAGATATCAGTTTCAATCAAATTTGCTAAAACCAGGATTTCCATTTCTGTAGCCCAAGTACCGCTTTCCTGTATGTTGTTCTTTGAGACATAGTCTGAAATAGTGGTATAACCAGTTCTCAAGAAGCCAACAAATCTGTCTTGATTTTCTATAAGATGTAAAACAATAGCTTTTCTTATGGTATAATGGTACCCCTCATTTCCTGTCATGACAAATGAAACAGCACGATAAAAGCAATTTCCGTCACCTGTGATATATCTTATGTCTTTTGGTTGTGCAATAGGTACACATCCTTCAACTATAGGATTGGAAATAGAAGAGATATCTGTCATATTTACTCTTTGACAACATTTCTTCTTCCTTCTTTCATCCAGAGGCTTAAACCACAATGTCGAATGAACTTCTCCAATTATCATTAATTCCTCATTACTATCAGCACATTCACTTTCATCAATTCTTAAAGTATCATCCTCTTTTCTTTTCCCCAATTTAGTTTTTCGAACTTCATTACCAAGGTCAACATCGACTTTTGCATCATTTTCAATGTTACTCAATTTTCGTTTTCTGCTTAAAGTTGAGTTGGACTTCTGAACTTTGTTCACTAAATTCAATCTATCAGAGTCATTCCTGCACTTAGAACAATTTTTTGAGTCTCCTTTTTGTTCATTTACATATTCTGTCTTGATAGAGTCATTTCTTTTCAGAAGACAACTATTATTCAGCTGTGGTTCTTTTAGTTTCGTTAAGGTAATTGTCACACTCTTCAGTTTTAATTCCTGACCGTTATAATGTACATCATGAATGATTGCTTCGTTTGCTTTTTCAGGGAAGAGAAATACATTTGGGTTATCAATCATCTTTTGTGGGAAACACTCTCATCCAATCTTTGAACTTCATCAAAGCTTTCCCAATGTATGGAACATCCAGAGCTTCCAGACTGACTTTCACTGTGCCTATTTGTGAAGGAATTGGACTACAAACAAAATCCTGTAACTGTGGATAGCCTTTCAAGGTTTCATTCTTACCAGAAGTTGCTTTAGCACATACACTAGTTACTTCATATTCAGTGTGCAGGGGGCATCCCATTGTTTTTGCTAACCTCATGCAATGCTTGTACACACCTTGCCAGCTTTGAGTACAGTACAACACTCTGTCCGTTACCAATCAGGAAACCTCGACTGCTTCTGGAATGTGAATCAAATATAAAGAAACCATCTTGACCAGATAATACAATGAAAGTACTTCCAGCAAATGTCACAAAACATGCATCAGAATCAGTACAGAGTTCTTTTTCGAGTGCTTGCTTCAATGTCATCGAAAGAGACTGGGCCAATATCAATTCATCTCCATCTAACAATCCAGTGACTGGTTCACGACATACTATGTTAAACAATTCATCGTACGCATCCAAATATTCAAATAGATCAGATATCAATAAGTATTCGTTGTCGAGTGAAGTGGATCGCCGTATGTAACAATATAATTCATTGCCGTTATTCAAAATCCTGTCTAGATCTGTACTTTTCCAATCATTGGCATTTTTACCTTGCTATACAACAGTGCAGATAGTGAATTGGTAACACACTGCTTTCCACTTGAGTAACCAAATCTTGTATCACCTTGATTGAATGTTCCTTGGGCAACAAGCATTATTTGTGTATCGACTCTCGTGCATTTGTCTTTGTGATCACTTTCAAGGGTTTCATGCTTGGTGTTACGTTCGTTGTGACGACTGATTCAGACTGATTACTTGCACATTGTTCATATGTCATGTCAAAAGATTTGCAGTACCTTTCCTCTCATCATGATTTATCGTACCAGTCTCCAACGTGAGCCTACGTTTTTTTCCCTTTGGATCAACATGGTTTTGAAATGTTTCAGGAGACTTATCCACTACTTCATCAATTTCTTCCTCTATCTGACACTTGGATCTACACTTCTTGAACTCATGCTTTACTTTAACATCAGCCTGAATTGATGGACATGGCAAAGTTCTCTTTGACGTTTTATCTTCTTTAGTTGTTCTTGTCTGTTCCAATGAATTGAAATTGACAAAATCTACAGATTCAACAACATTAAAATGAACATTTCCTGTGTATAGTATATAAATTCCCTTATCAGATGTTACAATATTTATTCTTCCAGGTTTCTTTGCAGAGAACAATTGCCAACATGGTACTTGGTCATTGTATGAATAAATATCAGTATCGATTAAATTTGCTAAAGCGCTAATTTCAGTGTCTGTAGCCCACGTTCCGTCTTCCATTATTTTACGTTTCAAAACATATTCTCTGACTGTTCTATACTCTTGCCTCAATGTATTACTAAACATGTCCTTGGTTTGCAATAAATGTTTCACAGTGGCATTTCTTAGAATTGCATGATTACGCTCAGTTCGAAATTGCATATGAAATTGCACGAAAGAAACAATTGCCATCACCAGTAATTTGTTTACTATGTAAAGGAACTCCAATAAAGCTATCTCTATCTAACCTTGAATCACAGCTTTTGCCTATATATCTGATATTCAGTTTTGAACAAATGGTCCGTTTGTCATTATTCTGGAGGGTACAAATTTGAAATCTTTATCCGGTCTATCACGTAATCCAAGATCTGCTACAAATTCAACTTCTGTTTCCGTTTCATCAGCACATGTGTACATATTAGCATCTACTGCCTTTTCAATGTCTTCATCTTTGATATTTGAATCTGAAGAAGATTCTGAAGGATTCCTTGAATGAGCATGATCATTAAATGACATATCAGTATCATTGTCTATACCATGTTTTACTGTATCAAAGCTTCTATTCTTTAAGTCATTATCAAACACTGCATCTTCTTCTACACCATCTGAAACATATGAAAAATCATTTTTCATCATATCATCATTTTCCGATACCGATTCACAGACATTGTCTACTGGTTCATTTCTGGGCATATCTTTTGGTTTATCACAAACATTCCAAGGCATATTGCATTCTGATGAAACGCTTCTATCGAATAAATCATATCCAGGATTTGTGTCTGTATCACTTTCAGATTCTATACAATTTCTTGCACACGAACGTTTCACTGGTATATGAATATCACTGCCACTATCATCTTCTGTTTCAATTTCCCTATTTTCATCAAAATTTGATTTCAACAGATTATTCTTTATATCGGCCTGCACAACTCCATCTGAACCTTTGTTGTCTTTCATATTGCAAATATGCTGGTCTGAGTGTTTATCATTTTACATGTATTTTTATCAAGTCCTTGGTCACCTGCATTCATTGATAAATTTGTATCCTGCTTCTCATTCTTTGCTGCTAATTCTATTCCTTCATCTTTGTCAAATCTAATCTCCGATTTATCACAAGAGTGATTTCCATCAGTACCTTTTTTCCCTTTGGAAGACTGACCTTTCTTGTTCCTTGCTCGACTTTTCTTGTTCTTTGCTTCTTTTTCCTTGCCACCAGCATGAACTCTGTACATTCGGAAATCTTTGATCTGTTCAAAAAGATTACGAGTGCAGGCATGAATATCAACACATGAATCTGTTCTTGATCGAGATGGCAAATAACCTGCTACGTCAGCCCAAGATCGTGTCTGCATCGTTTCAATTTGCACACAGGTCTCACTGTACAATTTCATTGAACATGGGGATTGCACACTGTATGTATATATACGCAAAGAGTTTCTACATAAGACTGCAAACCGACATCTTCTCTTTTCACATTCTTGTTTTCCTTACATACATTTTTCTTTCGGTTTCCATTATTTTTCTCATGACTTTCATAGAATGTCTTCATTGCTTTGCCAATGTAAGTCACACCTGGTTCCAAGACTACACCATTCACTGATTTTCTCTTGATTTTCCGGTCTGTTCGATGATCAACTGTTGATTTGGAATATAATTTTCTGTCTTTTATTTTCTCCATCCATTTTGTCTTTCTTGATTTTACAGTAATCCAGTCATCAGCATCATCTTCAAATTCTTCATTTCTCAATTGTTCATAATCTGATTGAGATGGATTTTCTCTGTCTACAGGATCAGGTTTACATCTGTCACAGTCACTCATTTTCATGTCATCAATACATCGTTTTCAGGCAACATACTGGATTTCTTCCCCTTTTTTGCATACCTCTTCCTTGATCTGGTACATTTTCTTCCATCCTTTTTGTTGGTTGATTGGCTTGGCATGTCAGTAACGCACTCTTCATCACCTTGATCCTCAAGAAGCTCATATCTATTGAAATGAGAAGGGATGCATACTTTATCAAACATGCGATGAACAATGTTGCTATTGCCACAAAATGAACAAATCCAGATCAATTTTAGGTTACGCAGTTTGTCTTCACAAGGGAATCCCATACATGTCACATGAAATTGCTTACTACAACTCTCACATGTTGCATCACTTTCATTTTCTTTGATGTCATTGCTACAAACAAAACATTCATCAGAGTCTGCATTGATCATTGACTCACAGCTCGACAGTATGTCTATGATTTCATCAAGTACGCTCATGAATTCAATTGTATCCATCACGACAAAATTTTCTTTCAAAGCTATATAATGGATAAACTTATTTTCAAACTATCTCTGTTATGGTCACCCAATACTGTTACTAATACTCTGTATTTTAATGATTTACAGTTTGACTTATCTATAAAAATCAAAAGAATTACTTCACAATCAATACGTTTGATATAATCTTATTAACCTATCTGTAACCTAAATTGTACTTTTAAACCCTTTTGTAATAGCAGGAAGACAAAGCTATATACGTACTATTAGTGTAAATATATAAGATGGTATGTCCAGTTGTAACAAGATTTTTAAAATATCTATCAATTACAGGGCTATGTTAAAGTGCTATAATAAACTATATAGTATTACTTCACTATAATGTATATGCCTTGTGATGGCGCTCTATTAGTTAAAATCCGTTTCCTTTGTGAAAGAAACAAATCTGAAATTAGGCTACATGTCCAAATGGTACAACTTTGTATAAGAGATATTAAATTCTCTCGATTTAAGATTTTTCTGCTTTGAAAATTTGTTATGTTCAGTACTTATTTCAATGAAAAAATCAATACAAATTTTACTTTCTTTACTTAATTATTTCTCTGTTATTAATCAATCAAATACACTTTTTACAACACTACATATACGGACACAAATATCTTTCTTATTCCCTCTCCAATCAATCAAGTTCACTTGTATTTCTAAAACTATGAACACTATGTACCCAGGCACAGATTTCTTTCTCTTATCAATAAATCAAGTACACTTTATTACATTTATATTGATACAAATATATTTATTGGCTCTCCAATCGATATAGCTCAAATATATTTCTTAAACTATATGTATTTTAACCCAATTTTTGTCTCTTCTCTATCTGCAATCAAGCTCACTTAATTTATCTAAAAAGTAAACTTTATTATCCAGGTACAATACTCTTGCAATACTGAAAAGAGATTGAATTGGGCCTTATATTTGTATGTATCAAGTCTCTAGTCTTGCAATTGACCAAAGTATGTTTCACCAAAAAATGCAGCCCTTTACTAAATTTACGAAGAACTGTTAGATTATGATTTTTCTTTTTCAATATATTTTTATATTTTAGCTTTCAATTTATAAATGTATATATAAGGTATAAAGTATATTTCACCAACTATTTAGGGTTCTTTTATGAAGTTTTTTGGCTAGGTTAAATGAATTGTAGAACCTTTAAATTCAAATTTGTTTTTTGTCCTCTTTCAATATATTTTTAATATAGAGCCTATATAGTACTTTTTGAATAGTATTTAGAATAAAGTATTTTAGCTTTCAATTTATAAAAGTATATATATATACTTGTATAGAGTATAAGGTATAAAGTATTCAGATATATTCAGATATTGACAGAATTGCTGTGTACCACAACCAGAATTGACTCACACCTAGCTTATAAGTGCTAGGGCTATTGTCGGTGAATTGTGAATAAACAGACTTTAGGATCAAGGATAAAGTATCAAGTATAAGGTATAAGATGTAAGGTATAAGATATAAGTAGGTAAGTATGTAAGTAGGTAAGTAGGTAAGTATTCAGATATATTCAGATATTGATAGAAATGCTGTGTACCACAATTCGAATTGACTCACACCTAGCTTATAAGTGCTAGGGCTATTGTCGTGAATTGTGAATAAACAGACTTGAGAATTGCTGTGTACCACAATTCGAATTGACTCACACCTAGCTTATAAGTGCTAGGGCTATTGTCGTGAATTGTGTATAAACAGACTTGAGAATTGCTATTTACCACAACCAGAATTGACTCACACCTAGCTTATAAGTGCTAGGGCTATTGTCGGTGAATTGTGAATAAACAGACTTGAGAATTGCTATTTACCACAACCAGAATTGACTCACACCTAGCTTATAAGTGCTAGGGCTATTGTCGGTGAATTGTGAATAAACAGACTTTAGAATTGCTATTTACCACAACCAGAATTGACTCACACCTAGCTTATAAGTGCTAGGGCTATTGTCGGTGAATTGTGAATAAATAGACTTTAGTGAGAAGTGCTGATGATATCAAGGTGAAGTTCAATCCTCGTGTCCTGCCAAAGAAATAGAAAGAGAAAATAAAAACTTTAATTACATGCAGTAGATAAGTCTGGGCAAATTGTGGATAACAAATTAAAATACAGTTATCTCTGCCTGAGGCAAATCTCTTGAGACCGTAGAAATCTGTTTGACTTAGGAGAGGTGAATAACATATGTCTTGTATAATCTGGACCTTGAATTGCTCTGACTTAGCTGATTATCAAGTTCGAAGTTCTTAACCCTAACCCCTCCGGAAATTTCGCGATAACTTTGTAGCGTGAAAATTTTGCAGCACGCTCTCATGAGTTTTTCATTCAAATCTTACGCATCTTTTGACACCAACTTTGCGAAAATCGGGCGTACCACTGCTAAATCATGTGACCTTTTCTGACCCCATGTCAGCCTAAAATTGGAGGATTTATTGATTTTGTGTACAAAACGAATGGGAAACTGTATCTCTCATTTGCTTAGTAAATCAGCCATCATTTCCCAATTCACAATCAATTATCCTCTTTTTTGTCTCAATATTGATCCTGATGGAAAGAACTATAAAAAAAACCAAAGAAATAAATAAAAATTGAAAACATTACAATACATAAGAAATTCATAAAATAAAATACATAATAGAAATTGAATCAAATGTTTTGTTAGTGGATGATTGCTTCTAAGCTTAATTAGAAACATTTCATACAAAAATTTGCTCAAAATAATCACTATTAACTGAATTATTAATGAAAATTTTAATAACAAAATCAAATATTTTCAAATAAATTAACAATGCAATCTTGTTCTTTACGTGAATAAGGAGATGCGTGCAAAATTTCGCGATGATCGGACATTCAACGGCCGAGATCTTGGGGGCCCATCATGCCCCCAGTCCTCAACACCTCGAAATAGCCCATTCTTTTTAGGGTTAAGATATCGCGATAAAGAGGCCATTAGCTGTAAATTCATAACTTCACATTTTACATACTAGTATATACTACCTATAATTGTACGTCATACAATTAAGTTTTCCAATACAATGAAACCAAGATTACACATTTTAGCTAAACAATTGAGATGTTAGAGCCTATTGCCTAAGGCAGTATCTTTTCAAAAATTATTACTTCTGTAACTACACGCCTATATGATGAAGGAAAAACCTTATTCCTAATGGTATTCTATAGAAATGGTTCCTTGCCTAATAATAAACATATGCATGATTTTCCTTCGACTGAGACATGGTCATTATTCAAAATAGAGGCATGCAGTATTGTCAATGTGAATGGGAAGATAACATCCTAATGGCGATTGTCACATTGATGAGTAGACTATTCTGCTTTTATTAAAACCACTGTTGCTTCAAAGTAGACTTCCCCTTTAACTCAACGTAACAAAAAAAAAACGATATATGTCAGAGTTCACTTAGCAATTTAGCATTAATATTAATTAGATCAGATTTCCTTCAACTTAAAAGAACATATCAATTTCCTTTTTTTTAAATTGCACAACAAATGTGAAGCAACATTCTTTTAGAATGGACCAAAATCTATAAACCATGAATCTGCATAGCATCCTCCTCCAAGACCGGGGGAAAAGAATTTGCTATAATGAGCTCATGCTTTGGTTGTCTGTACAATTATGCAATTTGCTGGTCATACATGTAAATTAGTTTAACTACCTATCCTAACTCATGAAAAGGAAACACCTATTGATTTGGATGTCGGTGACCTCTTGCATAAATTATTTTTCTTTATGTTAAATGAGCACAAAACTACTTGGGTCATTTCATCAGGTTGGAACACACTAGGACTTAAAGGTGTGAAATGGCTCTGTATCATCACAGGTATCACTACTTTTGATACAGTTAATAGAAGAAGCACCTTTGGGTGTCCAAGAAATGGACAAAGTTTTAAGACATATGCAGGTGTCTTGTCCAAGATATGATAGAATACACATTCAAGTTTTTCAGACATTTACAGCATGCAGAATGGAACATTTACACATCAAACAGCATATCTGGTAATATTTGGTTTATTTGATGACAAACAAACGTAATTAATCTTTTGGTGTTGACTTTTATGCCCTCTCATTAGTAAACAAAATCATTTGGACAAATTCATGTTGTAAATGTCAGAATATCTTGAATGTGTGTGAAAGTACGACGTAACAATACGGCGGTGTAATGTTACATCTTCCACTAAGTTTTTGATCATATCTCAGACAAAAACAAGGGTATGTTTTAAATATTTGTAAATTTCTTGCACAATTGAAGGTGCTTTTTCTGTAAAATAACTGTATCAAAATAAGTGATACTTCTGATGATACAATGCCATGTCACACCTCTGCATCCCAACCTGATGAAATGACCCACTTACCAATATACCTACACAGGAATAACTTGCTCTCTCCCACCACAAACTTTGCTCCTTGACCACAAATCTTGATGTCAACTGATGTCAGCTGTCTTCAAAAAACAAAACAGAAGACAAACATATGGGTAAAACATCACAAAAAGAAAAATACACAATTTTAATACATATACAGTGCATCTCAAAAAACACTATACACTTTTGAAAAGGCTGCCAAATAAAAAATATATGGTTTTGGGGGAAAAACTGTATATGTATGGATAGCTCATGAACTCAACTTTCATATGAATCCAGGAATTCCGAAAATGATTCATGCTTGGATGAGCACTGCTCATATTTGTAAAGGGTATGGAAATTAGGGTGCACAGGAATGGGCCTTTCAATTTTGTGAGAGAAAAGTCCTTTGGAGCTTACGGAATTGAGGATTATATGAAAAAATTACGATCAAATGTGATGAGTTTGGGTTTGCCGAGTGAAATTTGTGGTTTATGGGATTGATATTTTATGCATAAGTGAACAGGTATTGCATTTATTATTATAGCATTGTAACTTCCCTGATAGACTCATAGGTGTGTTTGTGGGAGTCAGGATGGGGTGATGATGGTACATGGTGCAGAAGAGGTGAGATGTAACATAATGACATAACATTTCTTCTTTTTTGGTTGAGCTCTGATCACTTTACAATTACATGTAAATGTTTAAAATAACATTTTTGTTGTGTACAGTCTAGAATGCAGTTCCAGCTTCTATCAGAGCCTATGCATAAAAATTATATTTCAACATCTTTTTTATTGTTATTTCTGTAAATCACAAACCTTTTCTTCCATTATGAATAGCGGCCCTCTTCTACTATTATGAATAGCGACCCTCTAATCCGATACTGTATATATTTGAGATTAGTGACTTATACATGGACTAAATCGTTTGCAATAAGATTTCAATACAAAAATGTTGTGTTTTCATTAATTTGATGGTTATAAATTCCAGGTCACTGCCAACAAAAATCTTATGACAGTCATATATCAGTAACACAACATTTTCTCTGGCAAGAATTGCTCCAGGTTAGGTATAGTATAAGTCCAGGACTTAAGTTAGTGATTCGATTAATATTTGGGATTGACTGCAGGGCAATTGTTGCCAGAGCAAATCTCATAAACTTCCAAGTTTTCATAAATGATACAGAATCACCAAAAAAAGCTTGAATTCGGAAATAATCAAGTATTAAAGATGGCTTGAAATATGATATTTTTGGTGTATCGGTAGAAAACGTTTTTCATGATTTCGAAGGTCGTAAGTTGAAGGCCATTGTTAACAGAAATCATTTACTTGTCACAAACCTTCCAAATACTCATTAACAAAACAAATGTGACTGCGTCTCCTATATGACTCCGCCCTTAAAATGAATAATTTCAGAAATTGACCACTATGACCTTGACTTTTGACCTCATTGCTACCAAAAAAATGTCTTCCTATGAAGACCTCATAAGTTTGAAGTTCATATCTCAAGTGAGTCTTGAGATATTGCGATGAGCTCTACACATGGAATTTCATAAGTTGACCTCTGTGACCCTTGACCTTTGACCTACCTTCTCCAAAATCTAATCAGATCGTCTTCCTATGATGATACATTCTATCCTCAAGTTTGAAGTTTATATCTCAAGTGGTTCTTCAGATATCACGATAACGAACTCAATACATGGAATTTCATAAGGTGACCTCTGTGACACTTGAACTTTGACCTACCGACTCCAAAATATAATCAGATCGTCTTCCTATGGAAATACATTCTATCCTCAAGTTTAAAGTTCACACCTCGATTGGTTCTTGAGACATCACGATAACGAGCTCAATACCTGTAATTTCACAAGTTGACCTCTGTGACTCTTGACCTTTGACCTACATTCTCAAAAATCTGATAAGATCATCTTCCTATGGTGATACATACTATCATCATATTTGAAGTTCATATCTCAAACTGTTCTTGAGATAATGCGATTACAAGGCTAATACCTGTAATTTCGCTAGTTTCGTTGTTTTCGCTGTCCCTCCTTGCTTCTTTCTCATTAACTGTCCAACAGTAAGAGCTCTATTCACCTCTACCTCCTTGCTTCTGTCTCAGTAACTGTCCAACAGTAACAGCTCTATTCACCTCTGCCTCCTTGCTTGTCTCTCAATAACTGTCCAACAGTAAGAGTTCTATTCACCTCTGCCTCCTTGCTTCTCTCTCAGTAAATGTTCAACAATAAGAGCTCTATTCACCTCTGCCTCCTTGCTTCTGTGTCAGTAACTGTCCAACAATAAGAGTTCTATTCACCTCTGCCTCCTTGCTTCTGTGTCAGTAACTGTCCAACAGTAACAGCTCTATTCACCTCTTCCTCCTTGCTTGTCTCTCAATAACTGTCCAACAGTAACAACTCTATTTACCTCTGCCTCCTTGCTTCTCTCTCATTAACTGTCCAACAGTAAGAGTTCTATTCACCTCTGCCTCCTTGCTTCTGTCTCAGTAACTGTCCAACAATAAGAGTTCTATTTACCTCTGCCTCCTTGCTTCTCTCTCATTAACTGTCCAACAGTAAGAGTTCTATTCACCTCTGCCTCCTTGCTTCTCTCTCAGTAAATGTTCAACAATAAGAGCTCTATTCACCTCTTCCTCCCTGCTTCCCTCTCACTAACTGTCCAACAGTAAGAGCTGAATTTACCTCTGCCTCCTTGCTTCTCTCTCAGTAACTGTCCAACAGTAAGAGTAGATCTATCAAATCTGAAATGGAAAGATTCAAACACCACATTACATCCCAAACTGCAACTTAGACCGAAATCAATAACTTTTGTAAGAACCAACAGTTCAGAAATAATGTTAATATCAATATTTTGTTTAGGTACTTCAATGCATTTTCATTTTAAGCTCTTTTCCTGTTTCAAATTGTACCATTTCTGTAATGACATTATCATGGGTGGTGGCACAACATAAATTTTTAACTGACCAATGTCTAAACCTCATCTACTTTGTGGATGACTTTTCAGTTTAAACAAGGCATTAGCGATGTTGTGTCTCGCCCACTTGTGAAAATAACTAGAATATCGCAATGTCCATTGCCATCTATAAGAATTGTAGGGCCTATCGCAAGCTGATTTTGAAATATCTGCCATAGAATGCAACACCCCATAAACTTTGAGAAGGGGTATTACATGATATGCTACTGCCTTTCACCTGCTTCCACTGCATCTACTCCCTCCCCCTTTGATACGAGTAAAATTATTGCATTGATATTTTACATGTGTGAAGGTAAAATGTGTTTGTGGTTGTAGTGTAGCTGAGGTTGCAGGTAAACTTTAACGCTTGACCTCAAATGACTTTTGACCTCTCTATGTGACCTCCGACAGCACCGCAGCATAATGTTACCCTAGTGCCTCTATCACCCAAGTTTGGTCACCATTGGACTAACAGTTGTCAAGTTATGTGTCAAAAGAGAGTCTTGCACGAAAACTTTAACGTTTGACCTCAAATGACTTTTGACCTCAAATGACTTTTGACCTCTCTATGTGACCTCCGACAGCACCGCAACATGATGTTACCCCTAGTGCATCTATCACCCAAGTTTGGTCGCCATTGGACTAACAGTTGTCAAGTTATGTGTCAAAAGAGTCTTGCACGCTTGTCACATACCTTCCAAATACTCATTAACAAGACAAATGCGACTGCGTCTCTGCGTCGCCCTTAAAGGTACTATGTCCCATTTGCAGGCCAACAAAATGAAAAGGTTAAATTCCAACGGCATTTGAAAGACAATACTAATTTAGAACTTCCCTAAAAAAAAGGGAGCTTGAAAATGTCTTTAAGTGGGAAAATAACCACTATTAGTTGTCGAATCGACTTAGGAGCTATAGAGCCAGTAAGTAATAGTCTGATTTTTCAGACCATTGTACCGAATGGTCGTACGTTTTATGCTGCGCAAAGATTCAATCAGTTCAATTTTGGCCATTACAAGAAGTGGGTTATTGATGTAGACAAATGCTCATGTACCCTTTACAGCTAATTTGAAAGCCAGTCAGTCACTCAATAGTGTCTGACAGTGAAGTCTAGCAAGTAAACAGGTTTCCTTGCATAATTTGAATATTAGGACACTGCTAACGTTTAAATTTCACAGATAGGACATACATGACATATTCATAATTCCTGCAAAGTTCTACAGAATTTGATGTTGGCTGCAAAAGGGACATAGTATCTTTAAAGGGATTGTTTAACAGTGTTAAATCTGAGATACACGGCCCTACATGTTATTAGTGTCTGTGATATGGTGTAATAATGAAGCCCTAAAAAAATTGCGCTTCAAAATGATCAAGAAGTGCCTCAAAATTGACCTCTTTGATTGACCGGTTTTACCATACTCGTTTTCCCTAATAGACTATAGTGTTATGAAAACCATCAGGCGACGGTTTTCAAAATTTGTAATTCCAATCATAAATATCTTGATAATCAGACAGGCGATCAGCTTGTAAAAGTCATGGGGTTCCTGACTGACCTAAAGGTTTATGATTATCATTGCATCATGAGCTAAATCCAGAATTTTGTTTCAGAATCTGAGACAAAGTTATCGGATCCCTTTAAAATGAATAATTTCAGAAATTGACCTCTATGACCTCGACTTTTGACCTCATTGCTAAATAAAAAAAAGGTCTTCCTATGAAGACCTCATAAGTTTGAAGTTCATATCTCACGTGAGTCTTGAGATATTGCGATGAGCTCTACACATGGAATTTCATAAGTTGACCTCTGTGACTCTTGACCTTTGACCTGTCTTCTCCAAAATCTAATCAGATCGTCTTCCTATGATGATACATTCTATCCTCAAGTTTGAAGTTTATATCTCAAGTGGTTCTTGAGATATCACGATAACGAACTCAATACATGGAATTTCATAAGGTGACCTCTGTGACCCTTGACCTTTGACCTACGTACTCCAAAATATAATCAGATCGTTTTCCTATGGTAGTACATTCTATCCTCAAGTTTAAAGTTCACACCTCAATTGGTTCTTGAGACATCACGATAACGAGCTCAATACCTGTAATTTCACCAGTTGACCTCTGTGACTCTTGACCTTTGACCTACATTCTCAAAAATCTGATTAGATCGTCTTCCTATGGTAATACATTCTATCTTCAAGTTTGAAGTTCACACCTCGATTGGTTCTTGAGATATCACAATTACGAGCTCAATACCTGTAATTTCATATGTGACAAAGTTGGTCAAAGTGGGTGAAAACTCCTTTCGGTTTGAAAACATCTTCCTCTACTCTAAGACTAGTGCCCTGTAACATAAAAGATACAATCAATCTTACGATTGATATCAATCGTAAGTCTATGGTAAACCGTGTACTGAAGAGTTACAATCGATCGTAAGATTAATTGTATCTCTTTATGTTACAGGGCACAGATCTCTAAGTATATTATTTTCATAGACCTACATCTATGAAAATTCATTTATTTTGTTAGATCTAGATCTATAAAAGCATAGAATCTAGGCATTCTATGAAAGTAAATATCTTCCGGATACTGTACTTTAAACTTTAAAGTACTTAAATTTTGGAGATATTGCTAGCCATGTCGCAAATCTATAAAAATCTTCTCCCATAATCTCATAGACTTTCTACATGACTGGAATCCAGCCATGAAAGAGTGTTAAGGGTCCCTTCATAGCGGTATGGGGTAGACTACCATCTTTCGAGGATATGTCAGAAAAATACCTAATGAATATAAGAATATCCTGAGAATGATGGTTATTCCTGATCCTGTCTACACATTCACAGAGGCAAACCTAACTAACTTTAGTAACTAAGTTAGATCTACGTGTAGACCGATAAATAGATCTATTTCGGTCCCGGGATATGCTCCACTGAGACTATTATCTGGTTGCGCGAATCCCGGCTTCCCACATAGACCGATAAAACCAATGCCCACAACAGTCGTGGAGAAAATTGTGTGCAGAAATAGATGCGCACAACACAGCACTTTCATGAAAGTGACAGCGGCTGGTCGGTCTCCTTACAAAAATGCCAGATTGCAACATCTAAGCACACTTTCGGAATCTTTCTAGTTAAAGTAAGTATATTCTAGATTCTAATTCTATAATCTATATTAATTTTGAACTTCAAAATATGGTAAAAACAAGCCCTTATCAGGGCTTTTCAATCGTGTACAAAGTGAATGGGCCGGATCTGGCCCCATAGACTCCACGTTATAACTCCGACTTAAAACCACCACGTAGACACATACAGAACCATCTGTATGTCACGCTGTGTTAACCTACCTCTAAATAAAGTAGGGTAATCTAACCTGGCTATAGGGGTATTATTGCATTATAATTCTTTAATTAGATATTTTTAATCTTCTTTAGTGGAATTTTCAGACCCTTTTTGGAGCATGCCTCCTTGGGCTTGGGAGATACAATCCAATCTTGGTGCATGCACTTTCCATTAGTACTAGTAGGAAATCACCACTGTACAGCAGTTCCCTGTACTACAAGGTAAATTCAATGAATTGACCTTGTATTAGTATATTGGCGGTGCACTGCATTCACACTATGCACGCTTTGCCGTGATTTCGAGTTACATACAGAATAACGTGTCGCTGCACACCATGATTGATATTGCATTGAATGCCGCATAAAAATGAGAGGGAAATCTCGGATAATCAACTAACCTGTTAATATGTTACACGATGTCTAGATGATCTAATATCAAGATATTGTCGAAGTCAAAGAGAAACGTACGTTGCATGCTCGAAATGTCCAAGCGACGTTGCTTAAACCAACTACGGTATCCTCAAAAACACAAAAAACAATTGAAAAAAGTGATTTTTTTTTTTGCAATACTACCTGTATATTATAACTAAACTCTAAAAATATTGATTTTTATTTTTATTTTTATTTTGACAACGACATCATGGTCTAAATTTGCAATTAAAAGGAGGCATATCATTTTTCACATTATGATGATATGGTACATACTACCGATAATTAGGTGGTCCTTCGATTTATGGGGTCATTCAAACCAATTAATTGCCCTTTAATGTTTCTATTCTAGTTTTCTTTAATTTCCACTAGCTCTTCATTTTGCCCTTTGTATTCTTATTTCACC
This sequence comes from Mesocentrotus franciscanus, assembly GCA_037976565.1. Lineage (NCBI taxonomy): Eukaryota > Metazoa > Echinodermata > Echinoidea > Camarodonta > Strongylocentrotidae > Mesocentrotus > Mesocentrotus franciscanus. The sequence goes on along the minus strand of CP137674.1, from coordinate 36,045,049 downwards.
CCTACCATGTTTCCTTATACTATCCTCTCTACTTCAAAGTGTATGCATTCTGATTCCTCTTTCTTTCCTCGGTCCAGCTCATGTATTTTTACATGTCAATAACTCGTCTCCCTCTCTCCTTCTCTATATCTATATTTTCATTAAATTTCATTATGATCATGATTTTGATCATAATCATTTCTCAATATTTTGTTCATCAGTTAAGTTATCACTTCAGTTCAGGTCACAGTTCAATCTATCAGTTCATTCATCAGTTCATCAGTTTAGCTCATCAATTCAGTTCATTTCACATCAGTTCAATATATCAGTTCATCAGTACTTCATTCATCAGTTCATATCTTAATACATCATTTTACATTAACATCATTAAATTGGATCATTGAATTGAAGATTAGCATGATCATAAGAATTGAAGACAGATCACCTAATTCGTCCTGATGACGAATTACTTTTCTAGTTCGTTCTCATGACGAATTAAAGTCTAGTTTATTTATTTATTTTTATTTCATCCGTACACTTTTTTGTGTAAACGTTTACTCGAAATCGACATGGTCAATTTCCTTCGAATTTCTGTCAGTCATCAGGCCCTATAATATCAAGTTCTAGTAACTTTCTCAAGGTCATGGGGTCATCGTGACGTCATCCAGGCGCCATTTTGTAAACATCAGGTCATTATCTTATCTCGATAACGAGTCATCAAAAATCAACCATATTTGGTATACATCAATTTTAGGTCAAAGGTCAACAAAAATGTCGACAAAATCCGCGTGCGCACCTCGACGCGCGTACGCGCGCATCAAAATTTCAAAATGCTCCAATTCGTCCCAAATTTTGTTTGCACACGTTTCAGGCCATTTTAAGCATTTTCAAAATTTGCGCGCGCACTATACGCGCGTTTTCGCGCGTATTGGCATTTTGCAACATCAAATCACCAAATTTTTTCTGTCAACATATTTGGCACATTTTCCCAAGCATTTTGATACCTTGCTTAACTTTTTCTGACCAGTAATAACGCAATGAGCGTCCGTCAAAGTATAACAGCACCCGCGGCGCGCTATCTCTATCCACAATACATAGGCAAAAACATGCCTATACAAAACTCATTGTAACTCTTCAGAATGGATGGATACCCCAATTTTTTTCATATTTGGATAGATTATGAGTCGGAGATATGATTTCATGTCTCATTTGACCCTCAATCAACTCATGACGTCATCATATCGGCCTCCGAACTCAAAATTTCAATTTGCATATTATGACGTCAGCATATTTTTGGAAAATTGATTGTATCTCTGTAAATATTGATCGATTTTCTTCCAAATTTTGATATGTTCTAGCTGAGACAATTCTCTACAAATGCAGTCACCACGATTTTCATTTTGACAAAGGCATCATGACGTATTTTGGGATTAAAGGAGGCATGTCAATTTTTCACATTTTGCGTGTATTCTCTATGGGACATGACTTTTTCCTAAACTGGATTCTACATTCCCGTCTTTCGCGAGCAATATCTCCGTCGTTTTAGCTCTGTTTTCGCTGAGCTTCGAGTATGTTGTAGCTGAGACAATAAGCTATCACAAGTGTGCCCTTTATTTTTCGATCAGATGCCGGGATCAAGCTCATATTTCACTTGCAAAGTGGGATTTGAGAATTCCATTTTCCGTTCACGTGTAATGTCTATGTGGATTATTTTGGTATAGTGGTCATAGCACTTGCCTCCCATTCCGGCGACCCAAGTTCGATTCCTGGTGGGTCATTTTTTTTTTTTTTTTGCCGTCGTTTTAAATTTGATTTTATGATCTTCTTCGACTATTATAACATATTATCATATACAATCACAAACATTGTAATAAAATGCCTAATTTTGCGTGTTATATCTATGGGGAAGAATGTCAATCGTTTGAGTACAACCCTATGGGAAATCTGATTCCTTGTCGTGTATTAAACCTATAGGGTTAATCTCCCAAGTCTGTTGGAATATATCAAATCATCCCATTTTCATGATGTTTAGTCTCCTTCCCAGACGTTTATACTTTCCAGTAATTCAGCCTAGGTATATGCAATCTTTACGTCTCTCCCGCGGACATAGAATTGTTTACATGTCTATAACTTCTCTCTTTCTCTATAATATAGTAAATATTCAATTCTATTTATGCTGGAAATATTAAAAGCATCGTTCTCCATTGCATCTCTTTCTCTTGCTCTCTGTTGCTCTGTTTCCCTTCCCCTCTCTTGATCTGCCCTCTATCCTTCTCTTGCTCTCTCATTGCATCTCTCTCTTTACTCTTTCACTCTCTCCCTATCTCTGTCTCCCTCTCTTGCTCTGCCTAGCTCCCTCTGTCTCTGCCTCTCATTGTATACTCTCTCACCCTCTCCCTTTCCCGGCCTCTGGTTCTCGTTCTCCCTCCGATATCTATTGTAATTTTCTTTAATTTCCTCTAGCTCTTCATTTTGCCCTTTGTATTCTTATTTCACCCCTACCATGTCCTCTCTCCTTCAAAGTGTATGCATTCTGATTCCTCTTTCTTCCCTCGGTCCAGCTCATGTATTTTTACATGTCAATAACTCGTCTCCCTCTCTCCTTCTCTATATCTATATTTTCATTAAATTTCATTATGATCATGATTTTGATCATAATCATTTCTCAATATTTTGTTCATCAGTTAAGTTATCACTTCAGTTCAGGTCACAGTTCAATCTATCAGTTCATTCATCAGTTCATCAGTTTAGCTCATCAATTCAGTTCATTTCACATCAGTTCAATCTATCAGTTCATCAGTACTTCATTCATCAGTTCATATCTTAATACATCATTTTACATTAACATCATTAAATTGGATCATTGAATTGAAGATTAGCATGATCATAAGAATTGAAGACAGATCACCTAATTCGTCCTGACGAATTACTTTTCTAGTTTATTTTTATTTCATCCGTACACTTTTTTGTGTAAACATTTACTCGAAATCGACATGGTCAATTTCCTTCAATTTCTGTCAGTCATCAGGCCCTATAATATCAAGTTCTAGTAACTTTCTCAAGGTCATGGGGTCATCGTGACGTCATCCAGGCGCCATTTTGTAAACATCAGGTCATTATCTTATCTCGATAACGAGTCATCAAAAATCAACCATATTTGGTATACATCAATTTTAGGTCAAAGGTCAACAAAAATGTCGACAAAATCCGCGTGCGCACCTCGACGCGCGCGTACGCGCGCATCAAAATTTCAAAATGCTCCAATTCGTCCCAAATTTTGTTTGCACACGTTTCAGGCCATTTTAAGCATTTTCAAAATTTGCGCGCGCATATGCGCGCGCGTTTTCGCGCGTTTTGGCATTTTGCAACATAGAATCGCCAAATTTTCTCTGCCATCATGTTTGGCATATTTTTTCCAAGCATTTTGATACCTTGTTCACTTTTTTCTGACCAGTAATAACGCAATGAGCGTCCGTCAAAGTATAACAGCACCCGCGGACCGCGCTATCTCTATCCACAATACATAGGCAAAAACATGCCTATACAAAACTCATTGTAACTCTTCAGAATGGATGGATACCCCCAATTTTTTTCATATTTGGATAGATTATGAGTCGGAGATATGATTTCATGTCTCATTTGACCCTCAATCAACTCATGACGTCATCATATGGCCTCCGAACTCAAAATTTCAATTTGCATATTATGACGTCAGCATATTTTTGGAAAATTGATTGTATCTCTGTAAATATTGATCGATTTTCTTCCAAATTTTGATATGTTCTAGCTGAGACAATTCTCTACAAATGCAGTCATCACGATTTTCATTTTGACAAAGGCATCATGGCGTATTTTTGGGATTAAAGGAGGCATGTCAATTTTTCACATTTTGCGTGTATTCTCTATGGGACATGACTTTTTTCTAAACTGGATTCTACATTCCCGTCTTTCGCGAGCAATATCTCCGTCGTTTTAGTTTTGTTTTGCTGAGCTTTGAGTATGTTGTAGCTGAGACAATAAGCTATCACAAGTGTGCCCTTTATTTTTCGATCAGATGCCGGGATCAAGCTCATATTTCACTTGCAAAGTGGGATTTGAGAATTCCATTTTCGTTCACGTGTAATGTCTATGTGGATTATTTTGGTATAGTGGTCATAGCACTTGCCTCCCATTCCGGCGACCCAAGTTCGATTCCTGGTGGGTCATTTTTTTTTTTTTTTTGCCGTCGTTTTAAATTTGATTTTATGATCTTCTTCGACTATTATAACATATTATCATATACAATCACAAACATTGTAATAAAATGCCTAATTTTGCGTGTTATATCTATGGGGGAAGAATGTCAATCGTTTGAGTACAACCCTATGGGAAATCTGATTCCTTGTCGTGTATTAAACCTATAGGGTTAATCTCCCAAGTCTGTTGGAATATATCAAATCATCCCATTTTCATGATGTTTAGTCTCCTTCCCAGACGTTTATACTTTCCAGTAATTCAGCCTAGGTATATGCAATCTTTACGTCTCTCCCGCGGACATAGAATTGTTTACATGTCTATAACTTCTCTCTTTCTCTATAATATAGTAAATATTCAATTCTATTTATGCTGGAAATATTAAAAGCATCGTTCTCCATTGCATCTCTTTCTCTTGCTCAGTCTCTCCTCTCTCTCTTGCTCTGTTTCCCTTCCCCTCTCTTGATCTGCCCTCTATCCTTCTCTTGCTCTCTCATTGCATCTCTCTCTCTACTCTTTCACTCTCTCCCTATCTCAGTCTCCCTCTCTTGCTCTGCCTAGCTCCCTCTGTCTCTGCCTCTCATTGTATACTCTCTCACCCTCTCCCTTTCCCGGCCTCTGGTTCTCGTTCTCCCTCCGATATCTATTGTAATTTTCTTTAATTTCCACTAGCTCTTCATTTTGCCCTTTGTATTCTTATTTCACCCCTACCATGTTTCCTTATACTATCCTCTCTACTTCAAAGTGTATGCATTCTGATTCCTCTTTCTTTCCTCGGTCCAGCTCATGTATTTTTACATGTCAATAACTCGTCTCCCTCTCTCCTTCTCTATATCTATATTTTCATTAAATTTCATTATGATCATGATTTTGATCATAATCATTTCTCAATATTTTGTTCATCAGTTAAGTTATCACTTCAGTTCAGGTCACAGTTCAATCTATCAGTTCATTCATCAGTTCATCAGTTTAGCTCATCAATTCAGTTCATTTCACATCAGTTCAATATATCAGTTCATCAGTACTTCATTCATCAGTTCATATCTTAATACATCATTTTACATTAACATCATTAAATTGGATCATTGAATTGAAGATTAGCATGATCATAAGAATTGAAGACAGATCACCTAATTCGTCCTGATGACGAATTACTTTTCTAGTTATTATTATTATTATTATTACTATTACTATTACTATTAT
>CP137674.1:36021384-36039134 GCA_037976565.1 Mesocentrotus franciscanus | reverse complement strand
AGGATTTTGCCCCAAGAGTTAATTGATATTCTTAGATTTTGTCAAAGTACGAGAAAGTGCTGAAGACCTCATCGAAGCTCAATGCACCGAGATATCTCAGATACGTAAAAAATTCCACTCTAAATATAAGCATACTATTGAGGAATATCTTACCAGTGCTGAGGGACAGGGGCTTAGGGCGTTTCGATCAAATGGAATGAAAATAAACGGAGCACATGGGGCTCAGGTTATTGCCGACCTACATGCCTGCATACGTAGCGTGTATATACATAGCATCGGCGCGTGCGCAATAACATGCATGCCATGCATAAAGCTCTATAGGCTAGCTAGGCTGGGAATAACCAGCATGGTCGCCCGCAGCACTTTAGTATGGTGGCCCTGAAGGGACATCGCAAATAGACGAAATCGCCAATTATTCGCGACGAAATTGGCGACAAATTTCACAATATCGTGAATTTCGTCGTGAATAATTGGCGATAAAATATACGACGTCGTCAATTTTATCGTGAAAATTGGCGATAAAATACACGATAAAGTTCACGCCTGGCTGATTTCGTCGCCAATTATGTCGTGAATATTTTTTCCTTCCTTGGTATTACCAAACGTCAAACAAACAAGCGCCTGAAGACGATTATTAGGAGACGTTTTCACCACGATTTCTGTGAAAATGGTAGGTTTTAACTTCAAATTATGCTCTATTTGTATTCTATCTTTGACAAGATAGGAATAAGGGTAATTGTACAACGGAAAATTACCCGGTATGCAATTAATGGTCTAGATGCACTTAATGCATTGTCCCATACATTCATTTCCATGTTGTAATATCTATTGTAATAGTACTATAGGCTAGCCTATACTATAGCACACTCAATTTCTCAAACTGAGCAGAGTCAACAAATACTGAAAGAGTCGATGTAAAACAGAATAGTAGCATTCTAGTGCATCAGCTGTAGTCTGTAGAATATTGCATTGTACCGAAGAGGACATAGTCTACATACCTTCCTCTACGACTAGTCTACGGCTCGAGTGATTATTGCATTGGCCGACATTTGAATTTGAATTTTTAATAATATTTATTTGATATTTCAATGCGCTTGCAACAACGTGAATTATTAGTAATTAAGCTAGGGCCTAGCCTAGGTCGGATGTTGTTTTCAGAGTGATGGTATGCAGGTTTTGAAAGATATTTATTTTCAAAAATAAACAAATTTTTGTTTTAATACGTGGCCAGGACCAGACACGGACTGGTAACACTAACACTAACATGTGTAATTTAACTGTATCGGAGCTTGGAGATAATTGATAATTTGTGATAGATCTAAACTTCTAAAGCAAAATCAAATTCGTATTCAATCCTGACAATCTCTCCACCAAATCAAATATCTCGATTCTGTTTCTCTGTGTAATCAAAGTTTATTCTTTATGTTATTATTGCAGGAGCTACTGCATCATCCCTTTGTGCTGAAAACCTTATCTTGGTTGTTTGATGGTCGCCATTTTCCTTTTATATTGACAACATTGACCTTCCGTGTCTTCGTTAATCGTCGGAACTCTACCTTTGACATCGCCCAATTGTTTCTTCGTTTACGATCATCATGAGAACTTTACTTTCGCCATCATCGACATCGCTGAAAACCGTTTCTTCGTATGAAGACCATGCCATCTTTCAGTTCGACAGTACGAACCCCAGTTTGTATATTAACATCGTCGATTTCTGTTCTTCCACACCTTTAAAAATATGCTATTCTTTACCACATCGTCAGAAACTTTGCTATTCTTTACACATCATGTACTTTTGTTCTTCGACATCGTCAGAAACTTGGCTCTTCTTTTCCACATCGTTGAATCTTGTTTCTTCGAGATCGTATATAAGAAACTTTACCATCGTCGTCATCGACATAATCGACCCTCGTTTCTTCAACATCGTCAGTTCATCATTGACAATATCATCAACATCGCGCATTTGACAAGTTTGATAATAATGTAATTTGTAAAGCGGCAGTCTTTCGCTATATAAATAGACTTTGATATTGTTAACATGCGACTGTTATTGGAATATTTCCCGGCTAGATTTTAGCACGGATTTAAATAAACGCTCATGGTTTAAATTATATATCTTGTTTCCACTGTTTTTTTATTATAGCTGTCTGGTCTCTCGTGAATCACAGTAGAAAGAAAAGGATGAATTAAATTAGGAATTAATTGGGATGTTGACCGAGTTATGATCATCGATCATGATCATTCAACTCCTAATCGGGCTCCTAATCCAGTTCTTGCCAAAACTCTATATGCAGCAACATCATTTAGAAAAGCCACAAACATGCTATGAAGCACTCATTTTGTATGGTAATGTGATTCAAATATTTGATCAAAACTTGGGGTAATTCTTTGTGTCACATCTTGTTTGATTGTGTTTGTTACAAGGACACATCTGTATAATTTATTTTACACCGTATCAAAGATTGCAGTAACTTCTTCCTTTTCAATATACTGCTCTAAGGATGAGCCATTTTGGGAGGGCCACAGCCTTCTGAAGTCTTAATAAATGTATATTCCACACTCTTACTCTTTCTCGGCACCTTCTTTCCTTGCTCTCTTCTTCCTTTGTTTCTTGATCCCTTCGTGTTTCTTCTCCTCCTTCCTCCTTTTCTTTTCTGCTCTGTTCCCTTCTTTTATTCTCTCTCTCTCTTCTTCTCTTTCTTCTTCTGCCCCTCGTATTCTCTCCTCCTTTTCATCCCAATGCTCCTCTCTCCTTCTGCTTCCTATCATTCCTCTCGTTCCTGTTTCTTTTGTTTAATTCATCATTCATACTTGTTCAACAGCTTTTGTATGAATGTATATAGAGTTCAGGTAAAATTAGTTTGTTTTCCATATGATGTTACTTACACATCAGTCACAAAGTTCGTTTCTAAATTCTATTTATTCATTTCGAATTCATGTAACATCGTCTGTTTGGAGCCACAATGGCATTGATCTATATTACTTTGACATGGAGTTAGCGCCCTTGTGACCCTAAACAGATGATATGTTAAACGTGTCCGTTAATAATTTTCTACATTATGAATAATATGAAGTATTAGCCCTGCATTGTTAATAATAAAACATGACCTGGGCTTCTTCTCTTTTCTACTTCTATATACTTTTTATTTTGTAGTATCTATACAAGTATATGTACTATTACTTCCTTTGTTAATAAAGTGATATTGGAACAAAAACTGCTGCAAAATTTAAGAAACTGAAATTACTGAAATTGAGGTTTTCTGCGTACAACAGGCTAGTAAACCCAAATAGGGCATTCTGTCATCAACACATTTGTTTTGAAAATCCTTGCAGAAGTGTGTTTAAAATGACACCCCCTTTCATGCATGTCATTATACAATTTAAGTTCATTTTTGCCACAAAATTTTGGGCTGCCAACACTGTAGATTTCTTGAAACCTCTCAAAAACTGATTACACTTAAAACGTTGACACATGAAGTAATAACCAACACCAAACATGATCATGGTAAAATTTGTTAGGTTATTTTAATATGAAGTGTATAAACAAGTATGAACATAGGAAAAAGATCTGTCTAAATGCACCGTTTTCATGATAATACAACTGAATAGTTGTTACACTCAGCTTTTGTAATAGATTTTCAAGAACATTAAAATGTACTTAAAAACGCCCATGCATTCAGTGTGAAAGACAAAACAGCAGAACAAGTACATATTAATAACATAATTGGCGGTAATGCTTCTTTGGGAATGGAAAATTGCAAACATGAGTATCTTATATGGCATCAAATGACAGTTGGTAAGACATTTGCTTTTTTGTGATTTTTCTCTTGATCCATAATTGCGTATCATATAGTTTCAATACCTTCATTATAACATACATGAACATGTATAACAAGAGGCCAATGGACCTTGTGTTTAAAGGTACTATGTCCCATTTGCAGGTCAAAAAATGAAAAGGTTAAATGCCAACAATTTTTGTGGGAAAATAACGACCATTAGTTGTCGAATCGACATAAGTGATTGCTATGGGCTAAGTAATAGTCTGATTTTCAGACCCTTGTACCAAATGGTCGTACGTTTTGTGCTGCACAAAGATTCAATCAGTTTAATTTTGGCCATTACAAGTAGTGGGTTATTGATGTAAACAAATGCTCATGTACCTGTTACAGCTCATTTTATGTATGTTATTACCAAAGAAAAAGATGTCAGTCAGTCACTCAATATTGTCTGACAGGGAAGCCTAGAAAGTAAACAGGTTTCCTTTGATGTTGGCTGCAAAAGGGACATAGTATCTTTAACAGAGCCTGTGAAATTAGTGGCCACAGCAATTACTATACTATATTATCATGTGTGCCCTTGGGTAAGTAGTACATCGAAAATGTATCACAGATAAATATTTTTAAATATCTCCCCCATGCATAAACATCTGGCAACACTACGTACAAGAGACCTAAACCTTAGGGGAGCACTGCCGCCGAGTCCCCATGAGGGGCAACGTAATCAATACAAACAAATTCAGATCCCTCTCAAATGTCAAATTTTATTGAGTGCCAGCATTAAGTTTTAGAGTCAAAGTAAAGAAATTGCTATATAGGACAATTTCGGGGTTCCCGTGAGGGGCAAGGTACTGCAACAACCTATCATTTCTAATGAATGATCCCTGCCAAATTTGATTGAATTTTGTCTTGTATATTTTCAAAGAAAGAACAATTAACCTTAATGCTTCCTGCTGTACTATGTGGCAGAGGTATAAAAGTAAATTTTATCTTTCTACAGACCCCCCAAAAAAAAAAAAAATACACTGAATTTACACTATTTAATTATTTATTGAACTGTTAAACAGTTAAATAAGGGCATTTTTGGTATGACAAATGGCAAATTTGCATTCCTAAAATTGAATTGATAGCACACATTGCATATTACAAAATCTAAAAAGTGAACCATCAGATTTGATTTGATTTGATTTGATCGATTTGAAAAGGTAATTATTAAAAACCAGATGGCAGCTCAAGAGTGGAATTGAGTGGAATTTACATCATAAAAATTTCAAATAAATGCAATACAAAGTAAATATGATACAATTTGACATTAAGACTTATACATAATCAAAGGGAAATACATTGTAGCCATGGCATAGCATGTATATCAAAATAAAATAGGGTGAAATTAAACTTTATACAAATCAAGCGAAGAGCTGCTGTTTCAAGTAATTAGAAAATTAGGTATATAGTACTACTTAGTATAAAGTGGGAGTTGGGTCCGTGAAATATAATTATATGATATAAGTTTATTTAAAAGCATAGGGATTTGTATCTTAAAGGCATCGTTTAACAATGTTAAATCTGAGATGCACGGCCCTACGTGTTATCAGTGTCTGTGATATGGTGTAATATTGAAGCCCTAAAAAAATTGCGCTTCAAAATGATCAAGAAGTGCCTCAAAAAGTAAAAATCTTTGAGTGACCGGTTTTACCATACTCGTTTTCCCAATAGACTATAGTGTTGTGAAAACCGTTAGGAAAACGCAAAATTTGATTTCGATTTCCAATCATAAATATCTTGATAATCAGACAGGCGATCGGCTTGTAAAAGTCATGGGGTTCCTGACTGACCTAAAGGTTTATAATTATCATTGCATCATGAGCTAAATCCAGGATTTTGTTTCAGAATCTGAGACAAAGATACCCAATTCCTTTAAGTCTTTAAAACTAGTTAATAACATGATCTTATTGTGGGTTAACTATAGTATCCAATATACATTATTAAACTTGTATGTACTGTCCAATATGCAATGTCCAAAATAGGGTAAAGTTCATGAATAAACCAGTATTTTAGTTCACAAGAGATGAGTAAGGAAGGGGGTTGGACTATTTCTGTGTCTTTCAGTCCTTCACAAGTTCACAAATTTGCCAGTGTTCCTGGTGTTGTACCCATGTTTACTACGCGGGGCAACAGGTGATGGAGCTTTGAAGAAGGGTCCATCATTGATTCAGCTAACGTGACACAGAGACTGTACCTTCTGTCTCTGAGGGTTGGTAGCTTTAGTTGATCTATAGCATTAGAGTAACATATATCACGACCCAGGATGATCTGGCAAGCATGCTTCTGGATACGCTCTATTGATTCTCCTTGTTTCTCGCGATGCCGCCTGACCAGACTGGGACAGCGTATTCCAAGACGGGTTGAACGATGCTCAGGTATATAGTCACTAGACCATGAGGGGGTAGGCCATGGTGTTTTAATCTGCGGAGTAAGTAGAGGGGACTGTTGCTTCTACGGATCATTGATTTTACACGCGTGTCCCATTTGAGATTGGACTGAAGAAACACTCCAAGCAGCTTGATGACATTGCAGTGTTGTACAGTGTGATCAGCAAGGCTAAGGCGAGAGGCAATGTCCTGCTCAGATGATTCTTGGCAGCGGCGGCGAAGTCTGAGGCTTCCACAAATGCACTTCACCTGCCAAACACTATAGAGGGAAAGATAATATATCACAGTTTAAACCCAAAATACAAAAATGCCCCCTTAGTTACCGACATTCAAGCTAATGGATATTCTGTGGTGTATCTTCCTTTGGAAATCGGCTCTACAGACAATGTGCCTAGGATAAAGCAGCTGTTGAAAGAAATTGGAAAACCTGTCAACTTGAAACAAATTTGAGAGAATCTATCCAAACTATCTATTGTATCTTTGTTTGTCATATACTACTCAAAGAATGCCAATAAATGGGAAACCAAAATTCCTCTTTGAATTTCAAGTATGTAAGGATAACCAGTCTAATATTTTCTTTCTATTGCTTGCCTCTTTTCATTGCCTGGCACATTAACCCAAATGAGACTCTCAAAATACTCATTATGTATGCTTCCTATTGATTCAGTTGATATATTAAATGAATTTTCAATATTTAGCTCCTTTTATTTGATCTATAGCTAGGAATATCCAAAACTCCTCAGTCCTCACTATGTTGTAAAATTGGTTTATTTTTTTGTTTATATAAAATTATATGTACTTTTAATGCCCTGCAATTTCCAGTAAAATAGAAATGTCCTGGGCTATTCTATCTTCTCCTTTGTTGTGCAAGTTTGAACAATAAAGCGATGTTTAAAAAATAAAAATAAAAATAAATACTTCAAATTCCAACATTGAACCCAGCAATGCATACATGTGCAAAACAATCATATTATGATACATAAACAGGGGCCCCAACAGTTTGATGTAAAATTATGCAGTAGCATTATCAGTTATTTTATGAACATGCCATTCAAAGCAATGGTACATGTAGTTGGTTTTTATGTTATCAAAAATGCTCCAGGTTTTGAAAGATTTATCTTTCGGGTTAGGTACATCCATAAATAAAAATTAACAAATAATGAAACATCACGTATAAAAATTGTTTTATAGTTCATACCTCTTCCTGATGCCATGTCGATAATGCTCAATGGATAGCCTGTTACAAAATAAGAGGCAATCCAGTAACGTACTGTGCGTTATAGAATTTGTGAAATTAAGGAGCAAAACAAATTTTGAAAAACTTTTAAAAAGCATCCACATATACAATAGATAACTGTTTTCACATCTATTATATCAAGTTGTTAGCTTGAAATACTAGATACTCGTGTGTTTAGATCCTACCAATGGTATACACATAAAGTAAAGTATTGCAGAACACTTTTGGGGTTGAAATCAAATGAATTGCACATTTACAATGACTTGAAAATATGTTCGGGACAAATTTCAAAGAACATCAAATATTTCAAAGGTCATACATGTATATACATGTAGGTCTGTGACATTGTTCCCGATTAAAAGAACATTAAGACTCATAAACATACCAGTACAGTTCTCTTGTAGTCAGGTGGCTTAGCGTCAAATTTATCGACTATCGTTACTTGCCGGATAAAAGCACCATTTTTGGTACATTGCTACTGATATTAGGGTAGGAGCCCTGGCAAGAATATCATATAAGGGTGTGGGACAGGGCGTCGCTTTGTAGTCCACAACTAATTTGTATGGTAATATAACATTGAGTTTTTGTTGTACAACGCCATGGGGCCCCATTCACACATATATGAATATTTATGCCAGGGGCTCCTACCCTACCATCATTCAGCAGGTCTTAATGAAGCCCTGTATCAAAAATGGCGTTTGTACAACAACAACTCAGTAATATATTACCTTATAAATTATTTGTGGGCTACGAGGCGACGACCCTGCCTCACACCCTTATATGATATTCTTGCCGGGGGCTCCTACCCTTATATCGTTCAGTAGGTCCTAAGGCAGCCCTGTATCAAAATGGCATTTGTACAACAACAAATCAATGTTGTATTACCTTCTAAATTATTTGGGGCTACGAGGCGACGCCCGCCCCACACCCTTACATGATGTTCTTGCCGGGGGCTCCTACCCTCATATCGTTCAGTAGGTCCTAAGGAAGCCCTGTACCAAAAATGGCATTTGTACAACAATAAATCAATGTTATAAAATCATTTGGGGCTCCAAAAGACGCCGCACCCACACCCTTAAATTGAAATTTTGCCGGGGGCTCCTAGCCTAATATCGTTTAGTAGGTCCTAAGGAAGCCTTGTACCAAAAATGGTGCTTTTATCCGGCAAGTAACGATAATTTCACTAAGCCACCTGACTACTGATACCAATAAATATTATAGAAATGTAACGTACCTGCATATTCTAATGGGGTAACCTCGCTAGATTCATAATGCGGAACGAGGGTCGCTATTCATAATACTGAATGAGGGTCGCTATTCATAAAAATTAAATAAGCAAACAAAATGATAATAAGGGAAATATTGAAAGGGGACACCCCATGGCTGTGGCGTAACCATGGTGGGGGCGATACATGGCCTTGAATATGTGTCGAAAACATTTATTAAAAACATACATTTCTGAACAAAAAAGAAAAAGGTGTGACACAATTATGTACATGACCCATCACCCTCCCTCCAATCAGTCCGACCACGCTGCACCATTTGGCCCAACCCTCCTGCAGCATTCCCTTGGTACAAGTACATATTACCAACAATTTTCGTCAAGGTGTTGCCATCAAGGGGCTTATCTATCATGTCCCTAACCCTCAGCAAATGAAGAAAGCGATGGAGAGGAGGTTGTAGGGACTTAGGTTATATACCATGATTTTGTGACCGTTAGGTGTTACGCGAATGGTGGCGTTCCCTGTATTACCGGTATGTCTTTTTTAAAGTATATTGTACCTGTTATCTTTGATGATTATATAGAGACATCCCCATTACCTACATATAGCTAATATATTTGCCCCGCTCCTGTGGTGACAAAAATAAAGTAAAACCCAACACACATATAATTATATCTGACTGATCTTATCCTGGCTACGCCACTGCATGAGACATTAAGTAGAACAAGCAGGCCCATGCTATTTTAGGAACTATATAGTAATTGTTTATACAACAATAATGTTTTGTGGAAAGTAGCTTTTAAAAGGACCTATGGATCTACAAATTATATAGCCTTAGCCATAATCCAGTCCCAGAAGTCAAGGACCAGGCCCCAGAAGCTCAATTTTAGCCAATGAAGAGTTTCAAGATTTTCGTTTTCCAGGAATTATCCAACCTCAGGATACTAGTAATCATATCAATTAACCTAACTTCATTTATCCACAATCTTGATTTCCTGAAACTTTCCTAACACCGAAAACAAAAGGAGATGGACGGACCATAAGCCTAGTTACTGCCCGGAGAGGGGTGGGAGGGGGCACTTTAAAATTGTGTTTTGTTTGGGGATAGGGGCTTGAACATTTTCGAACTTGAAGGTTTTCGTCATGTAGCGTACACAGAGGTAATGAGATCCGAATATGAATCATATCAAAATCAAAATTTTATTGGGGTGGTGGTGGTGGTGGTGACGGGTAAGGAGGTCTGATAAGGTCTAGAGCAACAAAATAAAAATAAAAATGCTGTGAGAAATTTGATTTTGTATTTATATATTATAGGGTGGGATATCTAGCAACAAGGGGCAGGATATAATGATAAATACAGAACGAACGCCAGGACAAATACGGAATGTAAATACAAATATGCATGCAGGTCCAGAATTTTTAAAGAAAACATTACCGTAGCTGATTCGAGACATGATAAATTCAAACCAAACACAGAAAATACACGTAATAATTGTTCAAATCCATGTTTGTTTACAGCAAAATATAAAATTACAATAAAGGGAACAAAACAAATGAGGAGTAAGGCTGACGTGAATTGTCATGAAACAAGATCTATTACAGAACAAACACATCATTACATATAAAATATCCCCAGCCCCCCTCCCCCTTTCTTAAAGGCAATACAAAGTTTTGGGAAATTTTGAAAATGGCCGGATAGCGATTCTTTAAAATTTTGATATATGATTTCCAAATGGGAATAGCCAATCGGTTGATTTTAGTCAAGAAACATTGTTTTAAAGCTAAATTAATATTTTGACCTTGAGAGGGAGCTATACAACATAAAGAGTTTATTATTTACAATTTCATCTTTAGACTTGATTTCAACCGCGACAACGATCACTGAAAATTGTAGGATCCCATATGCTTCCAATATGTTCATTTCAACCAAATTCATGACCCCATACCAAAACTTTGTATTACCTTTAATATCATTTTATTTATCTATTTAATTTCTATGAATAGCGACCCTTTCCGTATTATGAATAGCAACCCTTTCTGTATTATGAATAGCGACCCTCTTCTCGTATTTATGAATAGCGACCCTCTTCTCGTATTATGAATAGCGACCCCTTCTTCGATTATGAATAGCGGTCCTTATGAATAATGACCCTCTCCTCATATTTTGAATAACAACCCTCATTCCGCATTATGAATGGCGACCCTCTTCTCACATTATGAATAGCGACCTCTTCTCGTATTATGAATAGCGACCCTTTGTCGTATAATGAAGAGGGACCTTATGAGTAATGACCCCGATTTTGAATTATGAATAGCGATCCTCTTCTCATATATTATGAATAGCAACCCTCTTATTCAATTATAAATAGCGGTCCTTATGAATAATGATCCTTTTCTCAAATTATGAATAGTGGTCCTCTTGAATAGCGGTCCTTATGAATACCGGTAGTGATCCTTATGAATAGCTGTCCTCATAAATAGCGGTCCTTATGAATTGAGAGCAGACCACATTCTAACAGAACTTTAGATGATCATACATTTGGTGTATACACTGTATTTCAACTTAAATATGTAACACTGCCCATTTCTCTATTGACAAATCTAACAGGTCTTAAAAATAAAGTTGTCCTTTATATTTAAACTGATCTCTCTTGTACATTACTAGTTCATACCTTTACAAATAAAAGTATTTGTTGTTCAAGCTTCATTAAAGAGACTTGTTAACATTGTTCAGATGAGAGAAAATGGTGATTAAGGTAGTGACTTCAATGCTAGATGTACATTTAAAGATAATCTGAAAGTTTGAGTGAAAACAGGCCAGTATTAATGATAACAATTGGAAAAAATGATATACTTGATTCCTGAATTCTCCCAACTATATTATTATATGTATCAACTAGGTTTTAGCAAGGACAATTAAAAACAAAAGTATTAAGTCGTTTGACTGTAGTAACATTCCTTCATGAAAACAACTTAGGCCAGCAGTTTGATTGCAAGGGATATGAAGCAGTCTGTAACAGGAGCTTAGCAATGTATAACCCATCATTAACTAAGATAAATCATTTGAACATACACTCAATAAGATAACACAGCTGCCAGTCAGTTGTTTGGTTCTAAGGGATATAAAGAAAAGACACATCAGAAGTCTGTAGGTAAGCTTAGCAATGTATAACACCATCATTAACTATAGAATTTTATTTTGTTTTCATTTGAACTGCATCTCAATAAAGATACATTCAGCTTAGAACATCATCAATCACATAAGTTATATATGTTGACATATCAATCTCTGGTACTGTATGGAGTGTTGACAATGACACATTGTGACTACAAGTTGTAGGGCTTGCTTGCATGAATGCCAACCAGGTAATCTGTTGAATGAATAATAAAAGAAACATATGCAAACAAAATCTAGTGATAAACTTTGCACATTATAAAACAAAACAAAAACACCCAAACACTAAAGTCCTACTGTATAACCCTACAAGCGTCTATCAGTGGACATGGATGCATCATTAGAGACACAGCAGAATGTTGGTTTTGTTTTTCAAATTTAAAATGCCACGACTAAGATACCTCTAGGACTCGTCTGATTTTGAGGTGTTTTGTCATATTTTTGAACATATTTGCGTAAGTTCGATTTCGCATATTTCAAAGGTCAAAGGTCATAGCTCATTAAATATGCGAATCTGGTTTCACTTTGATAACTTTAGTAATGCTAAATTTTTGACCGCCGTGCCGGTCCTCCCGTAGAGTATAAAACACGCTTGCTTACATTATTTTTATCACCTGACGAAGTGTTGCAGCGGCGCACGAAACGTCGAGATCTTTTGATTCCTTATTGTCCACATTGCGAGACAAACGAATATCACTAGCGATATTATTTTCTAAACTTTAGTAATGTTTGACGAATTTTAATGAAATTTAATATGAAGGTACATGGTATCAATATACAGCCTAAGTTCAATTTCTGAGTATGTAGGTCAAAGGTTAAAGGTCATAGCTCATCAAATATGCAAAAACACCTAATTATATATGTGAAAATGTGGTTAACTTCCCTGCCTGGTAATATGATAGTATAGTCTAATGAAAGTAACTTGTTCTGACATATATAGGCCATAATTTGTACCCTGCGAGGGGATGCTACGCTTTGCGTTGACTTGTTTAAATACCATGGCAAGATATAAGGTTTTTAAAAGTTACTCACACTGTGGGTTACCTTTTCACATTTAATATTTTATTAGGCCTATTTGACATTGCTCTACATTTGTATCTGTTCATACCAATCTGAAAATTTAATTGATTTATCCCGAGTAATTTAGCAATACATTGAACTGTCTCATACATGTAGGGCTTGCTTCGCACATCCATTCAACCTACCTGTTCAAAGTCTAGAAACTAGAATTATCCTTTTACATTTTCATGTTAAAGTTAAACATATCATATCATTATATTCTTGAAAATCTGGGAGCAGCCCCAGCCCCCCTCATCCATCTGTGTGTTATAGAATTAACACACGTTTCTATGGGATATGTCAACAAACTTAGACTTATGACTGTTTCGAGAAACTGGCCCACAGGTTTCATAGTCAAGTTCACCCCTCCTTTGTCGACAACCTGAACACTATGATGACATGCGCCAAGAGATACATATTTACATTTTACACTGACAAATATTTTTACTGAGCAAAAATTGCCATAAAACATGCAAAATTCATAAGCTTTGTGGACAATATAGGAAAATGGCTAAACAAATATGTAGATCTAGACCCTAGCTATAGGTCTAGTCTAGATCCAACTATGTAAGCAGGGTAATTTACGCTTTAGCGACTTGCCTTATTTTTGGAGGATCATTATAGCAACGGCCAATAAGAGAACAGAAAAAAAAGCTTTGATACAAGAAAAGTTAAATCATAATATCTAACCACAATGTTATCCAGTCATAATTGAGAGTTGCACAAATCAATCAATTCGGGTGACAATTTGTATTCCTCTGTATGCATGTGCAACCACTAGATTTCCAATAAAATTTGTTGCAAATTTCAATGTTGATGCACCAAGAAAAAATAGTTTGGTAGATTTCAAGGAAAAAAAAAATTAAAAAATTAAAAGTTTGAAATCCTAATTTTTCTTTTACTTAAACATACTATATGTCCCATCTGCAGGCCAAAAACATGAAAAGGTTAAATTCCAACGGCATTGAAAGATAATACTAATTTCAAAGTTCCCTCAAAACGAAAGGGCTTGAAAAGTCTTTTAGTGGGAAAATAATGAGCATTAGTTGTCGAATCGACTTAAATGATTGCAATCATTTAGTAATAGTCTGATTTTCAGACCCTTGTACCGAATGGTCGTACGTTTTGTGCTGCGCAATGATTCAATCAGTTTAATTTTGGCCATTATAAGAACTGGGTGATTGATGTAGACAAATGCTCATGTACCTTTACAGCTCATTTACCGGTAATGTATGTTATTACCAAAGAAAAAAAAAGAAGTCAGTCAGTCAATCAATAGTGTGTGACAATGAAATCTAGAAAGTAAACACGTTTCCTTGCATAATTTAAATAATAGGACACTGCTAACGTTTAAATTTCATAGATAGGACAAACGTGACATATTCATAATTCCTGCAAATTTCTACAGAATTTGATGTTGGCTGCAAATGGGGCATAGATCTACCGGTAGTACCTTTATTAAGCGATAAATCTAGATCTATTTCTATTTGTAGTGTAATTGCCTAAAAATAAAAAGGTCATCTTTTATTTGCTTATTCCAACAAAATATTACTCATTTAAGCCCCGAAAAAAACACACACTGAATGAATTTCATATAATCACAAATTCACAGATGCACATAGGGCTAGGCCTATCCTGATCCGTATGAAGAAAAAGAAATTGCGACAGGGGGCGAGGTTCTGGGGGTTCCCCCTGATGTTACTGTGCATATGGGCTGCAAAAATCTCAACACGGAGCGGAGTTTAATTTCGACAAAGAAAACAGGGGAAAAAGACCCTTAAACGCATCATACAGTCAATCTGGTTAGTGGAACCGATGTATATTAGCCTAGAGTCCTAGACCTAATTTTCAAAAATAAATGCATCGGTGCATCGGATATGAATCCGCAAAGTGACATTTTAGTCCAAAAGTTTGGCCGGAATATATATATATATCCCAACACCAGTTTGCAATGCAGTCCCTATGGTCGGCTTCTGTCTCTAAAGAGAGGAGCCGACCTCAGAATCTCAGAATCTCAGAATGGTGTCCAGACATCGCTTAGAAGCACTAACGTCTAGAGATGGTGTCGCTTCCGTGCAATGTGCAATTTAATTTTGGGCATGGTTCTTTTGGAGGTATAGTTTAAAGGTTTGTGTAGAGTTCAGGTTTTTGACGCCTGGCGGGAGACTGTTCCAGTCTCTTATTGTATTTGGTATAAAGCTGTTCAGGTATGCGTTTGTTCGGCATTGTAGTGGGACTAGACGATTGGTTCTCTCTCACAGATCTTGGTGCTTCATGATCATAATCAGGGATATCTACAGCGGCTTCCTGATGGAGTGTCTTATAGAATAGCGTTAATCTGCTGTCTTTCCTTCGTTGTTGGAGAGGAGACATTTCCAGGGATTTGAGCAACCCAGAGACACTTGTAGTACGACGATATAGTCATTGCAGACCCTACCCAAATCGGCTTATTCCGAATGGTCGGGTAGCGTTGCGGTGCATCGCGTTAACTTGAACGCGACCATTCGTCCAAAGCCCCTGGTTTTGCCGAAAGGGTGCGTTGGATTGTTAGGGCGCGTCAGGTCAGATAACGCGACCAAATGGCACATACGGGGCTTATTCCAAATGTACGCATTCAGAGTCCCATGCCAACAGCGCGCCTGTTATGTACGTACGTCGCGTACGTATACGTGGTACTAGTATGGTGGATATCGATATCGATCGCAAGCTGAGAGAGATGGAGAGAGTTCAGTTAAATTTCTTTCGTCGATTATTTCGTCAAAAGAGGTTTTTAGCTGAAAATCAATAAGGAACTACAACTAATTGTAGTGGACAGAACTTATTTGTGCTCGCGTCCAGAATTTTTGGCCCCCAAAGCGTATTTCGACTCTTTTGGCATTAACAAAAAGTTAAACTTAAGCATAAAGGCTAAGCCAGGCTTAGCCTAACCCTAAGGCCTTAGCCAGGCCCAAGCTAGGGAAGCCCATATAGCCATAGACTAGGCTCTAATTTCTTTATTATTCAATCAACCACTTTCAAATTTGGCACATGGTCATGTGTCAAGCAGGTCAAGCTCTAGCTGCAATCATAAACATTTTTAGACTTGAGGTCAGAATAAAGAAGTTTTTAAGCTTTTTTGCCAAGTGGTAAACCGTAATGCTGTATTAAACTGACCTTGATGATCGGATCAGTTGATCGGATCGGCAGAGCTCAGTCCGATGTGCTTAATAAAAATAAAATAAAAACAAACTACACTATCTGATTGGCGTAGCCAAGGGAGGGAAGGGGGTCCGAGGGTGCTTGCTTAATAACGTGAAAAGAAAAACAAACTCGTTTGTGAATGGCGTAGCCAATGGGGAAGAGAATGGGGGTGCTTGCTTGCTTAATACCGGTTCTATATTATTAAATGAAAAGCGAACTATAATTATTTTATGATTGGCGTAGCCAGGGGGGGGCTTGCTTAAGACAGGTTCTATATAAATGGGATGGAATGGGGCTTGATTAATTCAGGGCAATCTTGCACTTTCTGCCCATTTGTCCATCTCTTTGGGAGCCTCTTCCGAGCATGAATGAAGTCTAGGGCACCGCCCTTTAGAGAACCCCTCTCAGCATATCATAAGACCGGGTACTTTGCCCATCTATTTAAAGTTCCCTCCATGTATCTCTGAAGCCCGGAGGCTCTGCATGTCTCACCATTAATTGGGAGCCCTTCCGAGCATGAATGAAGTCTAATGGCACGGCCGTTCAACTCTATGGTGACCCCTCAGAAGCCTGGGGCTCCGTCCTTCTTTTGGGATCGATCCCCTCTAAGCATGAATGAAATATATTATTGTTATGTACTGTGCCGGACTTACAAGATGATGCCCGGTTAGGTCAAATTTTAGTGATGGTCGGGCAGCATTCACATAAGGAACTCCATTAAACTTACCAATAATACAATTTAAAAATCTAAATAATATCATGGTGTAAACAGGTGCGTCGAAAGGAATTTTAAAGTGGTACGTATATGGTCAACGGATTGGGGGCGTGGCACAACTGCGAGGGAGCGGAGCACCGCAGGGGGCAGGCGCGGATCCAGGATTTCTTAGGGGCCCAAATTTGAAATTATGCGAGCCAAATATTGGTACGTAACGGTGACCAGCAGTGGCGTAATGAGCAAAAACGTTTGGGGGACAGACAAAAATCTGCATCACCCCACTCTTACATGCAGGCCCCGCTGAACGTTTTCAAGGTAGGTGGGGAGGCGAAAGTATTTACGATCAGGTAGAGCGTAGCGTAAATTGGCGTGGGGTCTAGGGGCAAAGCCCCGGTGGTGGTCAAGGGCGGAGCCCTCGGAAGCCCAGGGGGTATGGGCATTTATTACGGTCAGAAGAGCATATTTTGATACCTTATTTGTGCACTGGCAGGTCACTAATTGGCGTGGGGTCCAGGGGGCAGAGCCCCCTGAAGCTCAGGGGTTTTAGGCAATAAATTACGGTCAGATGAGCATCCAGGGGACTGCTTTAGGGCCATTGAGTGGGTCCAGGGGGCGGAGCCCCCGGAAGCTCAGGGGTTTTAGGCATTTATTCACAGTCAGATGAGCATATTTTGATACCTCATTATTTTGTGACACTGGCAGGTCACTATTCTCTCTTTCTATTTCTCTCTAATATACTTTTTCACAAAAGTGTAGGGGGCTCGAGGCCTCGAGCCCCGCTGTTCCGCGGGCCCTGACATGTAGGCATCTAAATAAGCATATTTCTTGCCTGACTGTAAATTTAGGAATTTGTCATTTCCAACAAACGCATAAAAAAGTATAATTTACTAAAAAGTGAGGACAAATCTCGAAAATATCGTCATTTCAGCAACATTTGTAAATCACCGGTATCG
>CP137674.1:36000242-36020884 GCA_037976565.1 Mesocentrotus franciscanus | reverse complement strand
TTCAAATCCAGTACGCAAGATGTCTGGACCAGTAAGGTCCAGACATCTTCCCCCGGCAGGTGACCTATACCACCAGAAAGCTGGAAATCTTTTCTATTCGAATATGTTATCAGCTAAGAATAAAAAATGTCGGCCAAAGTTTGAGGCGCCTTGAGATAAGGCATCTTTTTTGGATTGCGTACTGGATTTGAAGCTATTGTGCGGAATGACCGAACATTTTCAGAATACATAGCTATTAAAAGTTAAACAGTAAGGTCCAGACATCTTCCCCCGGCAGGTGACCTATACCACCAGAAAGCTGAAAATCTCCTCTATTCAAATATATTTTCAGCTAAGAATAAAAAATGTCGGCCAAAGTTTGAGGCGCCTTGAGAGTTAGGCATCTTTTTGGATTGCGTAACGGGATTTGAAGCTATTGTGCGGAATGACCGAACATTTTCAGAATACAGAGCCATTTAAAGTTAAACAGTAAGGTCCAGACATCTTCGGCAGGTGACCTATACCACCAGAAAGCTGGAAATCCTCTATTCGAATATATTTTCAGCTAAGAATAAAAATGTCGGTTAAAGATTGAGGCGCCTTGAGAGGCACCTCATTTTGGATTGCTTGACGGATTTGAAGCTATTGTGCGGAATGACCAAGCATTTTGAGAATACAGAGCCTATTTAAAAGTTAAACAGTAAGGTCCAGACATCTTCCCCCGGCAGGTGACCTATACCACCAGAAAGCTGAAAATCTCCTCTATTCGAATATATTTTCAGCTAAGAATAAAAAATGTCGGCCAAAGTTTGAGGCGACTTGAGAATACAGCACCTCATTTTGGATTGCTTGGACGGGATTTGAAGCTATTGTGCGGAATGACCAAGCATTTTGAGAATACAGAGCCTATTTAAAGTTAAACAGTAAGGTCCAGACATCTTCCCCCGGCAGGTGACCTATACCACCAGAAAGCTGAAAATCTCTTCTATTCGAATATATTTTCAGCTAAGAATAAAAAATGTCGGCCAAAGTTTGAGGCGACTTGAGAGTACGGAATCTTTTTTTGGATTGCGTACTCGGGATTTGAAGCTATTGTCCGGAATAACCGAACATTTTCAGAATACATATTTACAAATAAAGTTAAACAGTAAGGTCCAGACATCTTCCCCCGGCAAGTGACCTATACCACCAGAAAGCTGAAAATCTCCTCTATTCGAATATGGAAACAGCTAAGAATAAAAAATGTCGGCCAAAGTTTGAGGCGCCTTGAGAGTTAGGCATCTTTTTTTGGATTGCGTACTCGGGATTTGAAGCTATTGTCCGGAATGACCGAACATTTTCAGAATACATAGCTACAAATAAAGTTAAACAGTAAGGTCCAGACATCTTCCCCCGGCAGGTGACCTATACCACCAGAAAGCTGAAAATCTCCTCTATTCAAATATATTTTCAGCTAAGAATAAAAAATGTCGGCCAAAGTTTGAGGCGACTTGAGAGTACGGAATCTTTTTTTGGATTGCGTACTCGATTTGAAGCTATTGTCGGAATGACCGAGCATTTTAGAATACAGAGCCTATTTAAAAGTTAAACAGTAAGGTCCAGACATCTTCCCCCGGCAGGTGACCTATACCACCAGAAAGCTGAAAATCTCCTCTATTCGAATATATTTTCAGCTAAGAATAAAAAATGTCGGTTAAAGATTGAGGCGCCTTGAGAGTTAGGCACCTCATTTTGGATTGCTTGGACGGGATTTGAAGCTATTGTGCGGAATGACCAAGCATTTTGAGAATACAGAGCCTATTTAAAAGTTAAACAGTAAGGTTCAGACATCTTCCCCCGGCAGGTGACCTATACCACCAGAAAGCTGAAAATCTCCTCTATTCGAATATATTTTCAGCTAAGAATAAAAAATGTCGGCCAAAGTGTGAGGCGACTTGAGAATACAGCACCTCATTTTGGATTGCTTGGACGGGATTTGAAGCTATTGTGCGGAATGACCAAGCATTTTCAGAATACAGCGCCTATGTAAAAGTTAAACAGTAAGGTCCAGACATCTTCCCCCGGCAGGTGACCTATACCACCAGAAAGCTGAAAATCTCCTCTATTCGAATATATTTTCAGCTAAGAATAAAAATGTCGGCCAAAGTTTGAGGCGACTTGAGAGTACGGAATCTTTTGGATTGCGTACTCGGGATTTGAAGCTATTGTGCGAAATGACCGTACATTTTCAGAATACAGCGCCTATGTAAAAGTTAAACAGTAAGGTCCAGACATCTTCCCCCAGCAGGTGACCTATACCACCAGAAAGCTGAAAATCTCCTCTATTCGAATATATTTTCAGCTAAGAATAAAAAATGTCGGCTAAAGTTTGAGGCGCCTTGAGAGTTAGGCACCTCATTTTGGATTGCTTGGACGGGATTTGAAGCTATTGTGCGGAATGACCGAGCATTTTGAGAATACAGAGCCTATTTAAAAGTTAAACAGTAAGGTCCAGACATCTTCCCCCGGCAGGTGACCTATACCACCAGAAAGCTGAAAATCTCCTCTATTCGAATATATTTTCAGCTAAGAATAAAAATGTCGGTTAAAGATTGAGGCGCCTTGAGAGTTAGGCACCTCATTTTGGATTGCTTGGACGGGATTTGAAGCTATTGTGCGGAATGACCAAGCATTTTGAGAATACAGAGCCTATTTAAAAGTTAAACAGTAAGGTCCAGACATCTTCCCCCGGCAGGTGACCTATACCACCAGAAAGCTGAAAATCTCCTCTATTCGAATATATTTTCAGCTAAGAATAAAAAATGTCGGCCAAAGTGTGAGGCGACTTGAGAATACAGCACCTCATTTTGGATTGCTTGGACGGGATTTGAAGCTATTGTGCGGAATGACCAAGCATTTTCAGAATACAGCGCCTATGTAAAAGTTAAACAGTAAGGTCCAGACATCTTCCCCCGGCAGGTGACCTATACCACCAGAAAGCTGAAAATCTCCTCTATTCGAATATATTTTCAGCTAAGAATAAAAAATGTCGGCCAAAGTTTGAGGCGACTTGAGAGTACGGAATCTTTTTTTGGATTGCGTACTCGGGATTTGAAGCTATTGTGCGAAATGACCGTACATTTTCAGAATACAGCGCCTATGTAAAAGTTAAACAGTAAGGTCCAGACATCTTCCCCCGGCAGGTGACCTATACCACCAGAAAGCTGAAAATCTCCTCTATTCGAATATGGAAACAGCTAAGAATAAAAAATGTCGGCTAAAGTTTGAGGCGCCTTGAGAGTTAGGCACCTCATTTTGGATTGCTTGGACGGGATTTGAAGCTATTGTGCGGAATGACCAAGCATTTTGAGAATACAGAGCCTATTTAAAAGTTAAACAGTAAGGTCCAGACATCTTCCCCCGGCAGGTGACCTATACCACCAGAAAGCTGAAAATCTCCTCTATTCGAATATATTTTCAGCTAAGAATAAAAATGTCGGCCAAAGTTTGAGGCGACTTGAGAATACAGCACCTCATTTTGGATTGCTTGACGGGATTTGAAGCTATTGTGCGGAATGACCAAGCATTTTCAGAATACAGAGCCTATTTAAAAGTTAAACAGTAAGGTCCAGACATCTTCCCCCGGCAGGTGACCTATACCACCAGAAAGCTGGAAATCTCCTCTATTCGAATATATTTTCAGCTAAGAATAAAAAATGTCGGTTAAAGTTTGAGGCGCCTTGAGAGTTAGGCACCTCATTTTGGATTGCTTGGACGGGATTTGAAGCTATTGTGCGGAATGACCAAGCATTTTGAGAATACAGAGCCTATTTAAAAGTTAAACAGTAAGGTCCAGACATCTTCCCCCGGCAGGTGACCTATACCACCAGAAAGCTGAAAATCTCCTCTATTCGAATATATTTTCAGCTAAGAATAAAAAATGTCGGCCAAAGTGTGAGGCGACTTGAGAATACAGCACCTCATTTTGGATTGCTTGGACGGGATTTGAAGCTATTGTGCGGAATGACCAAGCATTTTCAGAATACAGCGCCTATGTAAAAGTTAAACAGTAAGGTCCAGACATCTTCCCCCGGCAGGTGACCTATACCACCAGAAAGCTGAAAATCTCTTCTATTCGAATATATTTTCAGCTAAGAATAAAAAATGTCGGCCAAAGTTTGAGGCGCCTTAACATTTATGCATCTCATTTTGGATTGCGTAAACGGGATTTGAAGCTATTGTGCGGAATGACCGTACATTTTCAGAATACAGAGCCTATTTAAAAGTTAAACAGTAAGGTCCAGACATCTTCCCCCGGCAGGTGACCTATACCACCAGAAAGCTGAAAATCTCCTCTATTCGAATATATTTTCAGCTAAGAATAAAAAATGTCGGCTAAAGTTTGAGGCGCCTTGAGAGTTAGGCACCTCATTTTGGATTGCTTGGACGGGATTTGAAGCTATTGTGCGGAATGACCAAGCATTTTCAGAATACAGCGCCTATGTAAAAGTTAAACAGTAAGGTCCAGACATCTTCCCCCGGCAGGTGACCTATACCACCAGAAAGCTGAAAATCTCTTCTATTCGAATATATTTTCAGCTAAGAATAAAAAATGTCGGCCAAAGTTTGAGGCGCCTTAACATTTATGCATCTCATTTTGGATTGCGTAAACGGGATTTGATGCTATTGTGCGGAATGACCAACATTTTCAGAATACAGAGCCTATTTAAAAGTTAAACAGTAAGGTCCAGACATCTTCCCCCGGCAGGTGACCTATACCACCAGAAAGCTGAAAATCTCCTCTATTCGAATATATTTTCAGCTAAGAATAAAAAATGTCGGCTAAAGTTTGAGGCGCCTTGAGAGTTAGGCACCTCATTTTGGATTGCTTGGACGGGATTTGAAGCTATTGTGCGGAATGACCAAGCATTTTCAGAATACAGCGCCTATGTAAAAGTTAAACAGTAAGGTCCAGACATCTTCCCCCGGCAGGTGACCTATACCAGAAAGCTGAAAATCTCTCTATTCGAATATATTTTCAGCTAAGAATAAAAATGTCGGCCAAAGTTTGAGGCGACTTGAGAGTACGGAATCTTTTTGGATTGCGTACTGGATTTGAAGCTATTGTGCGAAATGACCGTACATTTTCAGAATACAGCGCCTATGTAAAAGTTAAACAGTAAGGTCCAGACATCTTCCCCCGGCAGGTGACCTATACCACCAGAAAGCTGGAAATCTCCTCTATTCGAATATATTTTCAGCTAAGAATAAAAAATGTCGGCTAAAGTTTGAGGCGCCTTGAGAGTTAGGCACCTCATTTTGGATTGCTTGGACGGGATTTGAAGCTATTGTGCGGAATGACCAAGCATTTTGAGAATACAGAGCCTATTTAAAAGTTAAACAGTAAGGTCCAGACATCTTCCCCCGGCAGGTGACCTATACCACCAGAAAGCTGAAAATCTCCTCTATTCGAATATATTTTCAGCTAAGAATAAAAAATGTCGGCCAAAGTGTGAGGCGACTTGAGAATACAGCACCTCATTTTGGATTGCTTGGACGGGATTTGAAGCTATTGTGCGGAATGACCAAGCATTTTCAGAATACAGCGCCTATGTAAAAGTTAAACAGTAAGGTCCAGACATCTTCCCCCGGCAGGTGACCTATACCACCAGAAAGCTGAAAATCTCTTCTATTCGAATATATTTTCAGCTAAGAATAAAAAATGTCGGCCAAAGTTTGAGGCGCCTTAACATTTATGCATCTCATTTTGGATTGCGTAAACGGGATTTGAAGCTATTGTGCGGAATGTCCGTACATTTTCAGAATACAGAGCCTATTTAAAAGTTAAACAGTAAGGTCCAGACATCTTCCCCAGCAGGTGACCTATACCACCAGAAAGCTGAAAATCTCCTCTATTCGAATATGGAAACAGCTAAGAATAAAAAATGTCGGCTAAAGTTTGAGGCGCCTTGAGAGTTAGGCACCTCATTTTGGATTGCTTGGACGGGATTTGAAGCTATTGTGCGGAATGACCAAGCATTTTCAGAATACAGCGCCTATGTAAAAGTTAAACAGTAAGGTCCAGACATCTTCCCCCGGCAGGTGACCTATACCACCAGAAAGCTGAAAATCTCCTCTATTCGAATATATTTTCAGCTAAGAATAAAAAATGTCGGCCAAAGTTTGAGGCGCCTTGACATTTATGCATCTCATTTTGGATTGCGTAAACGGGATTTGAAGCTATTGTGCGGAATGACCGTACATTTTCAGAATACAGAGCCTATTTAAAAGTTAAACAGTAAGGTCCAGACATCTTCCCCCGGCAGGTGACCTATACCACCAGAAAGCTGGAAATCTCCTCTATTCGAATATATTTTCAGCTAAGAATAAAAAATGTCGGCCAAAGTTTGAGGCGACTTGAGAATACAGCACCTCATTTTGGATTGCTTGGACGGGATTTGAAGCTATTGTGCGGAATGACCAAGCATTTTCAGAATACAGCGCCTATGTAAAAGTTAAACAGTAAGGTCCAGACATCTTCCCCCGGCAGGTGACCTATACCACCAGAAAGCTGAAAATCTCTTCTATTCGAATATATTTTCAGCTAAGAATAAAAAATGTCGGCCAAAGTTTGAGGCGACTTGAGAGTACGGAATCTTTTTTTGGATTGCTTGGACGGGATTTGAAGCTATTGTGCGAAATGACCGTACATTTTCAGAATACAGCGCCTATGTAAAAGTTAAACAGTAAGGTCCAGACATCTTCCCCCGGCAGGTGACCTATACCACCAGAAAGCTGAAAATCTCCTCTATTCGAATATGGAAACAGCTAAAAATAAAAAATGTCGGCCAAAGTTTGAG
The DNA here is from genome assembly GCA_037976565.1 of Mesocentrotus franciscanus. Lineage (NCBI taxonomy): Eukaryota > Metazoa > Echinodermata > Echinoidea > Camarodonta > Strongylocentrotidae > Mesocentrotus > Mesocentrotus franciscanus. The sequence continues at coordinate 36,014,066 of CP137674.1, read as the reverse complement.
GCGCCTTGAGAGTTAGGCACCTCATTTTGGATTGCTTGGACGGGATTTGAAGCTATTGTGCGGAATGACCAAGCATTTTGAGAATACAGAGCCTATTTAAAAGTTAAACAGTAAGGTCCAGACATCTTCCCCCGGCAGGTGACCTATACCACCAGAAAGCTGAAAATCTCCTCTATTCGAATATATTTTCAGCTAAGAATAAAAAATGTCGGCCAAAGTGTGAGGCGACTTGAGAATACAGCACCTCATTTTGGATTGCTTGGACGGGATTTGAAGCTATTGTGCGGAATGACCAAGCATTTTCAGAATACAGCGCCTATGTAAAAGTTAAACAGTAAGGTCCAGACATCTTCCCCCGGCAGGTGACCTATACCACCAGAAAGCTGAAAATCTCTTCTATTCGAATATATTTTCAGCTAAGAATAAAAAATGTCGGCCAAAGTTTGAGGCGCCTTAACATTTATGCATCTCATTTTGGATTGCGTAAACGGGATTTGATGCTATTGTGCGGAATGTCCGTACATTTTCAAAATACAGAGCCGATTTAAAAGTTAAACAGTAAGGTCCAGACATCCTCCCCCAGCAGGTGACCTATACCACCAGAAAGCTGGAAATCTCCTCTATTCGAATATGGAAACAGCTAAGAATAAAAAATGTCGGCTAAAGTTTGAGGCGCCTTGAGAGTTAGGCACCTCATTTTGGATTGCTTGGACGGGATTTGAAGCTATTGTGCGGAATGACCGAGCATTTTGAGAATACAGAGCCTATTTAAAAGTTAAACAGTAAGGTCCAGACATCTTCCCCCGGCAGGTGACCTATACCACCAGAAAGCTGAAAATCTCCTCTATTCGAATATGTTTTTAGCTAAGAATAAAAAATGTCGGTCAAAGTTTGAGGCGCCTTGAGAGTACGGCATCTTTTTTTGGATTGCGTACTCGGGATTTGAAGCTATTGTGCGGAATGACCAAGCATTTTGAGAATACAGAGCCTATTTAAAAGTTAAACAGTAAGGTCCAGACATCTTCCCCCGGCAGGTGACCTATACCACCAGAAAGCTGGAAAGCTCCTCTATTCGAATATATTTTCAGCTAAGAATAAAAAATGTCGGTTAAAGTTTGAGGCGCCTTGAGAGTTAGGCACCTCATTTTGGATTGCTTGACGGGATTTGAAGCTATTGTGCGGAATGACCAAGCATTTTGAGAATACAGAGCCTATTTAAAAGTTAAACAGTAAGGTCCAGACATCTTCCCCCGGCAGGTGACCTATACCACCAGAAAGCTGGAAATCTCCTCTATTCGAATATATTTTCAGCTAAGAATAAAAAATGTCGGCCAAAGTTTGAGGCGACTTGAGAATACAGCACCTCATTTTGGATTGCTTGGACGGGATTTGAAGCTATTGTGCGGAATGACCAAGCATTTTGAGAATACAGAGCCTATTTAAAAGTTAAACAGTAAGGTCCAGACATCTTCCCCCGGCAGGTGACCTATACCACCAGAAAGCTGAAAATCTCTTCTATTCGAATATATTTTCAGCTAAGAATAAAAAATGTCGGCCAAAGTTTGAGGCGACTTGAGAGTACGGAATCTTTTTTTGGATTGCGTACTCGGGATTTGAAGCTATTGTCCGGAATGACCGAGCATTTTGAGAATACAGAGCCGATTTAAAAGTTAAACAGTAAGGTCCAGATATCTTCCCACGGTAAGTGACCTATACCACCAGAAAGCTGGAAATCTCCTCTATTCGAATATGTTTTCAGCTAAGAATAAAAAATGTCGGCCAAAGATTAAGGTGCTTTGAAAGTTAGGCACCTCATTTTGATATATAGTGCACGGCTGTATTGCCAGTGTGCCGATAATTCAAATATTTTTGGATATAGAGAGTTATTGCTCATATCATTGATAACATTTTTTGAAATAGAGTACACATTTAATTTTTTCATTTGAAATAGACGACAAATATAATTATTTTCTTGTGAGGAGCATCTAAAGAGAATGAGCGATATTTTTCTCATTTTTTCTTTTCTATTTCCTCCTTTTGACGACACCGTAAATGGTCGCTGAACTTGTGGTCGCCAGATTCAAGGAGCGTATTGGTCGATCGCTTGATCGAAACATAGAAGAGATCTTTCTGTGCGGTGAACTGTGAGTCTAAGACCCAAGAAACTCGAAGGTGAGTCGTGCTATAATTATCCATATATTTAATATATTCCGCTACAATCATGACTGCCATGTACTTTAGATACATTTCTGTTTTCTAGTGCTTTCATACTATTTCAGGATTTCATACTAGATCTAGATGTTTTGGAAATAACATACTGTGCAATCTACTCGAACTTTTCAGTTTTTGTCGTCATGAGCTAGTTTTCAGCCTTACCCCTTACCTCCCGGGAAAGTCTTCCCAGACTTTAGGGGACAATCTCGGGGAATTTCCGTGCAAATTAAAGAATAAGAAGAAGTTCGAACTCATAGACCTAATTACATTTTTAAGTTAATCGTTCAATTTCGTAAGTTTCTTGCATCAGTGATCAGAATAAATTCGAGTTATACTGCCACAGATTACCCTATTCCAATCTAGGTGGGTCTTAAATGGTGGATCTATTCTGAAAAGTGAAATGAGTCGTTAATTATACACAATGGCAATGGCATTAATGCTACTGCTACTACTAGTACTACTACTAGACTCTATACTATACTATACTATAGACTTTGTATATAGGCCTACAGTATAGTGCTAGTGCTATCCTGCTACATGCCGTACGCATGCATGCATATCTGTGTGTGTTTAAAATAGTCATCGAAGTAGTCATCGAAGTCAAAGTAGTCTAGATCTACTGCATGTTGCCTGCCCGGTTTCCGGTCACATGAGCGGTTTTTCACAGATAACTTCTCTGGCAATGAATTATATAGGCGCTAATATATTCTACTACTACGTCACTTTTTCGCGAAAATTCTAACAAATCATGCGATGCCATATTCTTTCTCGTGAAGTTCCAAACATTAAATGTCCCTAGTTCGCCGTCTGCGTGGAGCATTTTTCCTGCCCTTTTCCACTCTCAGAGTCGGACTCGAGATCAAGGCTTTTTAGATAAATCTCAAATAATTTGTCTTGATGAATTAATTTGTTCAATTGCAGTGTTTCTATCTCCCTGATCCAAGTGTTATTATTAATGCCACTCTATAAAGTATGTGTTCATGGCATGCCAAAGTGGATGAGGTATTGAGTTGTACTGAACGAAACAAGATGACTGTCATTTATAATAATAATACATAAGATTTGTAAGGCACCAAATCCACTTGACAATCAAATGCTCAAGGTGCAGCTTGTGCAAAAGATGAAATACATGATAAATAGACAAAAGTACAATAGGAAAGGTATGATGGTTGTTGACAAATTCAGTTGGTCATGTCAGTTCTCATTTGCGAATATGTAGAACTGTGATGGGCTAATGTAGCTTTACAAGCTCAATTGATGAGATAAACTGAGCACAGCATAAAGGTATATTTTGTGGGGCAGTTTTTAAACAAGAGCGCTGTCTTTTCGTTAAATTAGTTGTCTGTGAACTGTGAAAGATAACAATAATAAGACAATTATTAAAAGATGACCAATTTTTTATCGAATGCGAAAACATGTCAAAATGCGGATAGGGCCTATAGATGTAGGGAAAATTATGAGAAAGATTTTATCTTTCGTTTCGATATCTTTTCCTCAGATTAACTATAACAGAAGAACCCAACTCATGGAACTTATTATAGACATTGCCACAAATGTTGAAGATGCAAGATGGTATGGACACCTAATTAATGTAATATTCAGTGATCTTGAAATTGATTTTCCTTAATATATGTAGGTGAACCATGAAAAGATATATAAAAAGAGATACAGTCAAACCTGTCTATAGCGACCGCCTAAGGGAAACACAAAAAGTGGTCTTTGTAGACAGGTTCCTTTAGTACATGTTTCAATGAGAAACCATTTTCAAGGGAAACAAAAAATGTGGTCCTTGTAGACAGGTGGTCTTTGTAGACAGGTGGTCACTAAAGCAGGTTTGACTGTATATGAGTACAATTGTGGAGTAAATGTGATAATTTTGGATTGTTTTTCAAAATTTGTAAATAGAATGTATGGAAGTGATTCATTTCTAGGATGGACTAATGTGGCCACAGTAAAGTGGTATCATTTGAAAAAATTTTATATTGTGGGGGTGTCAGGAAGAGTTTGGAAACAATGTTTCCAAAGTCAGTAGATTTACAAATTTGTCAGAAACAAGTTCTGTAAATGACCTGTCACAAATTTGTATGAGGAGGAGGGGGGACAGAAGAGGTAAAATCTTGATCATCAAACACTGCCCCACGTGAACATGTATTCTTGTTGAGAAGACTTAATGATGAACATTAGTGCAATTATAATTTGTGTATACTGCTTTTACATATTTAATTTTTCATTTTTTTTTTTCTTCATTTTTTAGGATGATGCTTTCCCATAGGAGATGAACGCCGATGGAGCAAGATGACAACTTGAGGAGACAAAGGCAGAACAACAAAATAATGGGCCGTTTTGGAGAGGTACATGGTTATGAAAGTTTCCTTCTCCCTGACAACAATCTCTTTTCAAATTTTCCTTTTTCTGTTTGTTGAGACCATTGGAGTCCAGATTACAGGGACTCCATGTGTATACAGACAGAAATGGGAAATCTAACCATGATAACAAGTTGATTTGAATCATAGTAGAAATATCATCAAAAACAAATGAAGGTTATAGAGTACCGAAGTGTGATGTATTGGCCAAGTTGTCAAGGGTGCTGGTTCCAAACAATTTTGTGCTAAACAATGGCGTGGTGATAACACCAGCGCCACACACTGAATTTGCCCAGGTCCATCCCGTTGCTTGAATGATTTTGCGGTGAACCTCATGCGCAGGCTCTGTTGATTGGAACCAGTAACCAAGACGACGATGAAATATGGCATTTATAGCCCTTCGGTACTATTAAGTTTGACAGTTTGGTTCATTTAATAAATACATGTAGATGAAAATCTAAGAAATTATTTATTAGCTCACCTCAGCAAAATGCTCAACTTGACAGGAATCGTCCTTGGGAAAGGAAGTATCTAAAGTTGTTGATATGAGGTAACCATCTGGCATGGGGCAGCCCCAGGTGCCCCAGGGTCATATTTTGATATACTCTTACTTCTATAAAAGGATTGCTGGAATTTAAGCAAACTTGATAGGAATTATCCTTGGGTGAAAGGGATCTAACTTTGTGAGAATGAGTCTCTCTGACATGTGGGCAGCCTCTCCCCAAAATTGCCCCAGGGACTACGGTTATAAAATTTCAATGTCTTCCTTAAAAAAAACTACATATAACTTTCACAAATGTATTTTTCTAGAGAGAGGAAGGGGGGATGGTACTGGATGTGGATTGACATACTACCTCTCATGTAAGCATAATGTCCGCGAAACTCTTGATTCAATTTTTCAACTCACACTGAAATAGCTACATGTGGTTATAATGGTTTAATTGCCCTAACCAACCCCGACCTCCCCTAAAAAAGAAGTTGTTTTCATTTTAGGTAAAGTAAAATCTTGATCATCTACCCATGGACCTACTACGAACACTGCCCCCAGCTGAACATATGTATCCTTGTTCAGAAGACTGATCAACATGAGGGCAATTATAATTTGTGTATAATGCTTTTGCATTATTTTAAATTTTAGGATGATGCTTCACCATAGGAGATGAACGCTGATGAAGCAAGATGACAACTTGAGGAGACAAAGGCAGAACAACAAAATAATGGGCTGTTTTGGAGAGGTACATGGTTATGAAAGTTTCCTTCTCTAACAATCTCTTTTAAAATCATCCCTTTTCCGTTGTTGAGACCACTGGAGTCCAGATTACAGGGAATCCATGTGTATACAGACAGAACTATAGGCAAATCTAACCTAATCTAACATTTATTTGTCAAATAAACCCAACTGTCAACCTTAAAGGGAGTGTAGACTGACGAGACTAAGTGTCTTTCCCATGGCCTGACTCGGGGCTAATCGAGATTAAGTCGCTGACTACCGTTAATCCAGTCCATTCGTTTACGTGCAGTTGTCCAAAAGAAGACGTAGATGGCATTAACCAGTATTTGCCAAGCTACACGGCCTTTAATAAAAATTGGATTTGGTAATTCTCAAAAAAACATATTTAAATATTACATGTACTTTCTATTAACGGATGGTTCCAGTCAAGTATGGTTAACCTCACATTTTCAGAGATTTCGCTGCAAGTCTTATGCACATTCTGATACCATTTTCGTCGAAATCCGATATACCTGTAAGGTGTAACAATTACAATTAGTATGCGCATGTCATCAAAAAGTGCAATACTTGCATATATTCATGTACAAGCAGAAATGTGTAGCGCATATCACATTTTAAACATCTCTATGCGCTTCCAAATTTAGAAATTATTAACCGGCTTTAGCTGTGCCACCATTACGGCGCTCTAGCATTTCAAGGAATTAATTCCAGCCATTTACCTCACCCAGGTCGAGTGTGGCAAATGTAGATTAATGTCTTACTAAAGAACATTGGTGATGCAGCGGAACTCGAACAGCGGACCTTGTGATCCGCAGTCCGATGACATATCCACATATACAGGTTTAGATGTATTTCTTCATAAGTGGGAGCTTTGAGCTTCTCTAGTTCTGGTAGCAAAAAAGGAAATTGGAATGTTACTTGTTGAATATGTCCTTATACATGTAATGTTCCAAATTGCATCAAAAGATGTCAATTGTATCAAAATGTGCCAGACATGTTCTTGTTCCGTGCATGATTTCTGATGAATTTGAATTTTCTTTTTCTTTTCATGCAGCATTCAAATGGACTTCCAATCCAGCTCTTTTCATTGGTAACTAGGCCCAGGCTTTGACGGCTGTAGAAGGAGGAGGCATCAATCGTCAGACGATAGCAGTTTGCACCTTTTTCTTTTCATGCAGCATTCAAATGGACTTCCAATCCAGCTCTTTTCATTGGTAACTAGGCCCAGGCTTTGACGGCTGTAGAAGGAGGAGGCATCAATCGTCAGACGATAGCAGTTTGCACCTGTGCTCGGGCTGCCCCGTCATTTAAAATGTGGGCATGTACCGTTGATCTAAATACAGTGGAACCTCGTTATAATAAACACTATAATTATCCAAATGTAATTTTGATGGTCCCACTTCTTTGTATTCTGGTTTTGGGCCCTCATATAACAAGGCTCCAATATAACTACAATGTAGGTAATTTCCTTGTGACTTCTCTTTACCAATCATTAGTCATTATATAAATGCACCATTTTCTATGAAAACTTAATTTACCACTGCACATGTGCAAGGAATTACGCAGTCAAAGATGTACATATTATATTATAATTTGTGTTTCAATCTATCACTTCCAGTTTTATATTGCACATTTTTTTGCATACAAAGCCATTTTTTATTACAAAATTCAATCTCGTTTTCTAAATTAAATATCAATACCATTAAGTAATTGTTGTACTTTTCTATTAAATGTAATTAGGGATGAATACATGATTGATACGGTATAATTTGCCATCATTATTTCACATAAATATGTCTTGGTAGTTAAAGGTACATGTAGTCCAGAATGTGTGGTGAAGAATATAGACCAAAGGAAGAGTGTAGGGTGGGTTGTGAAAAATTGTTGGGTGAAACGTATGATTGTGAAAGGCAGAATGGAAGGCCCATAATGAATATGTGATTGTGAAAGGATGAGAAAAAAGGAAGGGAATACAGGAAGTAGATTGAATGCACTGATTTATAGTAGATGTCATTAATGAATTACAAATGAATGAGTTAGGATAACATGTGTGAATGAAAGTTGACCGAAGGATACGAGAGCTGAATAAACACGTACATGTATAATACATTCATTCACATTCCTCCATATATTACCCAGGGGGCAAACTCCCATATTTTGGAGGAACTCGCATGTCGAGATATAAAAAGTAGTCCTATATAAGTGCATCATATGACCACTTCGCAACATCCCTATGGTGGACTACTTTTATAGCAAATGCATGGTGGGCCCTTCCAGAGAGTGCCTAATGTGTTTGTGTGCTGGAAAAGGGTATGGTGGGGGGCAGACAAAAATCTGCATCACCCCACTCTTACATGCAGGCCCGCTGAATGCTTTTCATAGTGGGTGGGGAGGCTATATATGAGTATATATGATCAGGTAGAGCGTAGCGTAAATTGGCGGGTCAGGGGTGGAGCCCCGGAAGCTCAGGGGTATGGGCATTTAATTCAGTCAGATGAGCATATTTTGATACCTTATTTGTGACACTGGCAGGACACTAATTGGTGGGGTCCAGGGCGGAGCCCAAGCTAAGGGTTTTAGGGAATAAATGAGGTCAGATGAGCATCCATGCAGGGGCCCACCTTAGTGCCATTGGTTGGGTCGTGTGGGCAAAGCCCCCGAAGCTCAGGGTTTTAAGCGTTTAATTAAGGTCAGATGAGCATATTTTGATACCTTATTTTGACACTGGCAGGACACTAATTGGCGTTGGGTCCAGGGGCAGAGCCCCAGAAGCTCAGGGTTTTAGGCATTTTATAACGGTCAGATAAGCATTCAGGGGCCCGCCTTAGGCCCTAGGTGGAATCCAGGGGCAGAGCTACCGGAAGCTCAGGGTTTGAGGCTTTAATCAAGGTTAGATGAGCATATTTTTATGTATTTTGTGACACTGGCAGGTCACTTTTCTTTCTTTCTTTTCTCTTTCTTTCTATTTCTCGTTAATATACTTTTTCAAAAAGGTGGGGGCTCGAGGCCCCCGAGCCCCGCCGTTCCTCGGGCCTTGACATTTAGGCCTCTAAATAAGCACATTTCTTGCCTGACTGTAAATATAGGAATTTGTCATTTTCCAACAAACGCATAAACAATTATAATTTACTAAAAAGTGAGGAAAAATCTCGGAAAACTATGTCGATCATTTCAGCAACATTTGTAAATCACCGGTATCGAACTAGAAATAAACCATGTTTGAATTATATTGCCCCCGCCCCCCTCCATAAGTGCGCCATATGCAGTGCCCCCCTCGAGCCTCACCTTGTTGCATGGCGGAAAAAACGCAATTGATCTCTCCTACCTTTCTTCTTTCTCTTTTTTTTCTTCACTTTCTCTCCTCTTTCCCATTCCATTTCCTTACTTCTCTCTCTTTAGGGTTTGCTGGGAGGAAGCCTGTTGCCCCCTGATCGATCCACACGTTGTTGGCGGGATTCATCGCAACTGATCTCCCTTCTTTCTAATCACCTTTCTTTTCTTCTTCCTCTTGTTCCCTTTAGCTCTCCTCTTTCCCTTCCTTCTCTTTTTTTGGCGGGGGAGGGGAGGGGAGAGGCAAGGCCTTTGCCCCCGATCCACAACTTGTTGGCGGGAAGATTGCAACTGATATCCCCTTCTTTTCTTTTCTAATTCTTCCTCTTTTTTTCTCCTTCCCTTTATCTCCTCTTTTCCTTTTTTAATTTCCTTTCCTTCCTTCTCTCTTGTTTTTATGGGGGGTAACAGCCTAGGAGGTAAGGCCCTTCCCCCCCATCTCCTTCTTTTCCCCTTTTTTCTTCCTCTTCTACTTTCCCTTTCTCTCCTTCCCTTCTTCTTTTTCTCTCTCTCTATTTGGCGGGGGAGGCCCACTCGGCCCCTGGATCCACGCCTGGGGTCTGAGTTGGAGCAGTACAATTCATTAAAATATATAATGTGTTAGGTATCATATTTCATTAAATTTTTGCAAACATATTATGATCTTTATAATTCGATATTCATGTCCTGTAGGTAGCAAGTAGTGCTATTTATTAAGCTTCAGGATTAATTTTTTAAAGTCGTAATGACCCGTAGCACAGAAAGACTCGCATCACAGTGGACCAGGAAATGCTAAGTAATAAACATGATATAGCAACATTGTATCGGAAAAGCCCACGATATTCAAATGAAAACATAATGTGGTACAAGGGTGGCGGAGCGTCTTTAAAAGTTGGGGGCACCATAAAGGGCACTTTCTTGAAGAAAGAGGCACTTAAAAAGATAACCTCAAAGCAAAAATATACAATTTTCAAACATTAGTAGTCATGTACCCTTATAATTATTGTGATTGATACATTTCAATATCAGGGATGATTTCACTGTTTATTATGATTTTGCGGCTGGGTGTGATGGTCTGAATTTCCATTTTCGAGTGAGCAATGAGAGCGAGCAAAATTGTAAGATTTATGAGGACACAAATCCAATCCTGATGGGTTTTAACCACAATCTCATCATGAATGACTGAAAAATTTGTAAATACATGATGTAGTTACATAATTTACAGCAACTGAAAATATGCGAGAACATGGCAATGAGTTTGAGGGTGCATGAACACTTGGGGAAAAAAATGCTATTAGTCGCTTTAAATTAGGAGCACATGTTACGTAGAAATGAAAAAAGGGGCACTTATTACAAAGGAAAAGAGGCATGCATCTATCAGATTTTAATACGGGCATTATTCTATCAGAGGTTAAAAGGGGGTATTTATGAGACGTGGAAAGGGCTCTTAATAAAAAGGAACAAAGGCACTTGTAAGAAAGGAAAAGGGATCACTTGTGAATAGTAAAAAGGAGCACTAATCAGAGATTAAAAGGAGCACTTATTAAAAAGGAAAACGGGCACATGTCAGATTTGAATAGGGGCATTTACACAGTTGAAAAGGGGCATTTGTAAGAAGGGGAAAAGTGTCACTTATCAGAAGGACAAAAGGCAATTATATGAACAAGGAAAAGGTCATATGTCAAACTAAAAGGGCTATTTATTTGAAGAGGAAGTAAAGGGCACATTTTTCCTCTGTAAAAGGGAACTTTGGGGTACTTGAAAAGTGTTGGGGCGTGCCCCGGAGGATCGGAAACATATTTGTTTCTAAACAGGGGCACCGTATCTGAAGTAAAAGGGGCACTCGAAAACATGGGGGGCATTTTTGTGTTTTTGTTTCTAATTTTTGTTCTAAATCTTGCCTTTTAAGTACAGTCATCAAAGGTGTTTCTAATATCAACATTGCATCCTCTCTTTCTCTCTCTCTCCCCTCTCTCTCTCTCTCTCTCTCTCCTTTCCCCTCTTCCCCTCCTGTCATATAACTTTTTGATATCTTTGTATAGAATAATCATTTTACAAAATATTATAAAGGAAACATTTCACAAATCAGCAGTCATTCTTTTCGCACATCACATGATTACGCCTCGTCAAATGCTCTGCAGTTTAGACATTCAAAATTTTAATATGTACAATAACAGTTGAGTTATGTATTATATCATATTCTCACTGTCATATAGGCAGAAAATATTTAATAAATACAAGATAATATAATACAATTTTAAAAAAAGTTTTCCCCACATCACCAGTTACATTTTTTGTTTAACTTCAAAGTTTCTAGGAATAGTAAGTAATGATATCTGCCTCAGCAGCGTGCATAGTTATTTTTAAATGGTTAAATTATGATGCAATAAATGCACTTGCATTTCACGGGTTTTAGGAACGTTATGAAATATATTTTTAGACAATATCATCATCATGTAAAAGAAAGAAAAAAACATCTAGTTCCTTTAGATGGGACACGAAAGTAAAACAAATCGGCCAGTACTGCAGTAGACACTTTTCGCCAATCGCTAGCAGACTCATCTCGCCGATCGGCCAGTGGACACTTTTCGCCAATCGCAGACTCATCTCGCCGATCTAGGAGACACATCTCGCCGGGGGAATGCGGCAAGATGTGTCTGTAAGACGCAGCTCGCCAGGCGAGATGCGTCTGTACAGACGTGATTTCGCTAAGACACATCTCGCCACGACACCGCCCAGGTCGAAAAACCAGTTGAAACCAGTAGGCAACTGGTCAACTGGTACCAGTTCAAACCAGTAGTCAACTGGTACCAGTTCAAACCAGTATATTCAACTGGTTTTTAATATGGAAATTGAGACAACGCTATCTGAGACCAGTTGACAAACCAGTTGAAAAACCAGTAGATTTACCAGTTGATATACCAGTTGATATTTCCAGTTGATTTACCAGTTGAAAACCAGTAGATTTACCAGTTGATATACCAGTTGATTTACCAGTTGAGACCAGTAATCAACAGATATTGTGATAATCAATAATCAATATTGGCATCTGGCCACCAACAGGACCATAATATATAAACTCTTGCAATTACCCCATCACAGAGATCATTTGAGGTTGATTACAGTCTACACAGATAAGTCTCATTCCATTTTAGAAATTTGGAACTCGTACCATAGATATATACAAAATTATACATTTTGTTTCCTGGTTAGTAATTATATGTATCAATATATCTATTTTTACGTTTTAAATTAGATGAAAAACATGATCAAACGTATATAATATATTTGTCAATGATTGACTAAGAAATTAAATTAACAATCACAAAATTAATGTGCATTGTCACATTAGCTTGATATATCATGATAATTATATTTTCTGTGAAAATATGCAAATTAATCATGAATATGCACAAGATACAATGAACTGGTTTTTGAACTGGTAAAGCAACTGGTATTCTACTGGTCAACTGGTAATCATCTACTGGTTTTCAACTGGTAAATCAACTGGTATATCATCTAACAGTTTCAACTGGTAAATCAACTGGTAATCATCTCATGGTTTTCAATTGGTAAATCAACTGGTTTTCAACTGGTAATCATCTACTGGTTTTCAACTGGTAAATCAACTGGTAATATCAACTGGTCTCAGATGTCAACTGGTATTTCTACTGGTTTTCAACTGGTAATCATCTACTGGTTTTCAGCTGTTAAATCAACTGGTAAATCAACTGGTAATATCAACTGGTCTCAGATGTCAACTGGTATTTCTACTGGTTTTCAACTGGTAAATCAACTGGTAAATCAACTGGTAATCATCAACTGGTAAATCAACTGGAAAATCAACTGGTAATATCAACTGGTCTCAGATGTCAACTGGTATTTCTACTGGTTTTCAGCTGGTAAATCAACTGGTAAATCAACTGGTAATCATAAACTGGTAAATCAACTGGTAAATCAACTGGTAATATCTACTGGTCTCAGATGTCAACTGGTATTTCTACTGGTTTTCAACTGGTAAATCAACTGGTAATCATCTACTGGTTTTCAACTGGTAAATCAACTGGTAAATCAACTGGTAATATCAACTGGTCTCAGATGGCAACTGGTATTTCTACTGGTTTCCAAATTGTATCAACTGGTATTAACTGGTACCAGTTGAGACCAGTTGAGACCAGTTCAAACCAGTACATACCAGTTGGAAATCCTTACTGGTTTCAACTGGTATCAACTGGAATTTCGACCTGGGCGGGGATCGAACCCACGACCTGTGTATATCTCCAGTCAAGTGTTTAGACCACTCGAATACGACACCTCTACATCATTACGAAGAAAGCTATGTGAGTTCATCATTTAGCACCCCACCCCCTTTTTATTCTCGTATAGCATCCTACACTTCCCCCTCTCTCTCTCTCTCTCTCTCTCTCTTCCTCTCTCTCTCTATGTCAATCTGTATCTAAAATTCAGAGTTCAAAACAATTTATTGTCAGAGGAACATCCAGCGAAATTGATTTAGCTGGCGTTTCCCTACTCCTCCCCCTAGTTCGAAGAACCTGTCAGTGTGGATTTCTACGTCAGGTAGCTCCCTGTTTATTAATCTTGAAGCTCCTATGGTGTCACAATATTTTGTTTTATAGAAAAATACATTACCCAACATGTCTGGTGAGAGGCATGCATGCAGAAAGTCACTTCCTATATAAACATTGA